>JAJEJO010003830.1:285483-325255 GCA_020662805.1 Glaucomys volans
CTCTTTTTTTTTTTTTTTTTTTTTTTTTTGCAGTGCTAGGGATTGAATCTAGGGTTTTGTTCTTGTGAGGCAAGCACTCTACCAAGTGAGCTATATCCCCAGCCCAACAATAACTCTTTTTTTTGTCCAGCTATGGCACCATTCTCTCCATCTTTATCAACCCACCCTCCTCTCCCTGCTCAAAGGAAGACATGTCATGTTGATAGCCTGTTTATGCTATTTATGTGGCTAGGATTCAGCATCACACAGTGGTACAAAGCTTCCAAACTGCATGTGTTCAAGAGTATATGCTTGGATAAAGTCCAGATCAATCAATATTGCCTGGAAGACTGCTGAGGGAATGAAGCAAGTCTCCATCCCTGGGGGATGACAGCATGAATGATGATGATGCCTTGGTGGTGAATGAGGAATTGAGAGGAGAAACAAGGAAGATTTGTTAATGGGGTTGAGTTTTGCCAGCCCTTCATAGGAAAATTGGAGGTAGGAGTTCCCTCTAGAAGGAGTGGGAGGGTGAAACTGAAACTCAACAAAATGATCGAATGGAAGTTTGTCTTAAGAAACTGTTAGGACCCCAGGTATACCACCCAGCATCAGATCCACATGATAGTAGATGTCTAGATGAGAAAGCTCTCAATGGTAAAAGAGAGATGGTATGTTTTACCTGGGCATACCACACCTGGCTATCAATGCTCATTTATCCACCATTGAGCTTGGGAATCCTGAAGAAACATTTAAGAGTAATCCAGCCTAGACTGCCACAGTTAGGACTATTAGGACAAAGAGCCCCAGACTCAGTGCTCCCTCCCCAACCAGAAAGCATGACCACTTTCTTCCCCTGCTCCAAGAAAAACCATCCTCCCTCCCTTTGAAAAAAAAGAGTTAGACGCCAGGAATCTGGTATCTACTGATTTCAGCTTTACTTTTGGCACTGTCCCAAACCACTCCTAAGAAAAACTACAACTGTTACCCACTGTGTTTAATGTGATAAGATATGGGTGAACCTGGAGAGATACCAGAATTGCCCATACCAAATAGGTTTTAACACGAACTTCCAGAGGAATGAGTGATACCCTCATTTAGGTGGCCAAGAAGGGAGGATGGTTCTGTACTCTGTTGTTGGGAGACTCCTAAGTTTCAGAACCCTAAGGACACTTCTGATCCATATCTCCCCCTTTTCAACCTCATCTCTAGTTATTCTAGCTCAGTTTCTGGGGATTGTCAATTTAACTTAGACCACAAATAGTTATTATAATAGTTAGGCTATGCACAGCATCTTCTCTCCAACCAAAACATAGGCTCCTAAATCATGCTTTGGGTGAAAGTACGGGTAGAGTCTTTGTATCTTGGTATTCCTAGTGAAATACTAAGTCCCTTGACCTCCAACAAATAATACTTGTGCCTACTTTACAAGGTCATTGAGATGCTTCAATTAACACATGCGAGGCACTCAGAAAAAGCTATCTAATATGCAGTAAGTACTCGTGTGTTTGTTATTGCTAATGATATTGCTAATAACAAATACAATTTGATTTATAACTTTTGCAGTAACTCTTCTTTTCAATAATATAATTTATGATATTGGAAAATTTGGATATTAGGAATGATACTTTATTATTAGAAATAACATCTAATATCAGTAGTGATAATTCAGTTCACATTGGCAAGTATAATTTAACCAATTATCCTAATAATCTGTCCTTAAGATGTTATAAATATTTTCACATACCTGTGTGTAATTTGTTTCCTATTATCACCATATTTGCACATTGTTTTCCAGCTGACAGATATGAATGATTTGAAAGACTGTCTCCCTTTGTTTTATATTTCTTTGAATGAAGTCATTATTATCAAGTTGCAGGAAAGATTTTCATAACAAAGAAGCAGCTGTGACTACATACTCTTGACCTTTATGACATTGATTCTGATATCATCAGGTGGACCTGGGATAGATACCTAGCCAGTGCCTGAAGGCTTTCAAAACTACAGCACAAAAAGCCTGTTGCTCTTCCTGAATGTGCCTGGGACCAATTCATTTGACAAAAGGAACAAGTAGAACCTACATCTTACCTTCAGTATATTCACAGAGTTTCTTTTACAAAAACTGAAAGCCTTTCCAATCAAAGGCATTGATCTGGCTTTGCCTCCTTTGTGCCATTTAGGATCTTTGGAAATCTTGAATTTTACTGAATTACAACACCTTATACTCTAGGAGGAGTAACAAACATCCTATAACTGAGATATTGTTATAAATCAGCATAGATTCTGCTACCTGATTAGCCCAATACTCCCTATTATAGGACCAGAGAGATAGTTTTCATTAGATAGAAATGGTAGAAGGAAAAATGATAAGGATACTAGGCCATTAGGTGCTCTCTAGCCCTTAGAAAGTTTCCCTGTTCACTGAAGAGTGCATGAAGGTTATATGGTACAGTCAAAAGGACAGATGATTTGAAAAATCTGAATCTTGATGAAATTTTCTTACTAGCTCAACTTACAACAGAAATATTTTGTAAATAGCAAGGAAGGGGATCTGAAGGGAGAGATCTTTTATTTAGTCCTTACTACCTGTCAGATATCATGTTAGGTGACTATGATGGTTGATTTTACCTGACAACTTGACTGGAATACAGGATGTCCAGTAATTTGATCAAATATTATTTTGAATGTTTCTGTGAAGGTGTTTCTGAATAAGATGTGCATTTGAATCAGCAAACTGAGTAAAGTGGATTGCTGTCCCTAATGTGGGTGGGCTTCATCCAATCAACTGAAGACCTGAATGAACACAAAGACTGAGTAAGGGAGAATTCCTTCATCCTAACTACCTTAGAGTTTGGACATTAGTGTTTTCCTGCCTATAGACTTGAAATGAAACATTGGCTCTTCCTGTGTTTTCAGCCTGCTGGTATTTGAACTGGAATTGATACTCTTTGTGTTCCTGAGTCTCCAGTTTGCTGACTGCCGATCTTAGAACAATAGTCTCCTAATTGCATAAACCAACACTTTTTAAAGAAATCTCCCTTTCTCTTGATATCTATCTATCAATTAAAAATTCTTCCTATTAGTTGTGTTTCTCTGGAGAATCTTGACAAATACAATGATTTATGTGTGTTCAATCCATACCAAAATCCTGGCACACAATATAAGTCCCACATTTGAATGAGGACACAAGCTCACAGAATTTATATTGTGCTGTACAAACTTTCTCATGTCATTGACACATGGAAATAATAAAATATATTGCCTTATTGGGATAAAATGACAAGACTTCTTCTAACAGCCTGAAGTGACTTTCCATTCCAGATTTACTGGCTCCCCAAAGGCTAAGGGATCAATGTATTGGCATCCTTGTAGCCTGTCTTCAGCACACTGGTTGAGAAACTCTGTTAAGTCACTTAGCCAAGATCACATATTTGTTATACAAGCAGAAAATAAAAAAAAATTAATAATAAGGTATACCTATGTTTGAATTCAGAATCTGCAATTAACTTGGCTATATGACTTTGGACAGTTAGGATAACTTCTCTGTGCCTCAGTTTCCCTTCTTCAAAATTATGTCTTTCTCATGAGTCATTATGAATGAAATATAAATTATATAAAGCATCCAACATAGATATTCATACACAGTAAACACTCTATAAATATTAATGTTGCTAATAACAATTATCGTAATAATAAAGTAGCAAAACAGGGAGTCTGTGACTCCAAAGTCTATGCTCCTTCCTTGCTTCTCCTGAAAGCACAATTCCATAACTTTATAATTTTGCAATGAATCTATTCCACTCGCTTTAGAAGCAAGGCTATTTTACTGTGTGAATATAAGTATGCACATACAGTGAGGGCAGGGTGGACCCTACCAAGCTCCCTGCTCTGCAGCCCTTCCAAAACTGTTTCCACAGAGTCCGTTCCTCTTCCTAATGTTTTTATTTTATCATCTCCTGTTAAAGTGACTGACCAGTGAAATGAGTGAATTAAACAGACCAGGTACTTTGCCATAAGTGGCTACAATGAAAGTGTATAGTTTTGCAGTTAGAGCAAGTCCATAAGAAATGGGTCTGAAAGAGAAGAAAAAATAAAACTGACCATATAAAGGTTTAAAATTATCTCTTGAAAATCTCATCTCAGCTCAAATAGCTGTGTGAGAGTTAAGAAATAATTCCTTAGAAAACGTCCCCATGGGAGGAGCCAGCAAAATCATAGGTCATAAGATGATAAACATACCTCTTCATGACAGAGTGCTGGGCCAACCCTTCGCCACCTCATTATATCTGAATATCAGTGTTCAACCTGCTATTTCACTACTCAAGTCAGTGGTTGAAGAAAAGTAAGATTAGAACTCCACAGAATAATAATGATGACAAAGAGAAACAAATGGAAGGTAATAATTTCTAATAATGTTTGTAACATTTGATGATTTTTTTAAAAAATGATCGTTCAGTGAGTTTGGACTATATCTTAATTATAGAAGTGTTGCCCATCAAATAGTTGCTTCCTCCCTACTCTCCATTAAAGGCATCATCAAGAAACCTTAACTTGTGTAACTGAACAGCCACCAATCTAAGTCAGTTTGTCTCCATTTAGGTGAAGCAGAGATATTCTTACTATGCTGTCAATCATTCCAGTTCATGTGCTTCCTGATTGATCTGGAATCTGGCAAATTCTCAAATTCATGTCTCCAAGTTTCTAGAATGAGCAGGATGGATCTCAGGTAGCACCATGATTAAGATGTCCTTTCACCTTTTTTTCTTTAGTGATTTGATAGGATTTCGGTTTTGGAACACAAGATGATATCATCCTTTGATTATTTTCCTAAGGCTTAAAGTGATAGCAAAGACAAAATTCCTGGCATTTGAAAATGGAGTCAGTCCTACATACTTTCCCCAAATAAAACAGTGGTTACTGTATATGCAAAAAAGAAAGGGTTGGCTAGAGTCATTAGTATCTGCTTCTTTCAGTACATGAAGTTAAAAGAGGCTTGTTGTGTTCAGATATTAATTGATTTTGGTGGGAAAAGGCTTTTCAGTTTTTCATTTTCTCATTTCATTTATTTATATGTCCATTTACTCATTCCTTTTTCAATCCACATTTATTAAGCTCCTATTTATTAGACTCTAGTTTAGTTCCTAGAGCTCCACTGTTGAGTAATACTAGGTCCCTATTCTCTGGAAGTTTATAGTCTAGTGTACTTATTTAATAAACAATTATACTGATGATATTAATAGGTAAAAACAATGGGTTTATCATGTGCCAGGTACTATTCAATTACTGTATATGTATTAACTCATTTAGTACTTACAACAACCTCTGCAGGTTGGTTTTATCATTATCATTTCCTCATTTCATGGACAAGAATACTGAGCTTAAGTAATCTACCCAAACCTACTTTACTGCTAAATGTGAGAACTAGTATTCAAGTCCTAGGAGACTGCTCCCAAGGTCATGTTTTTAACCACTAAGTATACTGCCTCTTTAATATGATACCAAGAAGAAAGTATACTGCCTCTTTAATATGATACCAAGAAGAAAGCATGATGTGCTATGAGAGCTACTAAACCAGATTAGGAGGTCAAGAAGAGCGTTGCAAAGGAGAACCTTGGCATAAATTTTGAAGAATGAGAAGTCAGTAGGTCGATGAATACAGTGGACAATTAGAGGAAACTATACATGTAAGGTCATAGGGGCCTAAAACAATATGACAGGTTCAGGAAATTATACTAGTTCCATATGGCTAGAATATATTAGTAAGTGTTAGAAGAACATTCCAGAGAGGTAAATAAGGGACAGATCATAACAGCCCTTGTGTAGTAAACCAAGAAGTTTGGCAATTAATGTGAAAGCTATGTGGAACCATTGAGAATCCTTAATGATTAGCTTTTGACAAAGGTCATTCTAGCACTAGTATGGAACAAAAAACAAAAGGGATCAAAACTAAAAGCATGGTGACCATTTATGAAATTATTACCATACTTCAGGTAAAAAATATGAAGTTGAACCAAGGCAGTAGCAAAGGGAATAATAGAATAGATGTAAGTCATGTGTAGGTAGAAAGATTTTACTTGTAAGAGATTGAATAGATGTAACCATGTGTAGGTAGAAAGATTTTACTTGTGAAGAGATTGAAGATGGAGATTGAGTAAACAAGAACAGTTAATGGCTCCCAGGTTTCTACATTGATGGCAATACTACCAAGCTCCCAAATTTTATGGCAGAGTTGGTGGTACCCCATAAATGTTTCACAACAAATGAGGAATATATACCTCAAAGAATGAATGAATGGACAGTGTTAGATATTTATGGACTATAAAAGATCATTGTTAGGATATAGAGTGTTAAGGAGAGAAAGGAGTAAGGAATGACTCATGGTTTCTGGCTCAGATAATTTCCTTCCTAAACTGAGATAGGCAACACAGAAGAAAGAGAAATCTGGGGACAAAAGTGAAGAGTTTAAGGTTTATTTTTTTCATTTCACTTGTAGATTTAATTTTCTTATCCCATTGTTTTAACTTATATACAAAACATAAATGTTGTGCATATTAATGGGTTACTATGGAATTTTCAATACATGTATACATTGCATAATGTTAGTTAAAGTTTATATATGTTGAGTTGGAGATGCCTATGAGACACTGACATGGTAGTAATATATGCAAAAAATAAAGTACCTACAAATGATATCATAGTAGTAGCTAACCCTAGGTACATACTAAGCTCCAGAGACTGTTGTGTCTTGTAATGATTTGCTTAATCTTTCTCTAAACCACACAAGGTAGTAACTGCTCTCAGTATCCTTATTTACAGATGATGAATTTAAGACCCAGAGAGTTTATGTAATCTCTTCAAAGTCACTTAGCCTACAAGTGGTAGAGCCAGCATTTAATTCCACCTTGTCTAAGTCCCAAGGCTGAGATTTTACCACTATACTGTAGTGCCAGTCCTTAGCAGGGAAAGAACATGAATTAAAAGTACTTAAGGGAGGATATGATTAAGCCAGAGAGCCTGTTGTATGCAGGCAATTGCAATAACTTAGCAGGGCTCTTATCCTTGCCCTGTTCACTTTGCTTGTTAGTAGATCTCACATTTTCCACAAACTAGCATTTGATCACCTATATTTTCCACAATTCTTTGCACAATATCTAGGTTGAACTATTATTTTATCTAATAGTTCACCTAGGGTCACCAACTTGTCCCAGTTTGCTCAGGACTGAATATGGAACTTTCAGTTATAAAATCAAGGTGGTCCTGGGAAAACTGCAAACCAGTCACTCTCAGCACATTTAATCATAATACCAAAAGGGAAGCTTTGGGATCAGCTCAAGCCAATTTCCATTTTACTAAAACCTCTCATCCAAACATGAATATGAGAACTCCATCAATCACTGCTTCTGAGACACACTTGATTATTTAGAAATCTGCTTCAGCTCAAGATTTGTGAATTCCAGGATAATGCAAGATTTCTATTTTGTTTTCAAGGCTATTGAAATCCTTTTAGATCATTCTTCCCTGCCTTCACCTGCTGACAAGAACACATGAATGTCCTCTACTCATTACAACAAATGTCTAATTCATCACCTGCCCAGATATTTTGTATAAGTTTTATACCCATGGGAGAACTTTCTTACCTGTTTTCTTTATAACTCAGGTAGGATGGAAGGACTTAATCAAATAACCAAGATTTAAATGAGGTCAGTGACAAGATGGACAGGTAGAAGTAGGAAAGGACCTTGGACTAGTCTCTTCTTCTTACTTTAGTCAAAACCTCACTGTAAGCATGTCCTGCCTTTCCTGAGTCATAAATGACCATCTTCATCAGGAATAGGGGTGGTTTGGCAAAACACCCATAAGACTTAGAGATCCCACAATGCCAACTCTCAGAAACTAGGGTAGAAAGCACTGAAAGTATTTTGGTTGTTATACTTTCAGATACTACTAATTCACTGTGAAATATACATGGTATACTAGCAAATGTATCAAATATTTTAGAAAACATAGTTTATCATCCTACAACACTTACGTGCAAAATAAAATCATTCCAAACCTGCAAGGAAGCTCCAATTTAGTGAAGATTAGCTACTATTCTTATTGTCTATATGTGGAAAATTGGATAGATAATTGGAAGGAAAACAAAAGCAGGAGCCTTGTCAATTGCTTTTGTTAAGTTCTTTCCTGGGGCAAAATAAGTAGCCCAAAACTTGTATATAGCAGGGAAAAAGTGCTTTTCATTTGCAATGGGAAGAGGGGTTGATTTTAGCAGCCTTTTCTGTAAGGCATAGAGCAGGAGTCAGTAAACTTCTTTTTAAAGAGCTCAAAAATAAATATTTCAGCTTTGTGAACAATACTCTGGGTCACTGATATAATCTCCATTATAATCAAAAACGAGAATGGACAGGTTTTGAAGAAATAAGCACGACTGCGTGCCAGTGCAACTTTATAACCACAGGAAGTGGGCCACATTTGGACCCCGAGCTACAGTTTGCCAATACCTCATCTAAATGTTAGAGGAACTCTAAGACAATTGCTTATATCTCTCCCTGTTATGTATTGAATTTTTTTGTATCTCTCGTTATGGTTTGGATTTGAGGAGTCCCCCAAAAGCTCATGTGTGAGAAAATGCAAGAAGGTTCAGAGAAGGAATGATTGGGTTATGAGAGCTTAACCCAATCAGTGAATTAATCCCCTGATGGGATTAATTGAGTGGTAATTGAAGGCAGGTGGGGTGTGTCTAGAGGATGTGGGGCATTGGAGGCATGGCTTTGGGGTAAATTTTTGTATTTGGCAAGTAGAGATCTCTCTCTTTGCCTTCTGATTGTCATATGAGCAACTTCCTCTGCCACACTCTTCCAGTATGTTATTCTGACTCACCTGGAGCCCTGAACAATGAAGTCAGCTATCTATGGACACAGACCTCTGAAATTGTGAGCCCCCAAATACACTTTTCCTCCTCTACAATTGTTCTGGTCAGGTCTTTTAGTCACAGCAGCAAAAAACCTGACAAAAACATCACAATTTCTTTTGAAATCCTAACCCTCAAGGTGATGGTATTGGAATATGGGACCTTTTGGAAGGTGATTTAGCCCACAAACTCTCTAAACAATATTTAAAGCAAATGATCTTCATTTCAGCAAAATAAATTTTGTCCATTTTTAATGATATATTTAGTTGAGATGGACACAATATCTTTATCTTATTTATTTGTTTATGTGGTACTGAGGATTGAACCCAGTGCCTCACATGTGCTAGGCAAACACTCTACGACTAAGCTACAACCCCAGTCCAATTTATTCCAATTTTATGTGGCCTTATTTATGAAGTACTTTCCAAGAACATTCATTTCTTCCTCACAGCAGTCATAAGTGGTAGACAGAGAATTCATGGTTATTCCAAGTTACATAGTAAAATGAGACCTTGGGAAGTTAAGTAATTAACTCATGTCATATATTAAGTTACAAGTCCATCCTTAACTCCATAGTCAGTGTTCTTGCCATTGTAGCATAAGACAACTAAGTATTTTATATTAATGTATAACTTGAATTATAGCATATTCTAATAATGATGAGTAGACATAGACTGGGTTGAATAGCTGGATATTTATTCTTTGGCTGAGGAAATTTATTCCAATCATTAAACTCAGTTCAAGAAGCGAAGTAGAGATAAGCTTGCAGAAGTCTCCCATAACACAGTTTTTAGGATCAGAGCAGGAAAGCCACATTTTAAGGGAACATACCTAATGCTGTACAGTGACTAAATCCTCTTGGAGAGACTCCAAGTCATACCCACCTTATAATGAACTCTAATTTATGGAAAATAATATTTTAGTGAGATTTCAGTGGAAAATTTTTTCTGTTGTGGTTTTGCAAGCTATATGGTCTTAAAGGCTGTTATGAAATGAAGATTTTGACAGGTGGTAGTAAATGAAAAAGTGGCACACAAATTGCCATGTTCCAGAGTTAGTAATCATTTTATAATATAGATTACATTTTCCAATTCCTAACAATTTGCAATTTTCTTATTTAAAATAAAACCATGTGGTCTAGGCAAATGGGGTGAATTTTAGCATGAACCATAATAATTTATGAGCAATTATAGAAGCACATGTACACAGCCTCTAAGCAATTTGTCTTTCTGCTGGCTGTCAAATAAATAATTTTTGCATCTTGAATCTGCGTGTAATAATTTTGCTATGGCACCATCACCTGGAACAATTTATACTACACACTTGTTACACCCATTTGTTTCATATCTTGTTACCCAAAATTCAATTTTAAATTCAAGTAAATTAGAAAAGGCACAATAATTTGTTGATGTTCTGTATAAAGGAGGCTAGTGTGACTTAAGTATTGAATGATTTTTAACCATTCACAATTCAAAGAGATCACTGTCTACCTACTGGTAATATCTGGAAGTTTATCCAGATAGATCTATTGGATATATTTTCATGTGTTGAACCAGAGGCCTATATTTTCAATCGGATATTCTGTTTGGTTGTCTTTCTTAAATTTAGATGAATTAAGTACGTAAATCGCTTCAGTTTGAATGCAGAACAAATGCCAAGATAATTTGTATTAGTTTAATACCTTTGGAAGTTATCAAACCTAGATGCAATTTTGGTGTCTCAGATAAATCAAAATAAGAATCAATCAGGGGCTGAGGATATAGCTCAGTTGGTAGAGTGCCTGCCTTGCAAGCACAAGGCCCTGGGTTCAATCCCCAGCACCACAAAAAAAAACAAAACAAAACAAAAAAAAAACAAAAAACAATCAATCAGCCCCTCAACCAACAAGCCCTCTTTTATCTGTCCTTCCCTCCCATCACTTAGACTTATGGCTTACTTATTTTATTTTATTTATTTATTTATTTAGGGGAGGAAAAGTTTATTTGGGCTCATAGTTTCACAGTTCTCAATCCATAGACAGCAGGCTGCATTCCCCAGGGGCTCCAGGTGAGGCTGAACATCATGTTTGAAGAGTGTGGCAGAGGGAAGCAGCCCACATAATGATCAGAAAGCTGAGAGAGAGACTTCACTTGCTAGATACAAATACATACCACAAAGCAACACCCCTTAATCCACCTCCTCCATCCACAGCCTACCACTTCAGTTAATCCCTATCAAGGGATTAAATCACTAATTGGGTTAAGATTCTTACAACTCAATCATTTCTCCTGTGAACCTTCTTGCATTGTCTTACATGTGAGCTATGAGGTTTCCACACCTCACATCCAACCATAACAAGGTGCATGACTGAACAAATTAATAAAATGTTTTACCGTTATTTTGGCATATCAACTTTCACTTTTTTTTTCCTTTAAAAATAAAGCCTTAAGAAAATGCTACCTCTTGCCAGGTGTGGTGGCTAATGCCTCAAATCCCAGTAGCTCAGCAAGTTGAGGCAGGGGAACCATGTATGAACGCACAGATGGTGTGACTCTACTTTGTGCACAACCAGAGAAACAATAGCTGTACTCCATTTGTGTTCAATGATTCAAAATTAAAGAAAGAAAGAAAGAAAGAAAGAAAGATATAGAATATGGCCTTATCATCCTAATCTGTATTTGAGATTATATCAGGTTTCTCTGTAACTACTTTGCTTAACTTTAACATTTAATCATGGTTTGTAATTTTTACTTATGTCTTATACTGACTTCCCTATATCTAAAGTTTTCTAAGAATGATGTGTTAATTTGCTGCTTTATCTCCAGCCCTTAGCACAGGTGCTTAATACACATCTGCAGAAGGGAAGAATGAGGTATCACATAAGGGGTTTTTGATAAATGAGGGTGGATATGGAAGTTATTCTATCAATTGTTTCTGCATTTTATAAATTTTTTCTGTCAGAAGGTATCACTTGATAATCTCGATTATGCAAGAAAAATCTGTCACTTGTCAGGCAAGAGAGAGATTTTTTTTGTTTTTTGTTTTTTGGGGTTTTTTTGGTACTGGGGACTAAACTCAGGGGCTTACTTATTTTAAATTCTCTATGACTACTTTTTGGGGAAACGAAACAAAAGGCAGATGACATAATTATTTGAATATTTATATTTGAATATATATTTTCCAGAAATACATTTCTGAGAATTTATACAATTGAAATAGGGAAAGCTCCTAAAGGCATGAATGGCAATATTTTCCTATCTATATATGTTTATATTTTTTTCTTTTTTGCAATATTGCAGATTGAACTCAGACCCTCTTGCATGCTAGGCAAGAGATTTACCACTGAGTTATACCCCCAGTTCTATGTTATACATAATTCTAAGACCATTCTCACATACTTCTCTTGAGTTCCCATATACTATGTAATTATCCCTTGATGTGGTATAAATGCATATATAAAAATTACATTATATTGTACAACAAAAATAATGTGAGAGACTGCATCCAGG
This sequence comes from Glaucomys volans, assembly GCA_020662805.1. Lineage (NCBI taxonomy): Eukaryota > Metazoa > Chordata > Mammalia > Rodentia > Sciuridae > Glaucomys > Glaucomys volans. The sequence continues at coordinate 297,859 of JAJEJO010003830.1, forward strand.
ATTCCAGGACAATTTCCATTTCTGTTTTAACTAGGCAGTGAAATGAATGCAGGATCAATGAGTTATTAAAGCAATAAACTCAGAATCACTGATGAGAAATCTGAGATTGGATTACACACTTGTAACAAGGCTACGGGAAAAGTTCAAAAGTTCTGTGGATACTAAGAATCAACTTGTGAGGGAAAGGAACATGAATGATGGAAGTTGGTACAGGCTTTATTGAAATTTATCTAGTTTTATAGCAAATGTTCAAATCAATATGGGCTTCAGATTGGATCACTAGGTCAGACCCCAACAGATTATGTTCTGTGAAAAGTAAACATTTTTATCACAGACAACAACAAAAAATATGTTGGTTCTTTAAACCAGTCATATGTTACCAATAACTGAGTAACCTTAGGCAAGTCACATATTCCATGTTATCTGATTCCTCTCAGGAAAAATTAGGGGCTTGGGCTGCATGAACTTTCAGTTTTTTTCCAATTCAAAGTCTGTGATATTGAGGAGGACAAAATAATAACTTATTCTGTGGTGCTGACTTGAGCCACATAATAGAAAACATGGAAAGACTTGCAGAAAGCAGTGTGAACACTACCTATGTGGAGAGAATAGCATTTTCTCAAAGTACTTCACATGACTTTCTCTGAATTGCTCTTCCACGCACAGCCTTAGAACTTCTATTTCCCTTCAATTATAGTAATTTCTTTGTATAGAAATCAATATGTTACCAGAAGGCTCATTTGGAAATGTATTGGATGCAGGACCCATTGCTACCAATATGGCACCAATTAGTTTACTTGTAAACAAAAAGGAGTTTCCACAGGGACTTGGTACAGGGTACTATGGTTTGGATATATATTTTTTTTCTTTTTTTTTTACCTAAAAGGTCATGTGTTGGAGAATTGCTCTCCAGTGCTGCAATGTGTAAGATCATGAAATCTTTAAGAGGTGGGGCTTAATAGGAGTTGGTTAGGTCATTGTGGGTGCTTCCCTCAGAAGGGATTAATGTACTTTTTATGGGACCCTGGTTGATTCTTTTGAGAGTAATCTGGCCCCTCTGTAGTCTTTGGCTTTCTCTCTCACCATACAACTCTTTCTCTCATATGTGCTTTGCCATGTTGTCATATACATGATATGACAGAACCAAGGAGGCCCTTGCAAGATTTGGTGCCATGCTATTTGGATTTTCAACCTCTAAAACTATAAGCTAAATAAACCTCTTATCTTTATGAAGTACCCAGTATCATATATTTTATTATAGCAATAGAAAATAGACTAATACACAGGAAAAGTTTAATATACCCCAATCTAGCCCCATCCTACTCTTTCCCTCCCTTCTTTCCGGTTTTGTTAGCAGAGAAGACAGAGAACAACTTCAAGCAAGAATCTTCAGAAGGCGATTAGCATTTTTAGATTGCTTGTTTTCTCAATCTAAATGAGAACAATATCAGCACTTAAAATTTCCTTCTCTTCCACACTGGACCTTTATAGTCAGAAGTCCTTACCAACCTCCAGGCTCCAGAGAAACAAAAACTATTCCTTCTTACAGATAGTCTGGAAAAGCCTGATATAACTCTTTTTAGCTTTACAATATGGGTGAATTATTTAATGCCTCTAAGGTTTATTTTATTCATCTCCAAAATGATAATAAAATACTGTGCACTTCACAGAGTTGTAGGAATGGGATAATATACATAAATCACTCAGTATGGTGCCCAATACACAGCAAACATTATGAACAGAACTTCTTCTAAAATCACCAGCACTGGTATGAAGATCTTCCTCTTGTTGTCCAGTGCATAGCACCTCTGTGGGTTCAGAAGAAAGATGATAAGGACAAATATGGTAGCAAAACACAATGCTGAAAGAGAAAGCGATCCTTTAGAAATCCCTTCATGTTATAGTGATGTGAAATGACTTGGCCCAGTTTGCACAGCAGGTTAATAGCAGATGAGGGATCAGGGCTCATGTCATGTGACTTTCATTCTAAAGATTTTCAGTCCAATTCAAGCCATCTCCTGAAAAACTCCTTTACCTATTGTATCCAAAATCAGGCATTCAAACAGTCTATTGTAACAGCCCCAGTAAAAGTTGATGATGGCTGTAGTGAAGTGGTAATGAAGAAGATGATAGAATTTGGAATGTGTTGTCGAGAATTGGGTGATGATTTGGCTGTGTGATATGATAAAAATAGATGAGTCAAGAATAACTCAGCTTTTGTGCCTGAGCCAAAATCAATGGAATTGCCATTTGGGTGGAGAAAAGAAGTAACAAGGAACAGATGAGGGAAAGATAAGAATCAAGAATTTAGGTTTCAAATGGTGCTGGGAAAACTGGAAATCCATATGTAGCAAAATGAATTTAAATTCCTGTCACACTGCACAAATCTCAACTCAAAGTGGATCAAGGACTTAGGCACTAGAAGAGAAAGCCTGTGCCTAACATAAGAAAAAGTAAGCCCAAATCTCCACCATGTTTGCTTAGGAACTGATTTCCTTAACAGGAATCCTAAAACACAAGAAGTAAAATCAATAATCAATAAATGGGATGGATTCAAACTAAAAAAAAAGCTGCCTTTCAGCAAAGGAAACAATCAATAATGTGAAGAGAGAGCCTATAAAATGGGATAAAATCTTTACCACATGCACCTCAGATAGAGCACTAATCTCAAGAACATAAAAAGAACTCAAAAAAATTAACACAAAATAACCTAATCAATAAATGGGCTAAGCAACTGAACAGAGACTGCATAGAAGAAATACAAGTGATCAACAAATATATGAAAAAATGTTCAACACCTCTAGCAATTAGAGAAATTCAAATCAAAATTACTCTAAGATTTAATCTCACTCCGGTCAGAATGGCAATTGTCAAGGATAAAGCAATAATAAGTGTTGGTGAGGATGTGGGGAGAAAGGTACACTCATACATTGTTAGTGGGACTGCAGATTGGTGCAACTAGTTTGGAAAGCAGTGTGGAGATTCCTCAGAAAACTTGGAATGGAACCACCATTTGACCCACCTATCCCACTCCTCAGTTTATATCCAAAGGACTTAAAATCAGCATACTAGAGTTATACAGTCACATCAATATTTATAGCAGCTCAGCTCACAATAGCCAAGCTATGGAACCAACCTAGCTGCCCTTCAACAGATGAATGGATAAAGAAAATGTGGTATATACACACAATGGAATATTAGCCTTAAAGAAGAATGAAATTATGGCATTTGCAAGTAAATGGATAGATCTGGAAAATATCATGCTAAGTGAAATAAGCCAATTCATAAAAAACAAAGACTGAAAGCTTTCTCTGATATGCAGATGGAAATTCATATTAAGGAGGGGTAGCTAGGAAAGAATCCAGGTACGTTGGATTAAGCAGAGGGGAGTGAAGGGAGGAGAGGTGGTATGGGGGTAGGAAGGATAGTAGAATTAATTGAATATTATTACCCTATGTACATATATGACTACACAACTGGTGTGATTCTACATCATGTAGAACCAGAAGAATGAGAACTTATACTCCATATATGTATGATGGGTCAAACTACATTCTATTGTCATGTACAACTAGTTAGAACAAAAGAAGGATCTTTAAAAGTCAACTGAAAGACTAGAGATAAAGTAAAAATGTTTTATATTAAAAAAAAGAATTTAGCTTTGTCATATTAAGGGTAAAAGGCATTATGGAGGACCTTAGTTAGACATTAAAGGTAAAGTGTAAAAACCGGTCTAGCTATAGGTAAAACTCTTCCTTAGTGCTCTATATTTCTCTTTTTAAAACAACTTGGTACTAGCCTGTAAAGAATCCATATTCTCACTTCTGAATCAAAACCCATTTTTCATGTAGAAAGGCAAAACATGTTCACCCTAAAGATAAATAATGATAACTTGAATTATATCTTACTTTTTCAGGGAAATTTATATTTTAACAATAACAACCCAAATATTTCTTATCCACTGTCTAATTCCTAAAATGTTATTTCTTTTGTTGCTCAATAGGAAATGATACTCATGTTTTGGTTAATACAGTATCAGTGATGAAAGGTTTATTAGATCCAATTTAGAGTTTATTTATGTATATTTTGCTGCAGTATAGGTTCTTCCATCCTCAACCCCCATTTCCATTTCAAACGAACCACCTGTACTAGCCACAACAGTTTGGACCATTGTGGATCCTCAGTGCAAATGCATTCATTCTATAGGCTGGCTGGCAACCTATGAGAAGGTCTGACTTGAAAAGTTGAGCTGAGCAGTCATTTTCCCTTTTGAATTTTGTAATTAGGAATTGATAGAATGACCCTGATAATTGGGTGGTGGATGAATTAGAAGAAAATGGGACACTTGAGACTAGAAACTTTGTGGACCACATGTTAGCCAGGGGTCACACAAGGAAGTCAGCAGTAGAAAGAGAACACCATTGACAGATGAAAAGAAGTATATCAAATGGTGGCATGTGCAGTGTGTGTGTCTTGAAATTAGTTGGATCCTGAGAGACAGTAACCTTCAATTCTAATAGTTTTTCTATCCTCTATTCCAATTTCTATGATATCTGGGTATGCTGGGCCACAACGTGCCCTTGGATTCCTACAAGCCTGGGAAATGTTCACATTGTATGATTTTAAAAAGATCATTTTTTTAGCTAACTTGAAGCCAAAAATAATGCTAAGATATCCTGTCGAACATCTTGTTTTACAGACAGGAAAAAGGAACTCAAGAAAGTGAAGGGTTTTGCCTAAGTTCTTACATCCCTTATAAGGCAGACCTGGCAATAGAATGCAGGGTTCTAATTTTTTTACCAGAAGAGAGAATTCTCTGCAATAATTTTCTATAATGGAAATTCCTATCAAAAACATTGTCTAATCAATTTAAGGTAACATTTAAATATATGCTTAAAGTAATTGGCATCAGTATATGAAAGAAAGTTATTAGGGCAGAGTTTTAAGGTTGAATAAATATTTTGTTCATAGACATTTTTTTCTCTGATTATAATATTAGGATCATAAAGCAAATGATTTTCAGGCAATAGCAACTCTCTTCAGAGATTAATAGCTATATAGTTCAATTGAATGAAGAATATCTTGAAAATAAAAAGAAATGAACCAAATTTTAAACAGTTTACAAAATTAAACAAACAAAATCTGTCATTTGTGCAAATATATGCACTTTCTGGAGTGGTGCTAAAGTATGCAAATTGAGCTAAAAGCTGCGTTAGCTATGAAGCAGAACCCATGCTACAGCCAGGAATATTAGAAGTCAACCAACATTTACCAAGTCCCTACTGAAACATAAGTATGTGATCTAATTCAGTAAATGCCACTGGAAGAGGACAAGAGAATAAGAAAAAAAGAGACATTAAAAGTCCCTGTAAGTTTTGAGGCTTAGGTTTGGTAATGTAAAGCTGTAATCTTCATCATCATAATGATGAACTGGGAAATACACCTGTAAGATGACTGACCCAAGCCCTCTGAGAGAGTAAAAGGAACCACTCAAGGAAAATATTTTTACCAACCACAATAAGCCTTAGAGCTGGACTATGCAGCATGGAGATCTAAGGAATAAGACATGGTTTCTGCCCTCAAGGGGCTCCTGATGTCTCTTATTGTAGATGTAAAACATCCTTACATTAAAATCCAGGTTAATAGAAAGCACATAGTTTATGCTAAGTGCTTACTGAAGGTAGAGCAATAAGTCTCTACCTAGTCTTAGCTTGCAAAGTCTCTGCCAGATGGAGTGGACTTTCAGTTAATCCTCTCTGATGATTATGGACAAGGTGTGATGCTCCCCTTGCTCCTTTGACACAAGTTCTCCTAGAGGAAGAAGTACTGAAGCTTGAAGGATAAGAATATTTTGATAGATAATTCTCCTGGTCATTTGAACTCTAACCCTCCCACTTCCTTCCCCTACCACCTGCAAATTCAGCCTCTCAGGAAACCTTGTCAAATCTCTTTCCATAATGCTTCTCACATCTGCATCCAGCTCATCAGTTCTGTTCTCACTGTCATCCTATTCAAAGCCATCATTAACTCACATCTGAACCCTATTACAACCTCCTCACCAGGCCCGTCTCTCCAGTGTCTCCTCCCACTAATCTACCCTACACACAGCTGCCAGATTCATCTTTCTGAAGTGCCACTTTTGTCCTGTCTCTACCCATTTCCTATATGATAAATTTTAAATTTCTTTCCCTGGTATTCAAGTGTCCTTACAATCAGAGCCCAGACTATATTTCTAATCTCACTTTTTTATAAGAATGTTCTGGTTCATCCAGGCCTACTTAACTGTCCCCAAGATTTTTTAAATTTCCATTTCAAGCTTCCATTCACAATTTTCCCCGATCAGAAACAGCCCCCTTGGCCACTTTTATTGATATAAATTTCATTTCCTTCATAAAGTTTTCCCTGATTACCCCAACCAATAAGTGCTTGTTCCTCTGACTTCAAACTATTCTCTTCCTACTTATTTTAACTCTAGTTTATCCTGGGCATATTCCTCTTTGCTACCCTTAGCAGAATAGGTGATAAGGATAAGAAATAGGAAAAGACACTAGAGGGTAAGCACTGAGGAAGCCAAGGGACCAGTTAGAAGGTTATTATACTCTCTCAAGCAAGAGATAATGAGGTCTGGAAAAGATTCAGACCCTGGGAATACAAAGGAATTAATGGATGAGATACATTACGAAAAAAGAATCAACAGAACTTGATTGATGAGATAAGGGAATCAAAAGGATGAATAACAAATGAGTTGGAAGTTTTGAGGCTGAATCATGCCATTAAAATTTAAAAGGTGGTATCAAACTGGTTTGGTAATGAGGGTGACAAATTTTTTCTTAGACTAAGTGAGCCTATGGCAGGTTACAGTGGGTGATTAGAGAAACAAGACCTTATAAAAATGGTTAGAGTTGGAAAAATCTGCTTAGAAGTATTCACTGAAGCCATGATTATAAATTCATTCATAACGGGTTGGGGTTGTAGCTCAGTGTTAGAGCACATCCTAGCACATGTGAGATACTGGGTTCAATTCTCAGTACCGCATAAAAATAACTAAAAAATAAAGGCATTTTTAAAAAGAAAGACAACAAGAAAAATCTTTTAAAAATAAATGCATTTATAAAGAGAAAGGATGAAGAATAAGAAAAGAAGAGGAGCAAGAGAAGAGGATCCAGTTTAGGAGACACCTGAGAAATAGAAAGGAATAGAATATAATAAACATAGATCTTCAGTGCAATAAGGAAACAAATTCAACAACTCTGATTCTGATCATTAGGTTATCAATAGTAACTTCTTTTTTAAAAAATATTTTTAGTTGTGGATGGACACAATACCTTTATTTTATTTTTATGTGGTGCTGAAGATCAAACCCAGGACCTCACACATGCTAGGTGAGTGCTCTACCACTGAGCCACAACCCCAACCCTATAGTAACTTCTAAGATGTGTTTTAGGAACTATACCCATATTTACAAGAGATAGGATATTCTAAATGGTAGGAAAATGAAGGTAATAGTGTCTGGTATTAATGATAGGACAGAGAAAAAATGGCACAAAAGCTAAAAGTCACAGAGGAACGAAGAAATAAATTTGATATAATTAGCCTCTATTGCATCATATGGTGACACTGCTGAGTCATATGGCTTAACGATTGAGAGTATGGATTATAATGTTGGACTGACTGATTTCATATCCCACATCTGCCATTTTCAACCTGTATAAACTTGTGATATTTACTTAACCTCCCTGTGATTCACTTTCCTTATCTATAATTTGCAGATACTGAAAATAATATCTGCCTCCCTGGGTTGTTTACAGATTTAAGTATGTTAATATGGGTAACATGGTTAGAATAATATGGGTCACATGGTTTGATTAATGTTAACCAAATTATGACATTTATTCTTAGCACATGTGCCTGTTCACATGGTTCTCTATACAGATACTTCTCCATTTTCCCAAAAGGACTCCAGGCTGGAAGAACCATTCAAAATCAGCCCTGGTATTAATTGGTTTGGGAAAAGGACTAAGAGATGTCAGGTTGTCTCAGAGTTCAATTGAGCTAAATAAACAAACAAAAAAATAACTGATTGTCTTCATCTGCTCTTTTCTGCTATAAGAGAATAGGACAGACTGGGTAATTTTTTCTGAACAGAAATTTATTGACTCATGAATATGGAAGCTAGGAAGTCTGGGATGAGTGACACACCAGGTAAAGCCTTCCTTGCTGTGTCATCCTATGGCAGAATGACAAAGAGAAGAGACAAGAAGGGACCAAATTTGTCCTTTTATAAGGAACCAACTCCTACAATTAATCCATTCATGAGAATAGAGCTCTCTTGTCCTAATCACCTCTTGAAGGTTCTGCCTCTCAATACTGTTACAACTTCAACATAAGTTTCAGAGGGAACAAACACTCAACCATATCACCAATTATATTTGTGACACTCAGGAATTTGGAGTTTTTCTGTCTAGACATTTTAGTGCTTTAAAGATAGCCCATGTATTACCTATGAGTTTTCAAGATTTTGCATATAATCTCCAACAAGCATGATGATTTAAATGAATTTCAGGACACAGAAAATCCTTCATTCGATTAGAGAAACTAGTAAACAACAAAGGAAGTAGTTGTTGCTATGTAATAGCTCCTTAGACTAATGTAGTATCTAATAATAAAAATGTCCCTTCTTATTTTTATGGGCCATAGAGCACTTTCAGTGAACTACGAATATGATGAGATTGAACCAACTAAAAATTCTGTGACAAGATGAATTGTAGGTACTCATTTACAGCACTATATACCTGAAATAATTTTTCTAGGGTTAAAATCTTTTCACGTAATCATGTACTCATTTTCTAATATGTTGAAATAACATAGACTCTGGGTACAATCAAAATTTATTATTTACCTTTATCATCTTGCTCCCACTTCCAATGTGCAGTAAAACAGAAGAAGTGGAGATTTCCTTATAGTTGAACTCTCTCCTGTTCACTATGATAAATGTGCAAATCTTGAAATATACCTTCAATGTTGTAAATGTGCCCAAGAGTGGATACTAATGGGTTCTAATGGGTTATTGTTTTGTGATGTGATATCTCTCTCTTTCTGTCTCTTCTACTAAAATTAAATATTAATTAGTCAGATCACAATTAAGAGAAATCTCATCTCATAATTTGAGTTCTCCACTTAGTGGCATATCATATGGAGACAAAAATCATAGCATTAAACTCACTAAAAACACTTTCAAAAAATGAAAGACTGAATAGAATTCAAATCAGTCATGTAAACCTTCTTCATCTCCATCTATAACTATAGACATTGTTCACTGATGGTCAAAGCAATATCCAGAGATATGGGGCATCCTAGCTAAACAATGTATTTGCTTAAGCACACTGTAAGAGTTCCCAGCAAAATAGAAGAACTTATTTCAATTTGATTAACTTTTTCATCAAGACGGGAAAGTAGAAATTCAGAAAGATTTCCCAATTATTTGAAAATATAAAGGAACCTTTAAAAGTGTGATGCATAGCTAAAAACAGTCCCTTTAGAAACAAAGTTGCTATGTATGTTTTCCCCTAAAATACAGTGATTCAGTCTGTTTCTCCACAGATGTAGAACATTTCTAATACTTGACTCTTTTGCTATTTTCTTACATTCCAAGACAAGTCAATGAAATTGTGGACCAAAAGATTTTATCTCTTTGTCACCTGTGCTGATCTATTTCACTTTTGGTTGCTATATTTGTAATATAAGTGTTTCTAAATACACAACCAGAAGAATAATCTGTTAAGATCCCTAACAGATTGTACCCCAAAGCCAGAACAGTTATGGGAAAACCAACCAACAAGAGAAGCACTTTTTAATGTCCATGAAAGACAGACCATTTTGTTCTTTCTTTAAGGCTGAGGCAGATGAAAAATTGTCAGCCTGGTCCAGCTTGAGTCAGACAGCAGATCTCTTTTCTACTGAGGCAGCTGTTCATTTTCTCTAAGGAATGAAGATGTTTAACAATATCAGGAAGCGAAGAAATGCCAAAAAGAATACACTGGGTAGAGAAAGAAAGGCACATGGGAGCCCTTTAAACAAGCCATTTCTAGCTTCAAGGAAATATTTGAACAGATGGATTTTTAACCCTCCTTGGGTCTACTAGAATTCGATCCAATCCAATTGGGAACTGGCTTGTACCTCAGGAACATTAAGGTGGAGGTAGCTCCACATTCTATCACTCCACCTCATTGGAGAATAAGTGGCACAGTGTATCTTTTGGTGATGATATTTGGATGTTTTACTGCTCTGTTAATTAACTAGTGTTTGGTTTAATTGTGTTTTAATGTGATTTTCCTGCTTCAAGGGTGACTTTATATTGATGTTGAGCCAATTTAATGCCCTAGTGTCTTCATTCCGTATGTTTTGCTGTGAAAAAGTAAATGGAAATGGTTTAAAATCCAAGATTTTGACTGGGCAATGTGGTATATGCCTGTAATCCCAGCAACTCAGGAGGCTGAGGCAGGAGCATCACAAGTTCAAAGCCAACCTCAGCAACTTAGCAAGGCTCTAAGCAACTTAGCAAGACCCTATCTCAAAATAAAAAGTAAAAAGGACTGGGAATGAGGCTCAGTGGTTAAGTGCCCCTGGCTTCAATGCCCTGTACCAAAATGAGAAAAAAGAAAAGAAAAAAGAAAAAGAAAAAGAAAAACCTAGATTTCGAATAGAACTTGTGTTAACTGAAAAATACTTAATTTCATTCTAATTCAAGCAGCCCCTACACATCAATCCATATACCATTAGAACTCTATGGAGGATAACATATTAGCATTATTAGAATTAAATTTTATTTTTAAATAATTATGTAAAACATTTGTATCGGGATTTACTATTCACGGTGTTTTAATATACATATTCTTTGATCTACACAATATGAGGTAAGTTCTATTATTGCTACTCCCATTTTACAGATGAAACTAAGGGGCAGAATAGTTAAGCAACATACTCATGCTAGTTAAATAGCAGACTAGGACTTGAAGCAGATTAGTCCACTTCTCCTTTTGTCTATTCTCCCTACTTTTACTAGATTTTCCAAATAATTCATTCAAGGGCTTCTATTGTGTCCCTATTTCTAAGACCTTAGTCACTTCAGTGAAATCTCAATCTAAGGAGATCATGCATAAAGATGTGGCTTAAATACATATATAGCATTTAAAAAGGGGATTACATATATTCTCCCCACCAAAAAAATCAAAAGTGCAGGTTTTATATACTACAAGGAAGACATGGTTTGTTCTTTTTAAAAGTCTCAAATACTGAGAAGATGGCCTCTCTTGCTGTCACCTTCACATCACTCATGAATGCACTTTGATTTCTTCTCCTACCTTGCAGACAGCCAAGGAGCCTGTGCATCTGATGACCTGTCTTATTCAATTTGTGCTGCTTTAACAAAATACCTTCAACTGTGTAATTTATAAATATAAGTTTGTTGTTTATAGTTCTGGAGGCTGAGAAATGAAAGGTCAAGTTACCAGCAGATTCAGGGTCTGGTGAGATCTTGCACTATTCTTTAATGATGGTACCTTCCTGCTGTGTCCTCACATAAGTAGAAGGGATGAACAAGCTTCCCTAAACACCTTTTATAAGGGCACAGAGGAGTAGACTTTAACACACGAATTTTGTTGGGGAGGATACAAACATTCAGACTATATCATTGCCTCTGAGAATTTTCCTGTTAATCAAGGGAAATTTCTTATAAGATTATTTTAAATTCAGATAAAAACATGAACCCACTAACAGATGTGAAGCGCAAGTCAGAAACCTTTTGTAAGGAGAAACTAAACATTACTCTCTTCTCCATCTTTAAAACTGCCTACAACAGATTGAACCTCTAATTCCTTTGTACCAAAATACATTTCCTAGATTCCTATAAAGTGCTAGAAAGTTTTAAAAATAAAAGATAGGTCTTTCAGAATCCATCAGCTGACATGTTCATAACATACTATTTATGGAAAACAAATAGTAATGTACATTTTCACATATGTTTCTTTGTATGCTGTCAACTCTCTGCTGCTGCTCTGGTATAAAATGAAAGACAATACTACATTTACCATCATAATTGTAATATGTACAGGCTACTGAGAATACAGAAAATATAATCTGAAGGTGGCTATGTGCACATCTGGTAATCAGCTTTATCCATATATGGATAAAGAATAGTGTCCTAGGAGAAGAGCATTTTACCACTTTTAAATGTGGTAGTGACACAAATGCCAGTGTATCACTGATTTTGAAAAGCAGAAAAATGAAACAATTACCTCAGTATATGAGTTTTGTAGATCAAAAATGCCCTGTCTAGGTTACTATTCTCATACCAGATAAAGTAGATTCCAAGGCAATGTTAATCAGAAGAGACAAAGGTCATTTCATACTGCTTAAGGTTATCAGAAAACAACAAGAAATAATGATTATAAATATTTATGTCCCAAACAATGGAGCATCTATGTACATCAAACAAATCCTTCTCAATATCAAGAATCAAATAGATCACAGCACAACAATACTAACAAAATTCCTAACAAAAACTAAATATAGAAATAAAAAACACAATTAATAATTTAGACTTAACAGACTTATATAAAATATTTTATCCATCAATGACTAAATACACTTTCTTCTCAGCAACACATGGATCATTTTCTAAAATAGACATATCTTAGTCCAGAAAGTAACTCATAGAAAATACCAAGAAGTATAGATAACACTTTGTATTCTATCAGATCATAATGGAATGAAATTAGAAATCAATGATAAGATAAATATTGAAGCTATTCTAAACTCTTCAGTCTAAATAATATGATATTGAATATGTTATTGAATAATCAATGGATAATAGAAGAAATCAGGGGTGAAATTATAAAATAGAAGTAAATGAGAATAGTGACACAACTTATCAAAATCTCTGCGACACTATGAAGGTGACTCTAAGAGGAAAGTTCATAACATTGAGCTCAGACATTAATAAGTAATCTAATATTATATCTCAATGACCTAGAAAAAGAAGGACAATTTGACACCAAAGTCAGTAGGAGGTAGGAAATAATAAAAATTTGAGCAGAAATCAATGAAATTGAGATAAAAAAATTCAAAAAAACCAATGAAGCCAAAAGTTGGTTCTTTGAAAAACAAATTTTAAACCCTTAGCCAAGCTAACCAAAAGAAAGAGGGGAAAACTGAAATTATTAAAATTTGTGATGAAAAAGAAAATATCACTGAAGACACTACTGAAATTCAGAAAATAATAAGAAACTCTTTTGAAAATTTATACTTCCATAAACTAAAAAATCTTGAAGACATTGACAAATTCCTAGAGACATCTGACCTACCTAAACTAAACCAGGAGAATATAGAAAATTTTAAAACAGAGCAATTTCAAGTAATGAAATTGAAGACACCATCTAAAGTCTACCAACAAAGAAAAGTCCAGGGATAGATGGATTCTCAGCTGAGTTCTACCAAACCTTTAAAGAAAAACTAATACCAATGCTCTTCAAATTATTCCATGAAATAGCAAATGAGGGAACCTTCCAAACTCATTTCATTAAGCTAGTGTCACCCTGATACCAACACTACACAAACATACATCAAGGAAAGAAAACATCAGATCAATATCCTTGATCAATACAAAAGTTCTTACTAAAATACCAGCTAATCTCATACAAAAACACACTATAAAGATAATACACCATGATCAAGTGGGTTTCATCCCAGGGATGCAAGTTTGGTTCAACATACAGAAATCAATAAATATAATTCACCACATAAATAGAGAAGAATAAAATTTTAAAAAGAAAAAAGAAAAAGAGAAGAATCACATGATTATCCCAATACAGAAAAAGCATTTGACAAAATATGTATCCATTCATGTTTAAAACACTAAAAAATAGGGATAGAAGGAATATAAGTCAACATTGTAAAAACTAAATAGGACAAACTCAAGGCCAATATTATTCTAAATGGACAAAAACTGAAAGCATTCCCTCTAAAAACTGGAACAAGACAGGGATGCCCTCTTCCATCAATTCTTTTCAACACAGTTCTTGAAACTCTTGCCAGAGCTGTTAGGCAAATGAAAGAAATTAAAGGGATATGAATGGAAAAAAGAAGAGTTCGAATTATCTCTATTTGCCAATGAAATTATTCTACAATTAGAAGACCCAAAAAACTCTACAAGAAAAATTCTAGAAATCATAAATGAATTCAGCAAAGAATTAGGATACAAAATTAACACATATAAATCAACTGCATTCTTATATACCAGTGATGAATCAGCTGAAAGAGAAATTAGGAAAACTATCCCATTCATAATACCCATAAAAAATAAAAAATAAAAAATAAAATGCTTGGGAATCAATCTAACAAAAGAGGTGAAAGATATCTACAATGAAAACTACAGAACACCAAAAAGAAGAGGGAAAGATCTCCCAAGTACTTCTATAGGCAGAATTAATATTGTAAAAATGGCCATATTACCAAAAGCACTATACAGATTTAATAGAATTACTATTAAAATTTCAATGACATTATTCACAGAAATAGAAAAAGCAGTCATGAAATCCATTTGGAAAAATAAAAGGCCCAGAATAGCCAAGGCAATCCTTACTAAGAAAAGCAAAGCAGGAGGCATCATAATCCCATACCTTAAATTATACTACAGAATTATAGTAACAAAAACAGCATGGTATTAGCACCAAAACAGGCATGAAAACCATTAAAATAGAATAGAACACACAGAGACAAACTCACATAAATACAGTTATTTCATACTAAACAAAGGCACCAAAAATGTGCATTGGAGAAAAGATAGACTGTTCAACAATGGTGCTGAGAAAAAATGGAACCCTATATGAAGTAGAATAAAATTTAACCCCTATCTTTCACCCTGTACAAAACTCAACTCAAAGTGAATCAAAGTCCTAGGCATTAGACCACAAAATCTGCACTACTAATAGAAAATATAGGACTAACACTCCAACATATAGGCTCAAGAAGTGTCTTCCTTAAGAAGATTCTTAAAGCATAAGAAGTAAAATAAAAAATCAATAACTGGAATGGCATCAAACTAAAAACTTCTTTGCAGCAAAGGAGACAATCAAAAATATGAAGAGAGAGCCTAGAGATTGGGAGAAAATCTGCCACTTGAACCGCAGGGCATTAATTTCCAGGATATATAAAAAACTCAAAAACTTACTACCAAAACAAAAAAACCATAAATAACTGGGCAAAGGAAATAAACATACTTCTTAAAAGAAGAGATATGATCAGTCAACAAATATATGAAAAAAAATGTTCAACATCTCTAGCAATTAGAGAAATACAAATTAAAACTACACTGGGATTTCGTCTTACTCCAGTCAGAATGGCAACAATCAAGAGCACAAGTAACATTAAATGTTGGTGAGGATGTAGGGAAAAAGGTAGACTTGTATATTGCTGGTGGAACTGCAAATTGGCACAACCTCTCTGGAAATCAGTATGGAGATTTCTCAAAAAACTAAGAATGGAACCACTATTTGACTCAGTTATCCCACTCCTTGGTATTATATTCAAAGGATTTAAAATCAGCATACTATAGTGATGTGGCCACATCAATGTTTATAGCAGCTCACTGCACAATAGCGAAGCTATGGAGACAACCTAGATGCCCATCAACAGATGAATAGATAAAGAAATTATGGTATATATGCACAATGGAACATTACTACCCATAAAGAAAAGTGATTTTATGGTGTTTGTCAGTAAATGGATGGATTTGGAGACTAGTATGCTAAGTGAAATAAACTAATCCTAAAAAAAGTCTAATGTTTTGTCTTATATGTGAAAGCTAAACCACAATAAGGGCAGGGAGGGGAAATAATAGAAATTCAGAGATTAGACAACGGATAATGACAGGAAGGGTAAAGGGATAAAGATAGGAAAGACAATGGAAAGAATCTGACATAACTTTCCTATGTATATATATAAATACAGCACAGTGAATCTCCACATCATGTATATTCACAAGACTGGGGCCCTAATCAGAATATAATACATTCCATGCATGTAAAATTTTATCAAAATGGACTCTACAACTAAAAAGAACCAATAAAAAAATCTTATCCTCATCTACAGCTATAATTCGCCAATGAAAAATGTGGAAAAAATGAAAAAAATGTCCTGCTTTGATTACTTTGAAGGCGGGAAAAGGGCAAGTTCCTTTAATACCTAGTCTTTTTTACCCTAATGATTTAGATAGTGAGAGTGGCCACATCTTCCTCCTCCCACCCCCATAAAGCAAAATAGTACATGTTTATTATTTCTATAGAACTCTAGAGTCTTAAATTTAAAAATGCATTAGCAATTCTACTCCAAGGTATATAAATAAAAGGAATTTTAAAAACATGTTCACACAAAGGCATGTACATGAATATGTCCAGGAGCATTATATATTGTGATCAAAAAGTGTAAACAACCCAAATGTCCATTCATTAATGAATGGATAAATAAAATGTGGCGTATCCATACAATGAAATATTATAAGACATGAAAAGAAATGAATTCTGATACAGGACACAATATGGATAACATTGAAAATATTATGTTCAGTGAAAAGAGACAAAAGTCCATATATATGATTATATTTGCATGAAATTTCCAACAAAGGCATAGAGAGATTAGTGATTGCCAGAGGATAGAGGAATTGGGGAGAAATAAAGAATGGCTATAAATAGATTTTCGGGGGTTACAAAAATGTTACAAATTGATTATGATAATGATTGTACAACTTAATATGCTAAAAACCATTGAATTACGCATTTTAAATGGCTAAATTACATGCTATGTTAATTATATCTCAATAAAACTTCTTCTTAGAAAAATAAATAAGCAAATTAGAAGCCATGAAGAGTAGCTTCTAGTTTGAATCTGGTCCTAAGCCAACATGATGAAGATTTGGACCTACTTTTTCTTCTATTAGGTGCAGATGTACACGTGTGATTACAAAAACAGTGTGACCCTACTTCATGTACAACCAGAGAAATAAAAGTTGTACCCCATTTGTGTACAATAAATAAAAAGAGTAGCTTTTAAATACAAAGTACAAATGTAAAATTCACATTAGCCAGATAAGAAAATTTGAAAATTTGTTGGCTGAGAATCTTTTTTTATCCTTACATAGATTAGGTTTTTTAAGATGATTTCCTAGACTTTGTTAGAAGAGCATAAATAAGAAGGAAAAGCCCTGGGAAGTCCTAAAGTACTAAATTTGAATAAAAAGAGGATGGCATAAAATCTTCCAGAGAGGGAACAGAACCTGCTGGACCACCTCAGAAGGCAGAGTGGGATATATCTTGTTTGTAGGAGAGGCATGTCTTATATCTATTCGGGCTGCTACAACAAAATACCTGACTGACTTAATAATGAATGCATTTATTTCTTATAGACCTGAAGGTTAGGATGTCCATAAGCAAGGCACTGGCAGATTTGGTGTCTAGTGAGGGTCACTTTCTGGTTCTCAGACAGTGCTTTCTTATTGTGTCCTTACACAGCAGAAGGAAAATGTCAGGCCTCTGAGGACTCTTTTGTAAGGGTACTACTTCTATCTGTGAATGCTCCATACTTTTGATGTACTTATGATCTAAGCATCTCCCAAAGGCACCTGCTTTTACTAGTATCAACATAGGAGTTTCAGGAGAACATGAATATTCAGACCATTGCAGGGAAGAACAGGGTTAATGTACCTCATACCCCAGAGATACTATAGTCTTAGTAGCATAGGGAAAGCTATATTAGTATGGGCTGTGTAGCTGGTAGACCTGGGTAGACCCCAAGAAAGAAATAATCAGACACTCACAGGAACATAGAGGGTGCTCTCTCAAAGACTGGGAAACAGATTAAAAGGAAGTGATCATGCTGAGAGCACCTGGTGAATCTGTTTAGCATTACTTTGAGTCTGTAGGGCCGCATTAGCAGTGGAGTGAGTCTGAATTAAGAAAAGTAGGCACTAACTTAACGTTATCTCTTGTAAATAATTCTTACTCTGACAGTTCTTCCCCAGCCTTCCTTCCTCTATGTACTGACACACTACACTACAGAAAAATTGTAGGGATTTTAGAGACTAAAGGGAACAAAGGACGGCTGATGTAGGATAGTTCAGGGGCTCAGCCCTGAGTGAAAGTCAACTGAGCAGTTTCTCTTATTTTACATGCAGCAAATAGATAATATAGCTCATCAGATCACACTGTAGGGTTCATAAAGCAACCTTATATATACTATTTTCCTTTAGTATCCACAATAACATCCACTATTCAAAGGACTTAGATCTTCTGTTTTAAAGAGTTTGGCTTTTTAGAAAAGTAGAAATTAGGTTTTAGTTGGCCAGGAATTTGCTGACCTTTATTCTCCCAGGTAAAGTTAGGTTTACAAAAGATTTAATCATCGCCTATTCTCAGTCAGGTTCTTTTCCAGGTTTGGGGGATATGGAGCAGAATAAAATACAATCCTTGAGTCTTTGGACATTTACTTCCTTATTCTGTGGTAAATATTTTGATGAAACTGAATTTGAAGGAGAGGCAGCTGTTTGAAAAAGAACATATATGAAAAAAGTGGCATGAAGGGGCAGATTATACCCTTCCTAGAAAGACCTCATGCATATGGTACTTTTGTTCCCCTTGGCACCCAAACTTATTTAGTTTAGGCCCCAGGTCTTTGAGGCTGATGGTAAGGCTAACCTCTAAAAACCTAATTGGTATAGATGAGTAAATAGCTAACACTAGCTTAATGTGCAGCCTTCCTAATATCTGCATCTTAACTATGATGGAACTGTCTGTGATTAAAAGGAGAGAAAAGGAGGGAAAAAATGTCTTATCCCCAAATCTTCCAATATTTAATGTGAGTCCACTCATTCACCGTCATAGAAAGGGAGAAAAAGCATGGTAAATTTAAGAATAGTTCCAAGAATAAAGTATTGGGAATGATGAAGTACTGGTGTCAGTAAGTAGCTGCTTATTCCAAGGGGAGAAGGAAGAGCAGGGAAGGCACAGGGAAGGTTGGCAGGAGCAAATAAGGGGAGGCAAAGACAGAAGAAAGACAATAGATTATACACACCCCACAAACATCCATCCAAAGAGATTCTGATTATAATTTTTTAGGTCCCAAAAGTATACCAAAAGAACTAAGTATTTAATATTCTGAATAAAATGATCTCCACAAGAAAGTAGATAAATCTCACATACAAGAAATGTCTTGTGAAATCACAAATTTAAATAATCTTTACTGAATCTGCAGAGGGATTCTCTCTCCACTTCTCCTTCCTTTCCCTACCCCATCTCTTGTGTGTGGTTAATGGCAGAAAAACACAGCATCTAGGCAGGATATCTTCCACGAGGAGTGGGAAATGAGGATGCTCCAGGGGACCTGGGCTTATAATCCCAAGTGAATGAGTGGAGGTTGTTCGATAAATGAACCGGACAAAACATTATTCCTTTTTAAGGGATAAGAAAAAAAAATGAATCTTCTGGGAAATAAAAAATGTGCAATAAGACCAAACAAAGGATAAGAATAAAGATAGTCATACAGAATACATGAATGTAAAGTCCCCTTTGAAGGTGTAATTTGTCTTAGCAAAACTGTTGTACACGTAGGACTATGGATAGAGATGAAGAGTAAGGAGGAAGTCTGAATGTCAAAATCCTTCAGAAGATCAGATAAAATCATTTTTTCCAGGATTGGTGGGAAATAACATATCTAAAAGAAAATGAAAGCAACTTCAGGGAAAAGAGAATTTGTTTTTCCTTTTAAGGAATATATGATGAAAGCAGTCATTTCTCTTATTTTATGTGATGTGCCAAGTTGTGAAATGAAGAATCAGTATTTGAGCTTTGCATGTGACAGTGTAATAAATGCAATTATAATAATTTGCATATTAAAGGTATTATTATTACTTCATAGCAAATATGTCCAACAAGAGAGAATTGAAAAGAATCTCTTTTCCCAAACAGGCAACATAAGCTTTTGTCAGATTTGACATAATCAGAAGCCATGCTGTGTCAAACTGTCAATTGCAGGAATTCTCCAAAGCTATCACAGATCTTAACCCAGTCTCTTTTAAGACTCATTTGATGCCACATAATTGAAATAACCACTGGTTGTGATGTGTTAATTTTATGCAAGGAAAATCACAGGGTACCAATATTACACTTTCAACCAATCACTTTTGTGGGAAAACTGTACTAAATTTTTAGTCCCTGTGATGGCTCGCCTTAAGCTACTTAAAGCTCGTCTTAAATGTGAGATCTGAGGTTTCCTTTCTGTAGGATATAGTAGACTGCCTTCAGTGCTACACATATGAAAAGATAAACTAATTTGCTTGAGTTACTTAAGATACTTTTGGTTATTTCTGCAGAACATCCCTTAAGTGGTCTATAAAGTAAAACCTCATTCAAAGGTGCCATAAACCTACATTGGAGAAAATATAGCCTCATCAGCAAATAGTGCTGGGAAAACTGGAATGCATGCAACCAGAATGAAATGTAACCCATATTTCTCACCCTGCACAAAACTCAACTCAAAATGGGTCAAGGACCTGGGCATTGAACCAGAGACCTTCTGCCTACTAGGAGAAAATGGAGGCCTTACTCTCCATCATGTCAGCTTAGGAAATGACTTCCTCAACAAGACTCCCAAAGCACAAGAAGTAAAATCAACAATCAATAAATGGGTTGGTATGAAACTAAAAAGCTTTTTTCACAGCAAAGGAAACAATCAATAATGTGATGAGGGAGCCTACAGACTGGGAGAAAATCTTTACCACATGCACACCAGCTAGAGCATTAGTCTCCAGGATATATAAAGAACTCAAAAAACTTAACAACAATACAACAAATAATCCAATCAATAAATGGGCTAAGGAACTGAATAAGTACTTCAGAGAAGAGGAAATATGAATGGTCAAATAATATATGAAAAAATTGCTTAACATTTCTAGCAATTAGAGAAATGCAAATTAAAATTACACTGAGATTTCATCTCACTCCAGTCAGAATGGCAACAATCAAGAATACAAGTAACAATAAATGTTGGTGAGGATGTGGGGAAAAGGGTACACTCATACATTGCTGGTAGGACTGCAGATCATTGCAACCACTCTGGAAGGCAGTATGGAGATTCTTCAAAAAACTAGGAATGGAACCACCATTTGACCTAATTATACCACTCCTCAGTACATATTCAAAGGAATTAAAATCAGCATATTGCAGTAACACAGCAATCTCAGTGTTTATAGTTGCACAATTCATAATAGTTAAGCTATGGAACCAACTTAGGTGCCTTTCAACAGATGAATGGATAAAGAAAATTTGGTGTATATACATAATGGAATATTACTTAGCCATAAAAAGAGTGACTTTATGGCATTTGTCAGTAAATGGATGGATCTGGAGACTATTATGCTAAGTTAAATAAGCCAATCCCAAACAACCAAATGTCAAATGTTCTCTCTGATATATGAATGGTAACACACAACAAGGGTAGAGGGGAAGAATAGAAGTTCAGTGGATTAGACAAAGAGGAATGAAGACAAGGGAGGAGGACAGGAATAAGAAAGACAATGGAATGAATCTTACATAATTTTCGTATGTACATATCTGAATAAACCATAGTGAACCTCCATGTCAGGTACAACCACAAGACTGAGCTCCTAAGTAGAATAAGGTGTATACCTTATAGTGTATACCATGTCAAAATATACTTTACTGTCATGTATAACTAAAAAATTTCAAATAAAAAAGATAAACCACATTCAAAGCCTTGTAACACTTGAAACCTTCTCAACTAATGTTCACCTATAGGTTTCAAATATTTTCACAGAATTTCATATAGTCTGTCATTTAAAATATAAATAAGAACTGGAAGGCTGAGGCAGAAGGACTGCAAGTTCCAGGCCAGCCTCAGTAACTAAGTGAGGCCATAAGCAACTTAGTGAGACCCTATCTCAAAATTTAAAAATTGAGCTGGGGTGTGGTTCAGTGGTTAAGCACCTCTGGGTCCAATACCCAGTACAAAAAATAATAATAATAAAAATTTAAAAATTAAATTTAAATGAGAGATTTAGCATAGAGGTGATCTGGAAAACAAAAAGTTAATTTGATTTAGATTATCACATTACAAAAACCTCCCTTAAGGAAAACATTATTGATATTAAAGAACTTACTAATATAAAGAATGGCATTCATTTGTACTTGGTCTGAGACACATTATATAATCATTTAATAAGAAATAAGAATTTAATAAGGAGGTGAATTCTAGGGGAAAGACTTCTATTCTGGCTATGTCACTTCCTTGCAACCTCTTTGGGATAATGAGATTAAAGGATTTTCTGGTTACTCTTTGGGTTTCATAACCTCTGATACTCTTTTCTACCACTCTTACCTATTTTCTTCTACATACCCATACCAACTTCTCACTACCCTAATCTGAATTCATTCTACAATTGGTTTTCCTTAAATTCTTTCCTCTCATGAAACACAATTTGACATTAAAATCCTGCATTAGCATTTGCTACTGAACCTCTGAAATTACTCCTTTAATCCTTCAAACACTTAGTTCAAAAACCCTTCCATAAAGCTTGCTTAGAGTCTTAGGATTTACATATTCATTTGCAACTGGAATAGGCCATTTCATAAGTATTGTATCAGTTGAGTTTGCTGTGAGTAGTACCAGAAAATCCAACCTCAGTGGTTAAAGCAATAAGTGTTTATTCCCTCTCTCTTAAGGAAAAATACTGAGAGGTAAGAAGCTGAGGGCTACAACTGCTTCACAATGCCATCCACATACCAGTTTTGTTATAATCTTTTACTTTACCCTTAGCACTTGATTATCATCCTTTTGCTTGTCACTTCATGGTCCCAGGCTGATTACTGCACATCCAGCCTAATGTGTACATTCTAGTCAAGAAGGGAAGGAAAGCAGGAAGAGGTAATGCCCAATCTCAACATATGTGCTATTGTTCAGATTCCTGTCACATAGTCACATTAGCTACAAACAAATATGAGTAGGCAGGTTGTTGCTGTCAACAAAATTGGGGTTCTTATAGAATGGTAAGAGAATGACTTGATATTTTAGTCTGCTATAGTGTTCTTCACTTATGTCAAATTTGACCACAATCTATTCTCCAATTAAACTATAACCTTCCTGAGGTCAGGGGTCATTAATTTTATTTCTTTTATATCTCCCTCCTCTCCTTAGCATACTTTAACCTTTCCATGCCCAATGCTCATTGAATGATCCAAGCAGGGAGGTATACCATACATTATCTTCTATCACTACATTTAATGACATTTGTTTGTATAAATGTGAGTTTATTCTAGGAAAAGAGAGCAAGCAACACATACATTTTAAAACAACTTGAGTTACATTAGAATACAATATGGGTCCTGTTTTCTACCAAATAATTTCCAGTCTACAATGGACTGAATGTTTGTGTGCCCCCACAAAGCCATCTATTGAAACGCAATCCCAATTTGGTTTTATTTGGAGGTGGAGACTTTGAAAAATGATTAGGTCATAAGTTGAGCCCTCAAGAGTGGGATGAGCTCCTTATACAAAGAGACATAAGAGCTAACTAGCTTTCTTTCTGTCATAAAAAGACACAAGGAGAAGGCAACAGTCAGCAACCTGGAAGAGAGTCCTCACCTGCACCTGACTCAATTTCTATGGTTTAAAAGCCACTCAGTCTATGGTACTTTGTTACAGCAACCCAAAATAAGAAAACCATTTACTTGATACTTAAAACCCTCCCCAACCTTCTCTCTCCTACCAACCTCCAGCTTTATACACTCTGTCTTTTCAAAATCTGAACTGCCCACTTTTTAAATTCAATATCTTATTTTGTATAATATAATTGATTGAGCAACACAGAAACAAGCAGTGACAATAAGTTCTGACTCGAATTTGTCCCTTCACACAGTATCCTCTTAACCATATTCAGTATCCAAAATTCCTCATTGTTCTCCATATAATCTTTTTTGATTCAATGAGATAATATGAGTATGTGAGTAGGAAAAGAGCAGAATGAGGTGTTAGGTCCCTATGTTTGCTTTCCAAACTTACTGCTTACATATGGTCAGGGTGCTGTTTACCACCTTAAGACAAAGCTGAGAAATCATCAGCATTCACAGAGAGAGATTTATTTGTCTTTATATCTGGTGCACTATCAATAATCTAAAAGTACTTAACCTTATCTCTGTGAAAGTCTAAAAAGAACCGGCATGGATCCAGGAAGGATTGTCTCACAGGTTTCCACCATATGGGAAAGAGCATGATGGGGCCAGGACCTTGGGGAAAGGGCAAAGAAGTGAAAAGGGGATGAGAAAGTTCTACTCAGTGCTAGTTTGAGGTTGACTTTCTACAAGGCTACAAAATCAAGAAATTCTATACACCATCCTTTGGATTTTAAGAGTATATTTCTACTACTGCAAAGTCATTGTGTGCCTTTTTTCAGAGTGAAGGTTTCAGACATGGTAGAGTTTAACAGTGAGGCTACATAGGTTAAAAACCTGGCATAAAATAGGTAATTGATAAATAGCCATTCTTCCAGTTCCTTGGCCTCAAAGGAGTTCTTTCTTCCTCTGACTACTCATAACACCTAACTGTTACCATTATTTTGGTGATTTTTAATTTATTTTTTACAATCATCTCTTATTGGATTATAAACATCTTGATGGCAGAGAAAGCCAAATTTAACCTCATAAACTCCACAAAACCTGTAGATAATGCCTCAAAAATTGTATGTGCTCCATTATTGAATGAAAAACACTGTTAAGTGAACAAATAAAAATCAATGCCTTAATTCATGGAAAGCAAACATTTGAGATATCTAAATGGATTTTCTTGCAGGCCAGTTAAGACATTCTGAAAAGATACAAAAGAAGACTTAATACTAGTGGCTATCACTAACTAGGCACAGGCAAGCAGCCGCATTTTGATTCAACAAGTACTCATTGGGGAAAATTGTATCACATTGACCATGAGGGGAGTGCAACAACTTGTTTCACATTGGAAATGACACTAAAATGACAAAAATCTAACTATTAATGAGCCATGGCCCTTAGTTAAAAACACCAGACTAAAATCAACCCAAACCATAAAAAAAGAACAAACTCTCAATCCCCCTTATTGAAATACATGGCCACATGCACAGAATTGCATCTGAACTTTTCAGAAGAGCAAAATATATACTACTGATTTGTGTTTTTGATTCTCATTTTGTCATTTAATACCACTGGTGCTCTCGCTTGCACATAAAAGAAAAATTTTGTGGTCACTTTGGCACTCATAGCCCTCTACTGCCTAATATGTCAAATAGTTATTTCTGCTCACTGCTCTAGAAGAGTGCTGCCCAGTAGAACTTTCTGCATTAGTGAGTATTTGTGTATTCCAGTATACCAATGTTTACCACATGTCGCAGTTAGAATGTAGTGAATAAGTCTAAGTAACTGAATTTTTAATTGAATTAACCTTTAATTAATTCCAACTTAGATAGTCACATGTGGTTAGTGTCCATTGTGTTGGACAACACAATCATAAAATTGTGTGGAAACATAGGACTCTTCTTACAGTGCTATCTACTCTCTCTTCCTGCCTTCAGCCATCTGTTATGTCTCCTTGTTCATTCATCATGCTGTTTTTGTTGCTCTTGGTGGTGATTTTGGAGAAAGGGTCTTGTTATGTCATCCATGTAGTCTCTCTAACTTATGCTTCTCCTGTCTTAGCCTCCTGAGCACCTAGGATTATAGATGTGTATCACTGCTCTGAGCTAAGATTCCCTTCTTGTAAGTCTCATTCTCCCACCAGGAAACATACACTGACTGGAATATCACATTCCTAATGTGGCTTACTTGACAGAGCAGGGGATGGCTGCAGATAGGAGAACAACCCTATCCCCATGTATTTATATAACTCTATCACTGCTCAGTTTGTCTTCATCCCAAGGCACAAAAGAACATAGCAGGACATTCTAATTTGGCTGTACTGTCCTCTCACCAATTTCTCTCATTTTATTAGTTAGCATTCGAGATTTTTTCTGCAGAAAATTTACCCACATTAGCCCTGTCCATTCTCTATTCCTCTTCCACTAAACTTTTGTTCCTGTTTTACTATGCAATCACAAAGTTAGTGATGGAATAAGGAGAAGATAGAAGAAAACAAGAAAGTTTATTGTTCTTAAAACCTACTGTCAACTAAAATATTGAGATAACACTGTATTTTCTGATAACAGTTTTAGTTCTTTCAAAGAACCTGAAGACATATCCCATGAGCAAATT
This sequence comes from Glaucomys volans, assembly GCA_020662805.1. Taxonomy (NCBI): domain Eukaryota; kingdom Metazoa; phylum Chordata; class Mammalia; order Rodentia; family Sciuridae; genus Glaucomys; species Glaucomys volans. Next base: position 324,192 of record JAJEJO010003830.1, read on the forward strand.
ATGATAAATATCTTTAGAGTCAACTAGTACATGGAATCAAACACCCTCCTGAACAGTGAGACTCACCATACTCACTCAAGTGCATATTTATTACATAGCATTTGTGCACAGCACACAGCAGAGAGTGATAGGGAATACACATTACATTTGTGAATGCCTGTATGGAGTGTATTTACAACATCCATTTGCAACTGTCCAGAAAGGAAGTTTTAAGAAGACCAGGGAATAAAGGTCCAGGCAAGCAAATTAATACCAGGGAAAAATCTAACATAAGCTTGGGTCTTATGACAGTGGTCAGGTGCAGAAAAACATATTCCAATTTCTGAATTCAGCTAGATCGATGTAAATAAACATTGCCCCCATTGGAAGCTCCTTTCAATTAGAAAGCATTAACCTGGATGCATATTCAGGTGCAATGAATAATCATCTTGTTAACACTTGAGTATAATTGATAATGCACAAAGTCAGAAAACAGTATCTTCCTTGATGTTCACTATTAGTCTTAATTCCACACCTTATTTGATATGCATAGAGCTGATTCCATTAAAGCTGATGACACCATCTTCCATGTTCTCAGTGGAACTCTTTCCTGTCCCAGTCTCACTGTGGTGGCAATTCCAGGAAAGTACTAAAAGGTGAAGTTAGTTCCAAATCCATAGCTCGTGTTTTCACAACCTCTCCTTAAGGTTTCAGTAGAGCAGAATGACAATTAGTGTTTAAAAATCCTAAACCCCTGCTGACACACTGTGCAAAAGCAGTTGTAGGGAGATGTGGTCAAATGCATAAAACATCTCCTTGTGGAAAAGTATAAAAGGTGCAGCCACTCTGGAAAGCAGTGTGGAGATTCCTTAGAAAACTTGGAATGGATCCACCATTTGACCCTGCTATCCCACTCCTTGGCTTATACCCAAAGGACTTAAAATCAGATTGCCTCAGTGATGCAGCCACATCAATGTTCATAGCTGCTCAATTCACAATAGCTAGATTATGGAATCAACCTAGATGCCCTTCAGTAGATGAATGGATAAAGAAACTGTGGTATATATACACAATGGAATATTACT
>JAJEJO010003830.1:325655-373341 GCA_020662805.1 Glaucomys volans
AATAACCCAATCAATAAATGGGCCAAGGAAATGAACAGACACTTTACAGAGGAAGATCTACAAGCAATCAACAGATTTATGAAAAAATGTTCAACATCACTCGTTATAAGAGAAATGCAAATCAAAACCACCTTAAGATTTCATCTTACCCCAATTAGAATGTCTTTTATTAAGAATACAGGCAACAACAGGTGTTGGTGAGGATGTGGGGAAAAGGGTACACTCATACATTGCTGGTGGGAGTGCAAGTTGGTGCAGCCACTCTGGAAAGCAGTGTGGAGATTCCTTAGAAAACTTGGAATGGATCCACCATTTGACCCTGCTATCCCACTCCTTGGCTTATACCCAAAGGACTTAAAATCAGATTGCCTCAGTGATGCAGCCACATCAATGTTCATCGCTGCTCAATTCACAATAGCTAGATTATGGAATCAACCTAGATGCCCTTCAGTAGATGAATGGATAAAGAAACTGTGGTGTATATATACACAATGGAATATTATTCAGCCATAAAGAAGAATAAAATTATGGTATTTGTAGGTAAATGGATGATGTTGGAAACTGTTATGCTAAGTGAGATCAGCCAATCCCAAAAATCCAAAAGCCGAATGGTCTCTCTGATAAATGAATGATGATGCATAATGTGGGGGGGAAAGATGGCAAGAATGGAGGAAAGATAGCTAGCATAGAGGGAAGGGAGGGGTGGGGGTGGGTGGGGGGTAAAATTAATAACAGAATGTGTGACAGATACCATTGCCCTGTGTACATGCATGAATGCACAGATGGTGTGACTCTACTTTGTGTACAGCCAGTGAAACAATAGCTGTACTCCATTTGTGTTCAATGAATCAATAAGTAAATAAAAAAAAAAGGTGGCTAGTTCTCAAACTTTATATGAAATCCCTAAGCTAAAACAGGATACCAATTGCCAAGTTGATTGTTTTGATATTTGAAAAATACCAAATAATTTCTGAGCATTTATGTGCCCATCACTGTGCAGTTTCTAGGGATTAAAACCACAATTTAAAATACAGCTCATGCCCTCAAGAACCTTATAGTTTAATTCTCCACTCTATATCTACCATCTTATATTAGTAGTGTCAAAAATACTTAGTTAGCAATTATCTCTGCTACTGCAAAATGAGGCTTTCCCTATTTTGCAGCCTGCAAATGCATAATGAAAAGCCTAGATGGCATAAAGATTTGCTTTTGAACTTCTTTTTATGTGAAATTCTCTTTTTCTAATACAGAAAACCAACAACTAATTTTAATGTTTCTGTAGCCTTTAGGAAAAAAGAAACCAAATAAGAGTACCTTGTGTGTTTATAGGATAATCTTAAAAACATCAAATCATTTAATGGTTGCTCTAACTACTGATTAACTAGTCACTAAGTACAGCAAACTCCTGACAACAACAGAAATAAAAGGACCATGAAGATATTCTAATGTTAATGTATCCCTCAGGGTATAGCAAGGCATTCTTATTAAACACCTTAAATACTAACAAATATAACCTGAGTATATTTAATTGTGTTACCCAGAAGATGGCATAGATGAATAGCAATGTATCAAGGGGGAGTGATCCTTTTTGTAGCTCTGAATCCAAGTAAGATACAACTTTTCCAAAGTAGTACTCTTCTTTCTTTCTGCCCCATTTTTATAGTTTGGATCTGGAATGTCCCCCTAAGATTCATGTGTCGAAGACTTGGTACCCAATGCAGCAATGTTCAGAGGTGGGGCTTTTGAAAAGTGATTGGATCATGAGGGGTCTGACCTCATCAGTGGATTCATCCTTGATGGAGTCATAATTTTATGACTTTAGTGGGAGGAGGTGGAAATTGTAGGCAGTAGGTTATGGCTGAAGGAAGTAGGTCACTAGGGGTATGCCCTGGAAGGGAATAACTTGTCCCCAGTTGTTGCTGTTGCTCTTATTCCTCCTCCTCCTTCTTCTTTCCCCTCCCGTCCCCCCTCTCCTTCTTAGGTGCCAAGAGATGAGTAGCTTTGTTCTGTCACCCGCTCTTCTGTGAGTCAAAATAAATCTTTCCTCCTTCATATCATTTTTTTCAGTGTATTTTTTACAGTGATGGGAAGCTAATTAACACACTTATCTTGGTCACCACCAGCAAAACAACTTTGGTCCATATAGACAGAGAAGAAATATAAAAAAATATATAAAAAATAGAGAACACTCTATTTGGAGATGCAGGAATACAGCTAATTTCACATTAATTTCTGAAATTGTGCACCAAAGATTAAAAGTCTTAAAATCAAGGATTTTAAAAGGAAAAAAATAAAACAGAGATCAGACTCAGAGGGCTTAGGTACAAATAAGGGCATGCAAGAAGATCTATACTTGGTCATGACCAGCATTAACTTCCTTCTGAAGAATGAATGGAAGGTAACATTCAAATTCATCACATAGCATCACATAGCATTGCAAACTCTATACAGTCCTCATTATAGAGTATGAGGCTCCATAATTTTCAATTTTCATTCATTGTTCATAAAGTCTCCCCTATCCTTCATATATCTGCCCCTGTAGACAGCATTAAATACCTGAACTAGGTGAGCTCTGCTTGTATATTAAAAGCACAATTTTAATACCAAAGTGAGGAAAACTAAGCAACTACTCTTGAATAATTACGTGTAAGTATACTTAAGAAACGAACATTGTCTTATTCCTCATTGTATCTCTAGAACTTAGCACAATGCCCAACACATAGTAGGTAATTACTAAATGTATGTTGAATGAAAGAATATGTGAAACACATACTAGTTCAATAATACTAGGAAGCAGTATAGCCCTATGGTACACCTGTATCTAGATTAAAATATTGGTTTTAAAATTTTGATTGAATTGAACAGAAACTACATTGTATAATTCCATCAATAAGAGGTAGAACTGAATTTGCTTAAATTATCAGATAATTTATTAACATGACTAAATCAACTTCTAATTGTTCTGACATCATATGTAAATATTTATAATTAATAGAAAGTAGACTGTGACATCAGAAATTACTCTAACTCAATCAGAAAATGGAAATAAAATGCAGCTTGATATTAGCAAGATAATTTTATAAACATACGGTTATATCACACAGAAATGGAAAAGTTATTAGAATGTCTCATTTCTGATAAGACCATATCTACAGGTTGTTCTGAAATGGTGTGCCATTACAGTAATGTTAGGGTTTGAATGTAGATGTCTTCCCAAAAAAATAATACACTGAAACCTAATCCCCAATATGACTGTAGAAGAGGTGGAAGCTTTTAGAAGGTGTTTAATTCATAAGGGCAGAATGCTCATGATTGGAATTAATCCTGGTATAAAAGAAACCTGAATGAACTTGCCTACCCCTTTGCAATGTAAGGACACATACAAGTGCCATCTATGAAGAACAAGCCATCAACAAACACTGATTTTTTGCTGGGATATTCATCCTGGAATTCCCAGTCAGAATTTCAAGAAATAAATTTCTATTGTTTAGAAATTATCCAGTCTAAGGTATTTTGTTATACCAGTCTTAAGAGCATGAAAAATTGTAATCAGCTTACTGTTGGTCCTGAGAGCAAATTTATGCAAAAGACACTTGGAATGTGCACACATACATACACATGTGCATGCATGCATATGGAAAATCCATAACTTAAAATCTTAAATTATAAGCTAATTGAAGCAGTTATTTGTGTAAAAGCTGCTTTCATCAAACAGAAAACATGAATGTTGAATTTCCCTAAGTGGAATGTTAAATTCAAATCTCTGTTCACAACTTGATATTTGACAAAAGGTAGGAATAGGAGGGAATTGAAACAATGCTAAAGTGTTACCAACAGTAGTCTATTTTTTATTTTTACAAACTTCATTTTGATTCACTGTACACAAATGGAGTGCAACTTTTCATTTCTATGATTGTACACAATGTAAATTCACACCATTCTTGTAAACATACATACACATAGGGTAATGATGTCTGTCTCATTCCACCATCTTTCATACCCCTTTTCATTTCTATCCACCTAATTTAAAGTTACTCCATTCTTCTCTTATCCCACACTCCCAATATATTTCATTATCCATTTATCAGGCAAATTAAAGAGCAATAAAAATAATGTTACATACCTCTCCAAGATTGTGAAAATCAGTGGAGAAAATAGAATTTGACTCAGAAGTTTTATTTATACATGATATTTAGTGGGCAAAATGAAATCTATATCCACTTCAATATTTTGGTGGATTTTTTAGATAATTACACATATCTTCAAATTTATGAAGGAGTAGAGGCTATAAAATAAAAGAAACAATGATAGGTGTTGCTGAAGCTCCAGTGTTGCCAGTGAAATAGGGAGAGCAATGTTACTTCATAGAAACATTTTTATTGAACAAACTTCAACTCTGCAAGGAACTCTATATAGATCATGCTTTTAGCTGATTCAAGTTTCCCATTTTCAGAATTTCACTTTCTACTCTGCTTTTTCCCATATTGATTTCAATTAAGTTTTATCTCTAAGAACCTAAGAAACTTCATATTGTGTTCTTCTTTCCTTAGTGAATTTGCCCCAAAATGTCTTCTCTCTGCTTTAATCACAACACAGGGAATAGAAAAAACAGCATGATCTCTTCTTAATAAATACTTTGAGATTTTTATTCTTTCTTTCATATATTTCCCTAGTAATAATCCTTCTCTAGGTTTTCTTATAGGATAACATTTATAGAGGAGGTCATTGATTTGGAAAAGGAAATAGGGTGGGAAGCCAGCCAGGCACATTGCCCCTTTTCTTGGCCACCTTCCTATTGCAGCTGGTTATCTGAAGGCTGGGCAGGATGTAAAAATATCGTGCTGGAATGGCTAAATTTGTGCTTCTGTTTTCTCCCTGGAAGCCTATTTTTTTTAAGAAACCCTGAATTTTAAGTTGATCATTGTTATCATTATAAGGACTCTTACCTACTTTTAAATGCTGAAAATTATCTTAATTGAACCTTTTTAGAGGAGGCAACCTACCCACCATTTTGAATAAAGCTTTAAATGGCTAATGGCATTTGACAACATTCTGGTTGAATTTCCAACTGTGATTTTCCTTTGATTAAAATAAATAAATAAATGGTGGAGCACCAACTCTGTCACCTGAGCATTGTTAAAGCTGACATTTGCAAAACAAGTATGCTAATATGACATTTTCCTTTCTTCTTGGTACTTTGGTATGATCTGACAATGAACCAAGAGGACTTTCATTGAAACCTTTGGTATTTGACCAAGTGCCACCTATACATCAGTTGCTTTCAGATTGTTGTCATTTCCCTGCCTCCCTGCCATGAATTAAAGGAATAGTCCACAATAAGACTTGAGCAAATTTCTCATTCTCACCAGAAGTAACACAGAGCACTGTAGCCAGTACACAGACTATTTGAAAAGAATTGCATTGCCCTTTTAGACAAAAGAACAGCTACAACAGTTGTGAAACAATTTTTTTAATTGTACACACTTGGACACTTTGTTTTCCCCCCTGGAGATTAGAAATAATTTAGTAAAGCAGAGTTATTCACTCATAAGCCAGTGTGTCTCTCTTTCTGTTAACTTTTGCTGTTTAACAACATTCATGCAACACCACTAATCTGCCATTGAACTTCGAATGCCTTACTTGTTTGCTCTGAAATGTTCACAAAATATCTGCTCAACTTGAAGAGATATTATATTGGCATTTGGAAGAACAAAACTAATTCACAGGCTGATGAGAAAACTATGGTCCTTGGACCAAATCCATTCTGCTATCTAGTTTGGTATAGGCCTATGAGAAAAAAAAAAGAAAAGAAAAGAAAAAAAAAAAAAGTTCTTTACAATTTGAAATACATTTTACAAATCAATATTTAACAATATGTGAAAATTATATGAAATTCAAAATGCACTATCCAGAACATGTGTTTACACATGAACACACACACACACACACACACACACACACAATTATTAATCACTGTTTCCATGCTACAATAGCAGTTGAAGAGATGGGACAGAGACCATCTAGGGCACAAAGTCTAAAATTTACTGCCAGAAAAATTCCCTAACCCTGGTCTAGAGTTATATTTAATAGCCTTATTCTTTTATTTTTGCAGCACTGGGGATTGAACCCAGGGCCTTGGGCTTGTGAGGCAAGCACTCTACCAATTGAGCTATATCCCAGCCCTAATAGACTTACTCAGTTCTATACCCTCAAATATAGCTGCAAAAGTACAGCTTTCCAAAGTTTAACACTTAAGCAGAGATAAAATTGATGATATTCTTTGAAAACAAAAACAACAAATCAACAAGTACAAATAAATAAAAACTCTATCCAAAATAAAGTCTATGTTTATTCTGTGTGAATTTGATTATACTACCTTCCCTTTCTTGCTTCTATAAAATTGGAGTTGAATAATATCCTTTCTCTGGTCTTTTTCAAATCTAGGAATCTCAAATTTTCTCCTTTTTAAAATTTATTATTTACAGAGCAAAAACATCACCGACTTTACTAAAAAACTCACCACAGGTCTTTAGTATCTACTAAGCTCTTCCTTCTAGGGTACTTGAGTATTTGTTTAAGAGGTCATTGCTTACAAAGTACTTGACTGAAATAGTTGGTGTTAGGCTACTAGAGATCTCTTAGAAGTAAATGGTAGTAATTCTGAAATGATCCTGAAAGTCAATGGGACATGGAATCAAAGTACAGAAAGAAGATTTGCCTGTGGGCTTTCTGATATAAATCTATTTCTGAAAACATATTACTCAATTCAAATTAACCCCCATGTTTATGTTTAACTCACCTTTTGTCTTGATCCACTAAACAAGTCATGTAAGTTAGAACATTTCTACCTCAAAAATTGTCTACGAACCAACAACATTTGCTTTCTCTGGGAGCTTGTTAGAAATGCAGAAAATCAGGCTCCAGCCCATTATACTGATTTATACATTTATTAAAATAAGAGAATCCCTGGTATAGAATAGTACTTTCCAAATGTTGGACAGTAAGACATCAGAATCACCTGGGGGTGCTATGTAAACATGCATATTTGTTAGCCTGAATCAGAATCTCTTGAAGGAGTTTGAAAAATCAAGTTTTAGAAAGTATTCCAGGTGATTTCTATAATATTACTTGCATAATATTATTTGAAAACATTGGAATAGTGGATAATAATATGATTTTCTTTTGGCAGAACATTCCATCTTCTCCCCGTTACTAACTCTGTGATATCATGTTACTTGAATTTTAGCTCAATTTCATCATTTGTAAAACAAGCATTACAAAAGCACTCACAGAGTTTAGAGGAAGATTCAAATGCAGAATGCCTGTGTCTTGTTAAGGAAAGGAAAGGATTAAGGAAACAACAAATGTTACCTTATAACACCAGGGATTATCTTCATTTCTACCACCACCAGATACAGTAGCAGGTGTGATTAAACATAAAACTGAACATAGAGGTGGGATGAAAAGAGATCATATGGGACTTTGTTTTCCATACTAATCCATTTACACTTTAATCTGAATATATTGGCAGTTTCTAAGCAGAGAAGTTAGCCAAGTTTGATGAAATTGGCCTTGGTGGTAGGCAAGGTCATCCATGCCAAAAAAAGGTCAAGAGGTATCACTTAGTTCTTTCAATATGCTTGTGATATTGGATTTCATAATAAGAAATATTTAACCCCAGTCATCTTCAATATATAACTTAGACAATAGTTGATCTGGAACACAAATGCCTCCTGACCCCATATTTTGGCAACAATTCCATAGTTCTCTGAGATTAGGAATGACCCTCCAATATAAGACCCTTAAGTCTTTCTATACTGCCAATAAGTCATCCATATTGATTAAGAGTAAACAGAAGGATGAAAGAAAAATCAAAGATCCAGGAGGAAGCCAATTGCTGTGGTGTGAAAGTATGTGTCCCTCCAAAATTCATAGGTTGAAACTTAAAACCTTAGTTGATGGTATTAAGAAGTGAGGTTTTAGGATCAAATTAGCTGGGAAGTCTCTGCCTTCATGTATGGGATTAATGACCATATTAAGTACTTGGGGGTGTGCTTTGACCCTTTTTGCTCATCTGCCATATGAGGATACTGCATTCATCCCTCCTGCCATGTGAAAATGCAGCAAGAAGTTGAGTGCTGTAAGACTCAGAGAAAACCCTCACCAGGCACAGAATCTGCTGGCTACTAGATCTCAGAGTTCCAAGCCTTCTGAACTGTCAGGAATAAATTGATATTTATAAATTACCCAGTTGAAGGTATTTCATTATAGCAACAGGAACAGACTAAGACATGATAAGTGACTACAGACAAAAAACTTGTATAGAACTAAGCATCTTCATGAAAGAGAAGTATTCTGAGTTGGGTTCAGAAAAAAAAGTTAAATGTCTGTCAGAAACAGTATTACATTAGAAAAGTAAGGATGTATATCCACTTAGGAACCTGGCTGTTTTCCATTTGTAGTTTGCTTTCTTATTGTAAACTTCTCAGTAAAAATTTATTTGTGTCTTCCAGAGGGAAGCATTTGAGTTTGTTTGCCCCAGTTCTCCTTTTGTATCCTTATGACCTAAAAGTTAAAAAAGTTATTAAAGGCACCAAAAATGGCCTACATACAAGAAGTCTTTAATACAACTTTTGTGGCAAGGCTCAAATTTGGTATGAGACACTGAACAAATTATTGTGGTGACCTTTCTCAATTTCTTATTTAGATAGGACTTCTAAATATGCTCACATAAAGAGTTTTGCCACTGTTTCCTATAAACCAGCTGTGTGACCTTGGACAAGCCACTTTACTCCTCTAAGTGTATAATTTTCCTACTCTAATGTGCCTGGAAGCTCAAAAGATCTCAGTTTCTTCCAATATCCTTCAAAATCACCAAATACAATTTATACTCAGTCTCAAACTAGCCACTGATGGTCCTAAGCCACATGACTCATTCAGAATATAATGCAGATATCTACACACAGAGTAAAATAACGAACCATGATAAATATGAGCGAATATTTTGTTGATAGTCTTTGGGGAAATAATTAGAAATAGAGAGCTTCTTTTGCTGGAATTAAAATGTCTGTCTCCAGGGCTGTCAATCTTTCAAATATTGAAGCTACTAGTTACAAAAAAAAGTGATTGGTTCTTACTGCTTCATAACTTTACTGATTACCTTGTCCTTATCTGAGATCTACCCAAATGCATCTAGCAATTAAATTGCTTTTCTGGCTTCCTGTTTTGGGAGTCTCTATTGCACACATGTAAAAACTGGATAAATAATCAGAATCAATTTTTCATAGAGGAGAATAACAGGAGGCAAAAATGAAGAATTAGCTGATGCTCACAAATTTTGCTATTTTGAAATGATTTTGAACATTCTACAGCATTTCTGGACAAGATCCCAAGGGTTATAAATGGAGGACTATGCTCATTACTGTATGTGGTGATGCTCTTCTGGCAAAACCTTGAAGCAATCTTGATCAACTTGGGAAGAATACTCTGGTATGTTGCCTGGTTGTGTTTGTTAGTAGGAAATGTTATGCTGGCATTCATAGAAAATTAATGTAGTTGACACATACATTATGAAACAAACATTGCCTACCTAGACATCTGTAATTAGAACTAAGATGAAGAGAAATGGCTTCCACCACGAAAATTTCAGGCCCTTTTCAGTGGCATATTAATTCATCTTGATTCACTTACAACACACAACTCCAACCACTAAGAAAATGATTTTCACCTATTTAGCAAGTGGCTAAATGTGGATCTTATTTAAATCTTTAGCAGAAAAAAAATACTAGCTCGGAACTTACAACAATTCAGAAAGGAACCTTGTTAAAGTTTACTTTTTTAGTATTGAATGCAGGGGCACTTTCCCAGTGAGCTACATCCCCAGCCTGATTTATTTGTGAATATATTTATTTAGAGACAGAGTCTCATCAAGTTGCTTAGGGCCTAAGTTAAGTTAACCTCAAACTTGCAATCCTCCTGCCAAAGCCTCTCAAGATGCTGGGATTACAGGTATGTGCCACCACATCTGGCTAAATTTTACTTTTTAATACATGTGTATGGGGGGTGGAATATACTAAACATATGACTGGTGCTCATAAGTGTACATAGGTAACATCCAGAGTCAACTTTGCAGGAATGTTTACTGGCATGACTGTGTCCACATCAATATAATCAATGAGTCCTGTGAAAGAGTTTCTAGAGAGGGTTCAGATCAGTGAGAAAACTGCAGATGTAATCTTTATCCTCCAAATGGTTCCTTCCAAATGATTCTTTGCTTAAAATGTATCTGAAAACACACAATGTAGACTAGTATAGCATTATATACTGGATCAATAGGTGGGTCTGTGATATCCACTTGATGACATCGACTACATGAAGCACCTTCACATGAAAGGAAAAGGACATTGATTCTGTATGGGTACAAAGTCTTAACTAGCAGAAAGTAAAGGAAAATTACAGGGAGATAGCATTTGTGTCAATATTTAGGAAGAAATTTTCAACAATGGAATAGGCTTCCTACAAAAAGAAGCATGCTCTACCATTGCAGAAGACTTTCCAATACTGGGTAGGAATTTGAACTAAATTGTTTCTAAGTTTCCTTCTAATTCTGAAATTTTATTTTCTAAGACTATGTTTAACCTACTTGAGAAAATTAATTTTAAGTAATTTGTAAATACCATCTGAGAAAAAAGAGTAATTACAAATTATTATTATTTCTTAAATGCAAAGAATGTCTATCTAGAACTAACTTTGTTAGTTTAGTTGAAATCTCTGTCCTTGAATAAGATAAAATTGAATTCTTCAAAACTGTTTTTGTTACTTTTGACTGGCTTTTCTCTCCTGGGATAACTGTCACAAAAATCGCCATTCACTCAGAATTAGTAAAGAGTTAGCACATAACTTTGAGAAAAATAGATGAACATTTCAGAAGAGTGCAGGACTAGAATGATTAACTGACTTTTTGAAACATTAAGCTTTTCCCAAAGCACAAGCATTAATGCCTCATTACACGTTTAGTACACATTGCTTGAGCACCTTTCAGTCTACCCAGCACCATACTAAGCTCTGGGAATAGATACAATGGAAAACAAAACAGGCATAAACCCTTTTTTCATGTAATTTATAATATTAACCACTGTAACATTAGTGGAATAATACATTTGAACTTAGCAAATGGTATCTCCCTTTCTAAATGGCAGAAAGGCAACAAGCAACTGGAAGAAAAACTACCGTACACAAACAAAATGATATTGGAACAAAGACTGCTAAGATTAACTTTAGATAAATGTATGGTTGTGTAAGGTGAGGAAAACATTTAAACAATTCCTTTTCATAAAAATAAGGAAAGGAAGGAAGGCATGCAGGCAGAAAATATAATTAGTATTCTCTATGATTTAGGAATCGTACTCAATGAAAGATCAAGTCCTTGGAAGCAGGTGAAAACAATCAAAGAGAATTAAAAACAGGGGAAACAGATCTCGTAATAATTTTTAAAAATATTATAATACTCATCAAGCTTAAATAGGCATAAGTAAGGTTTACTTAAATATGTTCATGAATCATATAATCTTTCACCAAGACCTTGTAATCGTGGGTCAATGAATGAGTTTCATGAATCTACAAATGTGTGTAAAACCATATTTGCATGCATAATCTGTGGAGAGATCTCACAGTTTTTTCCAAATTCCCCAAAATGACCTACAGTTCATTCTACCCAATATCATCACAAAGTTTTAAAAAATCATTGATATTAAAGGCAACATGGTGAAAGACACCAGAAAAGCAAGAAGGGCTATTGGCGGAATAAAGGCTTTGTAGTACAGGGATTCATAATGACTAGTTAAGCATTTCAGAAGAGTGCCAGCACTGAAAAGTCAAGGCTGTATCTCTAAAAAAAAAATGAAAAGAAAGATGAAATTGTCCTGATGATGCCACATTTAAATACATGATTAATAGGAATGAAGTTGATAAGAATTTGCTACCTCCAAAAGGAACCATAAATGATTATCACACATAAGCCATGTTGAGACTATTTATATCTATATCATCTTGGGAGAAGACCAAGAATGGATACATTGATTAGAGTAATGGAGGGTCTTTTTAAAAATCTTATAGTTTTGAAGGAAAACACTATAGGAGAATGACATACAAACATAACCTAATCATAAACGTAACCCAATCTCAAGGGCACTCAAGGGAAGAGAAATACTAGCTCACTTACATACCAGTATGTATATATAGCTTTGGATATTTAAACATGTATTTAAATAATCCTCTTTCACTTTACCACTGCCATCAGCATCTACAAAGAAATCACATTTAATATGCTCTTTGTTCCTAAAGCCTGGTAGAATTCATGGTTTTAACGCACCAACAAAATCTCAGATCATCTGTCCACCAATTATTTTCATGCATCACCAATCATATAAAGAGTGTATGTTTGATCCATTCTTTTTTCTAGAGTGAGGAAAATGAGCACCTGCTTGTGATTTGTAAATTTTATTTGTATGATGACTGGTTGGGATAAGAGGATGGGTCAGATTTGAGGTAATTGCTTCAAACAAGGGCTAGATCTTTAATTATGACTTTTGAACATAGGAATCTTACCATCTAAACTAAGTTACTTTATGACTTCATTATGAAAATGAATCCTGAAATATGATCATAGGAAAAAGTTTCCTTACATGCCCTCCCCCCATCTCTAATTTTTCTTTTTCTGTTTCAGCCTCTGGTTTCTATCATTCTTTTTTTTTTTTTTTTTTTTTAAGGAATCACTGTTTCTCTCCAGTGGGACAAAAGTACCCCAAGCAAAGGTATACTGACAGAAACTAATCCTTTATCTTTCCTACAACACTACAATGAACTACTTTATGAACTTAAGAAAAAGGAAATAATAGGCCTAACGAACATTATTTTACTGGAATGAATATATGTCCTCCATTTCATTTTGGCTCATCAGGATGCTCTTAGGTTTAAAGCTTTCAATTTTAGGAAAGCCTCATAATTATTTATTGTTGGGGTAACATCCAAATGCAAGGCTGTTTATTGGGCCATGGGCCTTGTACAGAACAGAAAACAGGTTTGTTTACTGTCTGCCCTTCCCCACACTTCAAATGTTAGCTTTATGAGAACTCAGATTTTTGTTTGTTCACTAACATATTCCTGAACCTAAAACAATTATGAGAACCTATTAGATGCTCAGCAAATGTTTCCATAGTGCATAAATGAATGATATGATTTATGCCCATTGTAGACTTATCCAAATTTTGCTAAGAAATTTCTTTTGGATTTTTACTTATAAAAAATACCTCACATATTATGTAACTCTTTTCACATTGGCCATTTATGTTCTTTGATTTAATTCAGAAACCACTATGCCAAGTTCCCAGAGAGTAATTGGCATTTGCCTTCTTATCATCTTTTGTAATTCTTGAGGTATTTAAGTGGGTTAGTCTGGGTCACTATATGGATACACCCTGTGCCTGGTTGTGGCATAGGCTTTATTTTACAAGTTTTAAAATTTACACCTGTATTCCAAGTACTCTCTGTTTACCAAGTATATCTTGTTTCTCCCTTCCTTTTTTTCCTTCAAAGCCCAAAAGGAAGCATTTAGAAAACCCCTCCAAAAATGTGGGGTTTGACTACAGCAAATCTCTTGTTAGAACTTGTGTTGTTTGTTCAAAACAAAACAAAAACCTAATCTTCTAAAGGTCATTCTTGTTCTAAGGGTTACCAATTTTCCCCTTGTGCAGTTCTAATAAAAGAAATATGTATGTACTGTTGAACTAGATACACTCCAGGGATCAGATATTAAATAGACTGTCACGAGATAAACTGGATACAAACAGATGGACAAGCGCTGAATCTTCAGCTGCACTATTCAGTGGGGTTTCCTTTAGCCAATTTGAATGTCTCAGAGGATGAGAGCCTTTACACCTGACACATCTGTGCTCCAGATCCCCTGCCTTCAAAATGACTTTTTTGAGTGTTATTGGAAACAACGACATTAAGATAATGGCAGGAATGACAGTAAGGCATGCACAAGGGAAGGAAAATAAATTAAATCAATTAGCATTATAAATATTGGTTCTTGTTTTACATGTCTTTCATGTCAATTCCATATACACAACACCCTGATGCTCAAAGTATTAACCACTGTGCTTTGATCAGATATCAAAAAAATAGAAAAAGAGAGGGGTGCCTCTAATTTGCTATTCTTAATCAGTCAGTCTCTTTGTAATGCCACTTAAGTTTATAGAGAAACAAAAATGCTTCAATATAATCTATTGCTTGTGAAAAATGAAAATAAAATCAGAAAATAAAAGAGGTTTAAATAAGCTCACTTAATAGAAAACCACATGCTTCAATTTACTTGATTTAATGGAAATCTACTCATAGCCCTGTATAAATGAAGACAAAATGTGCAAAACCAACAGCCCTGTTAAAATGGGCAGTAGCCGAATGTATCATTTTGAGGTCAGCTGTCATTCTGTTTGAATGGGTCCCTTAACAGATCACAGAGCAGATGGAAAAGGCCAGTATGACATGACTCTCTGACTTAATTATAGCATTACCAAGACAGCATATGGACTTTGTATGTACTGGAGAATTTTATTCAGTGAATTTATTTGCACATAAATTCTGTGATGTGCTTCATTTGGTTTTACATTACCTTCAATATTTATATTTCACTTTAATTGAATCATTTTTATCTATGGATTAATAGGTCAGGCTGTTCTACCAATTACAGCTGACTCTTGTTGAAGCCCATCTTTTTTTTTTAAAAAAAAGGTGTGGAATTTGAATTTATGTCTTATTCAACATTCCTCAATTTAGAACACTATTACAGCTCTGTCTACAGCTGTCATTCCTGAAATTAGGGAGAAAGGTCTTAATGTGCCAGGTATTTGACACCTTCTAAAGTCTGGAAGAGAGTGCTCATCTTTTGCTTTCAAGAAACTGATTGGTCTAACCATGGTAAAATGCACAGCAGGGCCAAAATCCCCAAAGAGAACTCAATCAATTTTGTGGGAAGCACATCACCTTACAACCCTTCCCAAAGTCAAATCCATGGGAGCTACTGATCTAATTCATTTAAAAAGGAGTTGGAGAGCTTTGGGATTTTACTGCAAATCTGTCACACGCAACTCTGCATGGACATGGTATGCATCACTGGAAAATAATTTAAAACTTCTGCAGACATCAGGGAGTATAGTCTAAGTGCTAAATTTAGGTGACAGCACAGATAAAACAGGAAGTGAAATACTGCCCAAAGAAACCAGCCCTTGACTTGGTCAAAGACAGAATTTAGATCCACAGTCCACAATATATCAGCAGCTGTAATTTAACTTGCTTCCCAGAAGAGCAATAAAATGGTGGCTCGGGAAGAGGGCAGTAACATCACATACACCAGCTTTGGCTTCCACTCTAAATTTCCAGATCTTATTCTTGATCTTTGCTAAAAGGGAGATTTAATTTGAATTCAAATAAATATCAGGGCAGAGACAAACTGGTGATGTTCTGATCACAAAGATTTAAATGTTATTTCATTTATCTGAAATTACAAGAATAACAAATGGAATTTGAGTTCTCTTTCCACCTACTTCGGGGCACACATATTTCCTGAGGTTCTAATTCCTTTATTCCTATATAGGGATATTGGAGGATTTGAGTATATGTATCCAATACATATATAAGGGCTTTTCTGGTGTAAACAAGCTTTCCTTTGTCCCTCCTAAAGAGGTTATCTTGCAATCCACAGTTCAAAAATCCACTGTGACAATGTTAGAATCAACAGTTGAGAATAGTGGTCAGTAGCACAGGCTCTGGTGTTACAGTGTCTGGGTTTGAGTCTGAATGGACCACTTAATAGCCATGTGAACTTGGATAAGTCACTTATTTGTGTCAAAATTTTCCTCTCAGTAAAACCTGGGAAAACAATAACATCTATTCCATAGGGTTGTGGTGAAGATTAAATAACAATTTATGAAATACACTTAAAAAGAACTCCATAAATTTAGCTGTTTTAATTATCAGAGTAATTAAATTACTGTAGTCAACTGTCATGATCATTTCCATTACAATAATAGCTGTAACTGATGCATTGGTCAGTTTGAGCACAACTAACTCATCTAGCTTAACATTGCTCACAGCTATAGGATGTTTCTCAACACCTGACACCTATTGGGTGGACACACATGCTAGGAATGAGTCAATCCATTGGCTGGCAAAAGCCAATTCATTTCCTTCAGAATTTAAACAATGACAAACAAAAACATTCAAGAGCACAATAAGTGTAACAACCACCTGAAGCCCCTGAAGCCCTGCTGAGCTGGAGATATGAGGAAGTAGATATTAAGAGCCACACAGAGGAAACTGTTCTACAGAGTGCAGGATGGAACAGCTATGCAGAAAGTAGCAGAAATGACAAATTGTGTGGTTAAGGAGAGCAAGCAATGGGTAGATAGATGATCTGTCTGAGAATTTCCAATTACCCATAAGATAGGATTCCATATGACTCCCTCTACCTTTAAAATGAATTTTTCTTTACTTAGTTGAACTTGTGACAATTTCTATTCCTTACAATCAACCCCTAAGTCACATAATGTTGTGCTTTAATTGTATTCAAATCCTTTGTTTGCTTCCTCATTTCTTTTAAACCTGGCCTAAGTTCTTTCCAACAGGATTTTCATGTGTTCAAATTGATTTATTGAACTGTATACAATACAACACAATCTTTTACAACAGACCTTGTAGCTAAAATTTGGCTATAGCACAGGTCAAAGTGTGTCCTATGAAATGTAACAACTGCACTGACCCTGGTTTCTCTACCAAGCTGGCATCCATATGACCTTTCCCCAAGATTCTGACTTCACCATGCAGGTGTCAGTGACTCACCTACATAACCACATATCTTAAATTTACATACCTTTAGATAACAAGAAAAAATAGAAGCACGCAGCCATTTAGTTTCCACATCTCATTTTTATTAGGGTTGTGCAGTGTGTTTTCTAAACTATTGCATATGATGGACATTTCATAATATACTCACACATCTCTACTGATAGGGGAATAGCTCTCTGTGCATGAGATTCCCCAAACAAGAATAGTCAGCTATCATTTAAACAGCAAATCTGAAGAAATTAAAAGCAATATATATTTCAGAAGAACAGCAAATATTGTGCATAAGTCCATGGAGATTTTAAGCTTTTGTAATATTGTTTTTCTTTCTCTTTTTCTTCTTCTCTTTATTTGACTAACTTAGCATTTTCAAACATATTCACAGAGGTGAGGTGTCCAAAAAAAGGCTGAATTACTCAGACCATTTAAGTGGTCTGATTGTAACCACCTCTTAGGAGTATATTTAATCCTAACATAAAATTGACTCAGTTTATTTACACACTTGTGAATGGAATAAATGGGTTACTCACTCCACATTACCAGCTACCTCCAAGAAAAGAAAAAGGGAATATAGCTACCTGAGGATGTCTTTTCCTCTCATCTCATCAGCCCCAGAAACAGAGGGTCTTAGTACTATTACCTTCTTTTAGCTATTGGGCTGATAACCCTGATCTTTGGGATAACAAATTAACTTCCCATCCAGTGGCTTTTTGTTTCTGGATTACGAAAAGCCCCATTTAAATTATCTGTTAATATCACCTCAGATATTTTTTTGACTCAGTCATGATACACATAGATCATTTGTATCCTCCCACGGTGTGAGAACTCAATCACCTTAAATAACTTTTTTGGAATTTCCATTTGAATATTTGTTTAGGTTTATGAGTCCAACATTGACTTGAATTTTGTCATGCAACCAACAGAGAAAATTTGAAAGAGGAGTTTATTTCTATCTTTACTTTGCTCAGTTCTACGTGGCAGAAAATGGATCACTGTACTCATGTATCTAAATGATGTTAATGACCTGAACAAAAAGCCCATGCCTTAGCTTGTTTATTCAGTAGTGTGGTTGGATTACTGTCATTCAGTCCTTAGGAACAGTAGAAGCAGGTTGGAGTAAATAGTATATAGTCTCAGGGCCAGAGTCCATTCAGTCACATGAGTGCTTAACTGCGTGTATTTGGGGAAGACAACTTGTATGTTTTAAGGAATAAATGCAAAGGGTCATTACTATTTTAACAGAGTCAAGATGTGAAGAAAACAACATTTCTAGAGATCCTTCCACAACCCCCTAAGACCTCAAAATAAAATGTTACATTCTCTCTACCATACCAGTTCCTCCACCCCTAATCACATCCACTGGTTTCCCAACAAAAATCCTGGACAATCCAGCCTTAACTATTAGATAATGAATCTCTACTTCCATACTGAATTTATGATAAAAATGTAATTTTCTTATCTTCCTTTCAAAACCTCTTACTTTCAAATCACAAAACATTTTGAATGATAGTTTTGATCTGACAAGAATACCAAAAACACACAATGATGAAGTATAACAGTTATAAGTTCCCCAAACTTGAAGTTCTAAAGTGGTTGCAAATGATGTTTCTACAAGATGTCATTGTATCAGATCACTCTCTAGGGAAAAACTTAATATTTTAAAGGAGTCTTTCAGAAATATCTTGGCAATTACTCTCTGGACCTAGGTGAAACTGAAATTGTCCTGTGGGTACATTTGTCAGCAAAGTTAAGTCAGCCAAGAGGAACTGGGGCTCCAGATAATGGTTATTTTGTGAGCTTGAGAGTGAAAGGCATGGAAGTGTTTGCTCCACAATTCTAATATCCTACCAAAAATTAGTTTTGTTTTAGAGAAATGTTCTTGGCCAAAAAAATAAGCATTTTTAAATCTTCAGAAGTATACTTAAATAAAAAAGGTCACTCAGACTTCAGTCACCTTTTAAGTATTTACAGTTTTTGTAGTTTTGTACAGTATTTGTACTTTTGCTGTTCTGTGGATGAGTCATAGAAATTCTTGCATTCCTAGCATGCTTTCCTTGGGTCCTAGACTTGCTTCTCTGCTACTTTCATACCAATTTGCCTCCTGGCTAGTCCCATCAGTAAGTATAAGCACTGTGGCTGCCAAACCACACAAGCTATAGCCAACTCTATCTAGAAATATCAATGTGCTCTGAAAAAAATTCAGGACACATTACACAAACTATATACATGTAACTGTAAAATGATAATAACATTCACCATTTATGAAGTATCTACTTTGTTTCAGTCTCTCCATAAATATCTTCTCCAGTTTTTCAAATGTTCATGCTAATTCTTATTATCTCTTATGGTTTGGATATTTAAATCCCCGGAAAAGCTCATGCGTTAAAAGCATAGTCTCCAATTCAGAAAGGTTCAGAGGTGGGACTTTTAGGCAATAGTGAGAGCTGTAACCTCATCAGTGGATTAATCCATTTGAGGCATTAAAAATTGAATGGACTACTAGGTGGTAATTTTAGGTAGGTTGGAAGTGGCTGGAGGAAGTAGGTCAATGGGGGCATGCCCTTGCTTCATACTTCTGTCTGTATGTTTCTCACTCTCTTTGCTTCCTAGGTGCCATCAGCTGAGCACCTTTACTCTGTCATGCCATTCTGCCATGATGTTCTGTCTAATCTTTGACCCAAAGTAATGGAGCTGGCTGACCATGACCTTATCAAAATGGGTATTTAACCATACCTTTCATGTTCTTTCCTTAACAAGCTTTTTCATTGCCTTTAGTTTAGATAAGCTTATAATTTTCCAAATCTTTAAACAGAACATTCTGTTAAACAGAACAATTCCACTTTTAATTCATTTCTCTCCTTTTGCATTTTGCTTTAATTGCTCATGAAAAAACTGGCTGCTACTTCAACACTTTGTTTATACATTCCCTCAGCTAAATATCCAATTTCATTGTTACAAAGTTATACCTTTCATGAAATACTAGGACATGAACATATTTCAGCAAAGTTATTTGCCATTTTATAGTAGGAATGGCCTTTCCTGCCTCATCCAATACCATGTCCCTCATTTCCATTTGATATCAGAATGGACTTTCAACATCCTTATGTCTGCCAACATTCTGCTTAGGATTATCTAGTCATTCTCGAAGAATACTGAGGTTCTTTATGCAATTATCTTTTTTTAAATTTTTATTTGACCTTCTCCAGAATTGCCTTTAAAGTTGAATTTGTGGCAGTGTAGGATTTTTTGAGCACGTACCTCAGAAATTTTCTCACCTCTACTCACCTCTTAATTCTAAAAGCACTGCCACATTTCTATTTGTAACAACAGCCATGACACTTCTTAGCACAAATTTCTGTCTTATTCAGTTTGAGCTTCTATAACAAAATACCAAAACCCAGTTGACTTATAAAGAACAATGATTTATTTCTCACAGCACTGGAACCTGGGAATTATAAGACCAAGGTACTAGTCAATCCAGCATCTGCTGAGGGCCTAACTCCCTAAACATGACCACCTACTCACAGTAACCTCACATAGTAAGAAGTGAGGGAATTTTCTGGAGTGTCTTTATTAATGTCACTAATCCTATTAGGGAGGGTTCCACCCTTAATGACCCAATCACCTTCCAAAAGGCCCAGCTCCTAATGCTGTCACCTTAAGGATTAAGATTTTGACATATTAATTGGGGGATATAAATATTTAATCTACTGAATACATTTTCCAGAGGAAGAAATAGTCCCAGGGAAGTTAGTTATTGTGCCCAAGATCAGGTAACCAGTAAGTGGTAGAAACAGGCATTGAGACTAGGTCCTTTCTACTCTAAAGCCCTCGGTCTTCCACACTGTACTCTGAATGAACTACATTCATGTGCACCACAGTTATCAAAGATAATCAAACAAGTTAGTTATTCCTCAAATCTAACATAAGGATATGGACATGAAAAGGAACAACAAGCAGGAGTGATAACAATCTTGTTAGTTTTCATTTCCAAGATAAGATGAGTATCAGAGAGAATTCAGAGAAGACAGATGGAGATTGAAGGACAAGTGGTAGGGATACAAAATTATAGCCAGAATTCAAAGCAATGTGCCACACAGTGGAGGTACATTTGTTATGGCTTAAGATATGTGGTGTCCCAAAAAATCTCATGTGTGAGACAATGCAAGAATTTTCAGAGGTAAACGATTAGATTACAAGAGGTATAACCTAATCTTGGATTAAATCATTGATGGATTTACTGGGCAATAACTGTAGGCAGGTAGGATGTGGTTGGAAAATGTAGGTCACTGGGGGGTACCTTTAGGGTTTATATTTTGTTCTTGGTGAGAGGAGCTCTGTTTCCTGGCCATCTTGTCCTTAGCTACTTTCCTCTGCCACACCTTCCACCATGATGTTCTGCCTTGCAATGGGCCCCAGACCTATGGAGTTGACTGAATATGGACTGAACCTCTGAAATCATATGCCAAAATAAACTTTTCCTTCTTTAAGTTGTTCCTGTAAGGTCTTTTCACAGCAAGGAAAAGCTGACCAAAACATTATTTTACTCTGAGAAGGCCTGCTCTGGGGCAGAGCAAATAGAAATTTATTTCTGGAAAACTGGCACACAGCAAATCTCATTTTGCTGTATCCAAGATTCTGGTTAACAAACTTGTGAATAATTAGATGACTGAGATTATTTGGCTAAACTCTCTCACCTCTGATTCTTTCTTACCACTGCCTCCATACACAGGGGCACATAGGCCCACTTCTATGGAAGGATGCCCAAAGCTTCATAAAGAAGTTATGTATGGTAGAGAAATTAAAGAGAGAGGCTAGGAAAAGAATGTCATTTATACTTAGGAGAATACAGAATATTGCCCAATAGTCATATGTATCAGCGTCATTGATATCCATAATGAATCTTCCCAGGAGGATAGCTATGCTAATTCAAAGTGGATAGGCTTATTTCCTGTTTTCTGGTAGTGAGACCCTAGAGAATATAGTGCTAATAGAATTTTGGACTCTAAGTACAGATATGGTGTCATCCACACATAATTACAGACATTTGCCCTTGTATAAATTGCAACAGATACAAGGTTAGCTGCAAAGATGCTTGCCTTTGGTAACAAGAGGTGAGATCTGTACAGAATGCCTTTTCTTTTATTTAGCTGTTAGGAAGGCATAGCAATTTTTCAAAAGTTACTTCTAAATGTAGGGCTGGGAATAAAAGGGCCCTTTTCTGATAATTTGATCCCTTTACAAGAAAACATTGAAGAATGAATAGGTATAATTCCCTCAAGGAAAAGGTGCTTCCCTTAAGGGAACCTAGAAAGCTACAGGCAGAATTAATCTATTTTAGAAGTTTCATTCATAGCAACTTTGGCTGCAGAAGATGCCTGCATCTGCAAAGTTGTGTGGTGATGATAGGTAACTTGACACACAAAATTATGCTATATTTGATATTTCCACAGTAAGAAGAATACAAATAGACACAGAAATTCAAATACATAAGCTAATAGATATTCAGTGAGCTTGTGCTTTTGACTAATATGCTACATACCTTACATTACCCAAATTGATTCTTTGAAATACCTTTCCATTCATTTTAATTTAATGCCTTCATGTGAGATATTTTGCTTCAAACAGAGCATGATATAAGTACAGTTTCACATTCTTATTTCTTTTTAACCTATGGAAACCCAACTTTGTCCAGAAAACCCATTAACAATTTAATAAAATTTCAGTTAAGTATCTGTGCATATTTTTCTGGGTAGAGGATCAAGACAAAAGCATGTAATCAATCAACATTCTTCTCTTTAAGCAAGGATGTGTAGCAACAAAAAAAATTGGAAAGGTCCCAACAATTGCAATACACTCACTTTAAACAAAATTAATGGTTTTCCTAGAGGCAAGCACTCCTGTAGTTAAATTGTCTACAGACTAATTTAAATTGTCTCAGACTGCTGGGTAATAGAATTCCTTATGCTTTAGAAAAGGGTATTCTCCCAATGCAGTGGATACAGACAGCAAGGTTTGGGGCCAAAATCACTAAAATTTAAATAGTCCCATTTGGCAGAGCTTGAGTTGGTTCATTGGCCCAGGAAGTGTCTCAGTAAAGTACATAGACATCAGAGCTGGAAAGCTTGAGATAATTCTGATCAAAGATGAATTCCTCTTATAATAGTTAAATAGCATCACTGTCTTAATTTCTTTCTTTTCATGCATGGGAGCATGAAAAATGAGACCAGCCATTAATTTATGTCAGCTAGAGAGAGATTCAGAAAGAAAGCATTAAGTATCTACCATATAATTTCCTTCCTTCATTCTCAGTTTCAAAACAACAACAACTAAAAAATGCCCAAGGAAACTTTATAAGTTAATTAGGAGTCAAAAATATTTTCCTGAAGACTGTCGTTGCAGGAGTACTCATTAAAATGGTTTGGAACAGCAATGTTATCTAATATCATTAGTAAATCAAGGAATTGAAGCATTTTTAAGGGAGATAATTAACATATCTGGAAGAAATGTTGTCATTGTTTGTTGTGTCCTGTAAATGGACATTACTACATGAATTTGGGATTTGATATGAAACAAAAGTTGAGAAAGTTAAAGGAATTATTCAGACATGACTTTTTTATTAGAAGACAGTGTATCAGGAATATCTAGCCACCCTGTCCTTTTTGTCCTCCAGATGTCAAGCTTATAAGCATTAGTAGCAAAATTTATAATGACTTAAGTGGTTGGGGGAAGTTGTTGCAGACTACAAAAAAAGAACACACTGTACCTTCTATAACACAGATGCTCTTAATACAATTTAATTTAAAAGAGTTTGCTTCCTTCGAGTAGATAAAATACAGAATTGTGGGAAAATTGTCACTTACATCTTATTAAAACTATTATGTTTAGGAGTAAATGAGGAGGATTTGAGATGGTAGATTAGAGTCACATAGGATTTGCCTGCTTTTGCAAGAAATAGAATCAAAACAACTGGATAGCACCTGAATATCAAGGTGGGTACCTGAGAAAATGCTGAGTTTCTGGGAATTGGAGAAAACCAAAGACTTGAGATGGTAGAATAGAGTGTGAACTGGAGCACCCAGAACTGATCACATAACAGTACAGCATGAGGTGGGGCAAGAGGTGAAAGAGGGAGAGTTCCAGTGAGTGCCAGGGGCATAGAATTTGGTACCTAGCAGAAATACACTCTAAACATACAAGAGACTTAGGACTGCAGAGCATACTGGCTATGAAGACGAGCTCTTCACTTCCTAGCATATTCTCATAGTGCTGTCATAGGAAACCATCTTCAGTAAGTCTTGTCAGAATGTACTGTTCTAGGGCCTAAATGTCCCTGCAATTTCAAGTCTCCATGTCCCATAAGCACTAATTCTGTACTGGTTAAGGAGGTAGCTACCTTGAGAGTCAGTTTGACTCCACAGGAGAGACTCTGCCAAAAAACTGCTAAGAATTCTATGCAATGGGAAACTGAACTACTAGGCATAAGGGAATGAGGGAAACTTTCCCATTAAAGGCAGTGGTATGGGAAGTCAACTACAGAAGACAAAGGGAACAAGCAGTTGTACAGGATCTCATGTAGGAACTCAGGCTTGAACACCAGAGTTATAGCAAGTGCTGTGCACGGGGCCCACCACCACCACCTTCTTCAGCACAGACAGTTGTGACTCAATAACCATCCCTTGTACTCAGAGTACTCAGCATTTGCTCAGCATCTGAGTCTCCGATATACTGCAATGTTAATGTGTCAGTCAGCTTTTTGTCACTGTGACAAAGTACCTGAGAAAAACAAAGGAGGGAAGATTTATTTTGGCTCACCATTTCAAATCTTTCAGTCCATAGTTGACTGACTTCATTGTTATGGGCTTGTATTCACACAGAGCATGATGGTGAAGAGACCACGGTAGAGCAGAGCTGCTTAGCTCATGTTGCCTGGGAAGCAGAGAGGGAGAGAAAGAAGGGACAGGGACAAGATATACCCTTCCAGAGTATACCACAAGTGACCCACCTCCTCCATTTAGGCCCCGTCTCTTAATGTTTTTACTGCCTCCCTATAGCACCAACAAATGGGGACCAAGCCATCAACACATAAGCCTTTATGTCCAAAAGTGATGTCCAAACTATAACATTCTGCTCCAACCCTAGCCTCCAAAGGATAATGTCCATCTTACAGTGCAAAATGCATTTAGACCATCTCCAAGAATCCTCAGTCTCCACTATCCCTGAATTGCTCTAAAGTACAAGTCCACAGTCTCTTCTGGAACTCAAGGCAAACTCTTAGCTGTGAGCCTGTTATGGTTTGGATGTGAGATGTCCCCAAAAAGCTCATTGGTGAGGTAATTCAAGAAGGTTTGGAGGAGAAATTATTGGGTTATGAGAGCCTTAACCCAAACTGTGAATTAATCACCTGATGGGATTAATTGGTAACTGAAGGCAGGTGGGGTGTAGCTGGAGAAGGTAAGGCCTTGGGGGCCTGGCTTTGGGGTATATATTTGTGTCTGGCAAGTGAAGATATCCCTCTCACTGCTTCCTCATCATCATTTGAGCTGCCTCCCTCTGCCACATTCTTCTGCCATGATGTTCTGCCTCATCTCAAGCCTTGAGGAATGGAGGCTGCTGTGTATGGACTGAGACCTCTGAAACTATTAGCTCCCAAATAACCTTTTCCTCCTCTATAGTTGTTCTGGTTGGGTCTTTTAGTCACACCAGTGAACAAGCTGACTAAAACAGAACCCATGTTTTAAAAAAATTGTATACTTCCACATATAGCAGTGAGAAAGCATAGGGTAAACATTCCTATTTCCAAATGGAGGAACAAGGAGACAGAAAGGAGGGACAGGATCAAACCATGACTAGAACTCAGCAAGGCAAATGTTAAATCAAAAGCTCCAAATCCAGCATCTGTGGCACATAGTAGCATGACATAGACTCCAAATGGCTTTACTCCCCTGTCCCTATGACCTTTCTAGTTGTAGCCCACATGGCCTCTCTCTTGGACTGGCTGTTCCCTTTTGCCTCTGATAGATGAAAACAGACCACTCTCTCTCAGTATGGAGGTTCCTCAACAAACTAAAAATAGATCTACCGTGTGATCCACCTATACCATTCTTGAGGATTTATCTGAAGGACATGTAGTCAGCATACAAAAGAGGTAGCAGCATATCCATGTTTATTGCCGTACTGTTCTCAATATCCAAGATAGTGAATTTGCCTGGATATGCATCAACAGATGAATAAAGAAAATGTTTATATATATATATATAAACATTTGTGAATATATATATATATTCACAACAGAGTTTTACTCAGCCATGAAAAAGAATTAAATAATTCTATCTGGAGGAAAATGGATAAAGCTGGAGAACATTATGTTAAGTGAAATAATCATCACATATTTTCTGTCATGTGGAAACTATAAATAAAAAATAATAATGATAAAAGATGACCTTGAAGTAAAAGAGAGACTATTAGAAAATGGAAAGTGAGAGAAGTGGAAGAGAAGAAAGGGCAAGAAAAGTAGAAGGGAAGATAGATGTGATCAAAGCATGATATATGAAGATATGAAATTATTCCTGTGAAATCCATCAATTTGCACAATTACTTTAGGTTAATAATTATAATAAAAAAGTGTCTGGTTCAGCAAAATTTAAATCCTTGCAATGTTTGTTACACTCTAAAATAATTTTAAATAAAATTTTATCCATTTTATTAAACATTTTCCATAAACCAGTATAATTAGATACAGTAGAGAAGAAAATGTAGGAAAACATTTTGAGCCTTGCCATTTTTTTAAAAAGGCAATAAGAGAAGTGATTCAATATTTTCACAGCACAGGTTGCAGTTTGCATTCTAAAAGGTTCTTTCACCTTATGTTTCTTTATCCCAGTATAGTGAATGTTGCCTTGATTTTTTTCCTAAAGTAATGTTACTTTCATTTGAGCCAGTGATGCCTTGCAGCCAGCCTCTGCCAAATATAATTTACTCAAGGACTGCTGAGCCTGTCAACTGGAGCTGGAGATATTTATCATGAAAGGGGTTCCATGTGTGACTATTATACTCACACTATTGAGGAAATGTTGATTCTGACCTCAGACGAACCTCAGAGAACACTGGATTCTTCTGGATCTAAATGCTATCCTCTCCAATGTTTCCAGCAAAAATAATCCATGGCAGAACCTATAAGTTGCCTCCCATAAATCCATTCAGTCTTTCTTTCTTACTAATGGGCACTATATTTCTCAGCCTCTCTTGCAGATAGGGTTGAATAACAATTTGTAAGCAGAAGTTGTAGAGGGCTTCTGGGAAATCTCTTAAGAAGTCTGACTTAACTGGGTATAATAGAAAGAATCCCAAAATGAGACTCAAGAGACAAAAGCTTTTGTATAGACTTGGACACCAATTTGCTTTGTGTACTTAGAGAGTCACTTTCACATTGTACCTCTATTTTCTCATATGTAGAGTGAGATTGATAAATTGTATAATCTCTGAGTTTCTTTCCAAATTTAGGACCCTATATTTTCTCTCACAATTGCCAGTTCCCAAGGAGATAAAAATGTAGAGGCACAAAATGATTTGTGTGTGCAAACTATAATATGAAGCATAACTAGACTTTATTTCTTTACCCTATAGTATATTAAAAATCAATCAGTTCTCTTCTGCATTTTCAGATATAGTTTATATTGTTCATATTCATTCAATAATTTTAACATCTTTACTAAGATATGATTTTATACTAAAAAATTCACAATTCTTTTTATGGCTAAAAATATTCTATTGTTTTGGGTACATCACATCAGCTTATCCATTTATTGGATGATAGATATGGGTACTATACACATTTTGGATATTATGCATGTTGCTACAAATAGTTCTGTGTGATCCATTTTCAGCAGGTATCTATTATGTGCCAGGTATTGTGTTTGGCATATAAGACACATATAGTCCCTGCCCTGAGGAAATGTGCAGTGTAATTGGGAGGAAACACACTGAATAAGTAATAAAGTGGGTTCTGAGTAGGAAAAAGGATAAGCTGAAGTCTGGATAAAAGAGACTACTACAAGAAAAAAAGGAGGAACATAAAACTGAGCCTTGAGGACCTCTCCCATGTAATTTTTAAGAAAATAGTAGAACTGAAAAGGAGACTGAAAGGAGCAAATAACTTTAAAGGAAACTAGGAGAGTTCATCACAGAAGTTTAAGAAAGACTCCATATCAAGAAGTATACAATGGTCAATTTTGGAGAACATGAATGAAAAGTTAAATAAAATGAGAATCCAGAAGTCAAGTATAACTAAAAAGAACCAATAAAATAGAAAATGAAGTAATCATTTGATTTATTTACAATAAAGTCACTGGTGAACTTAGCAAAAGCCAATTTAAGTAACATGATAGGGAATGGGAGTCAAATATGACTTTTTATGTCTTTCTAAATATTCTTAAAGAGAATCAACTCATTAAAATCAGAGGTCCTTATGTCCCATAATGAATGAATGAAATGCAAATTAATTGGGAAATTCCTAAATGTCAACTGTTTCCCATTTTCTAATTTATTAAATATTCCCAGCAACAGAGTTAAATGACTCATCCAAGGTCACTCAACTGGTCACTCACTGGCAAAGCCCTGACTCAAACTCATATTTTCTGACTTCAGGTTTGGTGCTTTTCCCAAAGCACCATATCTCTATTCCTTTTTAAAGATCCTTCTCAAGGTACCTACTAAGAATAAGTACTCCATAAATGCTTTGCAAATGGTTTTCTCATTAAGGTACTATGTTAAATGTGAGATATGGAATGAATTTTTACAACTAGTCCTAAAAATAGACAGCTTAACACCATCTGGTCTGTAACATTTTATATTCTGAAAAGTTAAGTGATAAAGATGAGATAAATGATGACAAATAATGCCTGTATTTAGAATTCTTATTGAGACTAGACATAGCATTCTAATGAATATTGTATGAATCTGTGTCCTGTTAGATTGGACACAACTTGATGGTAGGTAATTAATCTCACCTGTCTCTCGTATGCTGGGCCCAGAGGAAGAGACCAATAATGTTTACTAAATCATATGGTACAGCAGAAGGAAATACATTCTAATTTCCTGATCTTTCCTGCCATCTAATAACAAGTGCTGCCATTTACTATTATGTGAGATGTTGTCCTAAACCGTTTATTGGCTTAATCCCATTTAGTATTTGCAAAAGCTCTAGGTCATAAGTACTATTATCAGCCCTATTTGATTCATGAGATAATTGAAGCTCAGAAGAACTGAGTGACTCCTGCATTGCTGCAAAGCTAATAGGTGGAAGAGCCAGCCTTCTAACATAAGTAGGACTCCAAAAGCCAAGCTCTCAACCTTGAGTTTCTCTCATCTGAACTTACCTTTTTCTGTGTAACATTCTTCATACTTTTCCAGATGACAGTTGGACTAATCAATGAACACTTGGTGCCACTATCTTTTTCATATTTCCCTATTTCAGATAGTCATAAATTTCCAAATTTAATAAAATTAATACAAAAATATTCTTAAAGAGCAAATGCTCATTCTTGATTTTACTTCTTACACTTTAGGAGTCTTGTTAAGAAAGTCAGTTCCTAAGCTCACATGATGCAGATATGGGCCTACTTTTTCTTCTACTAGGCACAGAGTCTCTGGTCTAATTCCTAGGTCCTTGATCCATTTTGAGTTGAGTTTTGTACAAGGTGAGAGATATGGGTTTAGTTTCATTTTGCTGCATATGGATTTCCAGTTTTCCCAGCACCATTTGTTGAAGAGGCTATCTTTTCTCCATTGTATGTTTTAGGCCAAATGTTTTCTCTGATATGCAGATGCTAACTCACAATAAGGGGGGTGGGGTTCGGAAGAATAGAAGTACTTTGGATTAGACAAAGGGAAATGAAGGGAACGGAGAGGGAATAGGAAAGATAGTAGAATGAATTGGGCATTACTATCCTGTGTGCATATATGATTACATG
The DNA here is from genome assembly GCA_020662805.1 of Glaucomys volans. NCBI lineage: Eukaryota > Metazoa > Chordata > Mammalia > Rodentia > Sciuridae > Glaucomys > Glaucomys volans. The sequence goes on from JAJEJO010003830.1 coordinate 355,526, forward strand.
ACTAATGTAATTCTACATCATGTACAACCAGAAGAATGAGAAGTTATACTCCATTTATGAATAATCTGTCAAAATACATTCTACTGTCATGTATAACTAATAAGAACAAATTAATTTTTTATAAAGAGTGAATGCTAGGGTTTTAATACTTTGAGGATCCTGAAATCCATACAAAATAGAAGGTTGCTTACTCGCTATATCTGCACTGGTAAAACCTTAGCAAGTTCATTCTTCTCAGTGTCTTTATATCATGTGCTCTTATCTTTGGTCTTTTGTGCTGCTTCTCTCCCACAAATGGGCTATGAATATATCTGGGGGACTATAAAGCTGAGGATAGCTTTCCTAGCTGAAGAGAGATTAGATTCTACTTTTGCAGGCCATTTCCCTCCTACTCAATAGAAAATATGGAACTGGAGGCTGCCCACATATATTCAAGTATCATGTACTAGTTTCAAGGGGGTGAAAGTAGAAGGGGTTTTTAATATTTGTAACCCAATTCAGAAATCAAATCTTTGTAGGAGGAGCTAAATTTAAAAGTCACTGAGCAAAGGAATAAAATAATATGGCCATATCAAAGAAAACTGGCCTGAAAGTAGGAAGCCCTAGATCTGGCCTTATCTCTGTCACAAAAGATTGTGCAACCTGGAGCAACTAACTTTCCTTTCTGGTTCTAGTTTTCTCCTCTGTACTTGAGCTAAACTAATGAGCCGAAGTAACAGTGAAGTGAGTCAGAAATACACAGTCTTTCTGGCATTCTTTTACAACACAGATAAAACCAAAGGAAGCACCTTGATCTAGCACAGAGGCCTTGGCCTTGAAAACAGACATTGGAATTAATTCTGTAGTCTGTTACCTCCTTGAATTTGAATGAGTCACTTCACCTCTCTGATCCTCAGACTCCTCATATATGAAAAGGGATAATAATAGTAACTACCTCACAGAATTACTGAAGATTCAATAATGCAAACTACACAAGGAACCTATCATACTGCAAGATACAAAGTAAGTATGCAAGAAAGCATTAGTATTAGTGGTAGTAGTATGTGCATTTTTTTTTTTTTTTGGTACTAGGGATTGAACCCAGGGGTGCTTAACTACTGAGCAACATCACCAGCTCTTTTTATTTTATTTTTTAAATTTGGAGACAGGGTCTTGCTAAGTTGCTTAGGGCCTTTCTAAGATCCTGAGGCCAGCTTTGAACTCACAATCCTCCTGTCTCAGCCTCCGAGCTCCTGGGATTGCACACGTGTGCCAAGGCGCCCAGCTAGTATGTGCATTTGATGCTAATTCCCAAGTCTATGTCAAGTCCAGAGCTTCATATCCTTATCTATACAATGTGTATACTTTCTCATGAGGTTAGCATGAAGATAATATAAGATTCATCTACTCAATAACCTAACAATTTTTTTATTTATTTAATTTTGATCCTTTGAACACAAATGGAGTACAGCTATTGTTTCTCTGGATGTACACAAAGTAGAGTCACACCATCTGTGCATTCATACATGTACACAGGGCAATGATGTCTGTCTCATTCTGTTATTATTCTTACTCCCCCACCCCAACCCCACCCCTCCCTTCCCTCTATGCTATCTATCCTTCCTCCATTCCTGCCACCCTTCCACCCCACATTATGCATCATCATTCACTTATCAAAGAGACTATTCGGCCTTTGGATTTTTGGGATTGACTAATCTCACTTAGCATAACAGTCTCCAACATCATCCATTAACCTGCAAATGCCATACTTTTATTCTTCTTTATGGGTGAGTAATATTCCATTGTGTATATATACCAATTTATCTTTATCCATTCATCTATTGAAGGGCACCTAGGTTGGTTCCACATCTAGCTATTGTGAATTGGGCAGCTATGAACATTGATGTGGCTGCATCACTGTAGTAATCTGATTTTAAGTCCCTTGGGTATAGGCCAAGGAGTGGGATAGCAGGGTCAAATGGTGGATCCATTCCAAGTTTTCTAAGGAATCTCCACACTGCTTTCCAGAGTGGCTGCACCAACTTGCACTCCTACTAGCAATGTATGAGTGTACCCTTTTCCCCACATCCTCGCCAACACCTGGTGTTGCCTGTATTCTTAAAACAATCCTTAGCAAGAAGAGCGAAGCAGGGGGTTTCACAATACCAGACCTCCAACTATACTACAGAGCAATAGTAACAAAAACAGCATGGTATTGGCACCAAAATAGACAGGTAGGTCAATGGTACAGAATAGAGGACACAGAGACAAACCCACATAAATACAAGTATCTCATACTTGACAAAGGAGCCAAAAACATACAATCGAGAAAAGATAGCCTCTTCAACAAATGGTGCTGGGAAAACTGGAAATCCATATGCAGCAAAATGAAACTAAACCCATATCTCTCACCCTGTACAAAACTCAACTCAAAATGGATCAAGGACCTAGGAATTAGAACAGAGACCCTGAACCTAATAGAAGAGAAAATAAGTCACAATCTTCATCATGTTGGCCTAGGACCAGATTTCCTTAACATGACTCCCAAAGCACAAGAAATAAAAGCAGGAATCAATGATTGGGATAGAGTCAAACTAAAAAGTTTTTTCTCAGCAAAGGAAACAATCAGCAATGTGAAGAGAGAGTCTTCAGAGTGGGAGAAAATCTTTGCCACACACACTTCAGATAGAGCACTAATCTCCAGAATCTGCAAAGTACTCAAAAATCCTTACAGCAAGAACACTAATAACCCAATCAAGAATTGGGCCAAAGAAATGAACAGACACTTTACAGAGGAAGATCTTTAAGCAATCAACAGATTTATGAAAAAATGTTCAACACCCCTAGGTATAAGAGAAATACAAATCAAAACTACCTTAAGATTTCATCTTACCTAACAATTTTTGAGCACTGAGCAAGACTCTGCAATGAACAAGACACACAGCTGTGAACAAGACAGGCTAAGTTTATGTTCTCTTGGAGCTGAAATATACTTAGAGAAACCCTAAAATAAACATAAAATTGAAGAATTAACATCATTCAATCAGTAAAATCATGCCAAAGAGTGACAGGTTCCATTCCTTCCTTGAAGAAGTAAGATTACATCACCTATTACAACATCTGCTGTTTGACCAACATTCAAGCACATTTATCACAGATTTTTATAATTATATTTGTACCCCTGAATATTTTTCTCTCAACAATCAGGAATTGAATTCTAAGAGAACATTTTATGTCCTTTTGATTCATCAATATAGACTAAGGCACTAACACAGCCCACAGTTACTAGTTGGTATAGTTTGGACCTCAAATGTTTCTCCAAGTGCTTGTATTAAAGGCTTGATTCTCAAGACAGAATTGTTAAACGGTGGGGTCTTTGGAAGGTGTCTGGATCATGAAGGCTCTAACCTCAGAAATAGATTAATCCACTGTTTCATACCTAGGATTCATACCTAGTGGATTTTAAGTGAAGGACTTTATTACAAAAGTTCCCTCTCTCCCTCTCTCCCTCTTTCCCTCTCTCTTTCTCCCCCCACTACAGGCTCCATGAGGTGAGCAGCTTTGCTCAATGACATGTTCCCTTCCATGATATTCTGCCTTATCACAGAAACAAAAACAAACTAGTCACAAGAATATGGACTAAAACCACTGATTCAGTGAGCCAAAGTAAGTCTTTTCTACTTAAGTTGTTTTTTTCAGGTGTTTTGTCATAGTGATAGAAAACTGAATAACACAATAGTCTATAAATGTTTGTTGAATGAATAAATATATTAAGCAAGAATGAATAAATGAATCTTCCCTTTCTGGTTCCCTAGCAATATTATTCAGTCTTGCTGTAAGTAAGTAGGTAAGGTCTTGTTGTTTCCTGGCTGTTCCAGAGACTAACTAAAGGCACTAGTCTTAGTTTGGTCATAACAGGCTATTCACCTTACCTCCATTGTCCATCCAATTATGCTTACCAAGTTTAAAAACATGTTGATTATTTCCCAGCTATTATCTTCTTTTGATTTTTAGATGTCATACCATATCTGCCAACACACACACACACACACACACACACACACACCATTTCTATAAAGTTTCTTCCCTGGGGTTTTTCTGAACTTTTCTCTAAAACAGCATAGTAGTAAGTGAAAGATGATTAATTTTACCTCTTTGTGAAGATAAAATAATTATAGCCAATGGTCTATCTTTAATGGCAAAAGATCCTATTCTTGGTCTATAGTTGGCACCACAGGATAGGGATCAGAAAGAAGAGATTGCAGTTCTGCTCAGCCTGAAGCTTTCAGCTAAACTAGGACCACCCAATAAAGAAGAGTGGCCCTGAAGCTAGGACTCCTCACTGACATAAATACTATTTGCTATCTTCTTTCTAGAGTCACTACAGTTAATGGAACTACTAGGTAACTTCAAGTGATCAAGGCTATCACTTCGGGAAAGGAAGTCTCCATGGTACATTTTCATCCAGGCATCTGAAAACTGCCTTACAAAAATAATTTTTCATTTTTCTTTTATTAATGAATCAGCAATACTCTTCATCTTCCAGCTCACCATAAGGATAGCAGAAATAATCTTTGTGGGTCACTCTGCCTCCCTCAGGTTGTAAAAACTTGTCTATTCTAGTGCTGGTTTGTAAATTTCCACCATATATTCAGCTCTTAGAAGACAATTACATTAAGTTCCTTTCCTGTTCCAAGCACCCCAGGTCTGCTTTGTCCACTATCAAGTGGTAAAGATCAACAGACATGCCCAATTTTACATATTTACATATCCACATGTCCACAAGCCCACATTTATACACACATAAACATTTATTAACATTTCTAGACCATGAGAATTCTCTGGGTTTGCTATATATCTCAATTGGGGAAGTATTTTGACGACTGTAAAGTTGGGCAGATCATCTCATTACATGAACACTTGCATACTGAGTTTGTTAGTGTAGTCAGTGTAATTAGTCTTCTTTGTGACTAATGAGATAAGATGGCATAGGTTTACAATGAAAGTGCAGATGCAAGAAGATTAATAACAGGCTTCCTGGCTGTTTTTCTTAACCACAGATGGGAAACCAGAGCAAATAGGGCCTTCTTGATAGTCCCAGAAAATAGGAGTATGTGAGACCAAGTAGAGACATCTAAGAAAGAGGTCAAACGAAATTATCAGTTGTTTTGTAAGGCTCACTTAATACCAAATGTGAGAATCCATCATAATGGAGGTGCAGAGTGACTTAGTAAAATGATGTGGTTTTGACTGAGAGGGAGTATAGGGAACTTAAAAGCATTAATTCATTTAATTAAAAATATTCATTAATATTATAATATTAATCAAAACTTTTAAAGAATGTTTAAGGAGATGTAATGAAGCAGACCAGAGACTCCCCAGAATACCCTGACCACAATTAAACTTCTCTTCTTGTCAGAAAGATTTTTACAAAGAGGATCAGCAGGGAGGGCTGCTGATATCTGAAGAAGGGCTCAATGGGGTTAGATGCCCTATTTCCTGTTGTTCTGCTCTGTCTTGCAAAAATACTCTGCTGTTATATACCTTGTTACCACCCCCCACTGACAGTTGTAAGAAATGGCACAATTGGCACCTTATGAGAACTCAAAGAAGAAATTACTTTTATGTAGATCCCTGCAAAGATGTACAGCTCCCCACCACCACCACTGGGTATAAAGTTCAAAGAATTTCTAGACTGATGGTCCGAGAACGTTTCAGGTATGAGTCACACTGTGGACCAGCCAGCTGCATTCAATAAAGCTGCTTCCTGAAAATTCCTCCAGCATCCAGCCTCTTCTCTCCTACCTCAGTAAATGTTACCAGTGCTGATTTGATCGTTACACATTGCATATACATACTGATTTATCATACATTACCACATAAAATTATATAATTAACATAATAATTTAAAATAAAATTAATCTTTAAAACAAAGACTTGAAACAATATTGAGTACTGCTGTGGTTTAAATAAGTATCCCACAAAACTCTATGCGTTAAAGACTTTCTCTTCAGGGTGGCCCTATTACCGAGTTGGTGGAACCTTTAGGAGGTGGGGCCTAGTGGAAGACCCTTCCATCATTTGGACATGCCCTAAAGGGGATTGTGGGGCCTCAGGGTCTTCCTCCTCTCTGGCTTTGCTTTCTGGTTCATGAGGTGAATGGTTTGCTTTACCATGCACTCTTGCCATTATGTGCTTCCTCAGAGTCCCAAAGTCAGTCTTGGACTGGGACTACCAAAACTATAGCCAGAATAAACCTTTTCTCTTTATAAGCTTCCAGCATTGTGTTGTAGTAATGGAAAGCTAACACAAATACCTAATGCTAGACAATGTTCTAGGAACTGAAGATATCTAATCTGTATCTTGAAATGATATGAAATATATAAAACCAAACATGTATAAAACTTCACCCCCAGAAACCTCTCACAATATTCCTCATAGTAAGGAGCAGCATCAACCATTCAGGCAAAACAATAACAGCAACAAAACATGCTATTATTTTACTACTCTATTTTTCTCACACCTCTCATTCCAACTATCAGTAAATTTTATTACCTGTGATTTTAAAAATACATGGAGAACCTGACCACTTCTCAGTACTTACACTGCTACCAGCAGATTGACATCACCATATCCTACTCTGGATTATTGCATATCTTATTAATTGGTCCCCCTGTGCCTACCTTTATTCTCTTACTATCTATTCTCCATTTGATGATTCTAAAACACAGTCATGTCACTTCTCTAGCCAAATTGAGCCACGTAACTCAGAAAAAAACCCACAAACTTTACCAGGCCCTAATATATCCTACATGATCTGGCCATTCCTTCCCATTTTGTTTACTCTGATATTACCTTCTACTACTCCCAACCTTACTTATCAATTCATTTCTGGCCTCCTTATTGTTCTTTGAATATACCATGCTTGCTCCCACATTTGCACATTTGTACTTATTGTCCTCTCCCTCAATTGAACCAATCTTCCTTCCAAAATAAAGATGGCTCCAAAGCTCATTCTCTTGTCTTTACTCAGATGTTCCCTTATTACAAACACCTTCCCTGACAATCTTTTTTACAATTGCCACACACAATACCACCACTACCACCATCACTACCTCCACCACTGGACATTTATCACTCTCCCTTCTTGCTTTTCACCATCTGGTACATGATGTAGTTTACTGTTTATTTTGTTACTATCCCCCATGCTAGAAATTAAGTCACAAGAGGGCAGGGAAGTTTATCTATTTTATGCACTGCAATATCTTTGGGGCTCCTTACATAGTGCCTGGTACAGAAAAAGCCTTCAATAATATGTGTTCAGTGAATAAAGTGGTGAACAAGGAGGAATCTGATCTCATGGACCTTAGATTCTGGTAAGAGAATACAGACTGTGTTAGTCAACTTTTTATTGCTGTGACCAAAGTATCTCACAAGAACAACTTAGAGGAGGAAAAATTTATTTGACTCATGGTTCAGTACATGGTCATCCAGTTCCATCAGTTTGGACCCAAGGTGGTGGTGGTACATGGAAGGGCACAGCAGAAGATAGTTGCTCAGTTCATAATGGACCCCAGGAAGCAAATAGGGGAAAAGGAAAGGAGCTACAAGCAAGATGAATCCTTCCAGGGCATGCCCCAAGTGACCTACCTCCTTAAGCCAGGGCCCACCTTCCTACAGTTGCCAGTCAGTCCATTCAAAATAGCATAGATTATTAGGTTATAGCTCTTGTAATACAATCATTTCACCTCTGAACATTCCTGTGTTAACATAGTAGCTTTTAAGGGACACTTCATACTTAAACTATCACACTGATAATAAGGAAAATAAGCAAATAGCTAGAACCTATAAGTTAATAATAAGTAACATACAAATAATTTAAACAGGTTTTGGAGGAGGTAGTACTTACATGGCTCTTTCAGAGTTAGTGGCCCAGGTAGTGTCTCTGAGGAAGCAAAATGATAAGGAAACATGCCATAGAAAGATCAGAAAGAAGGAAGCCTATTTTAGGCAACAGAATAACATGCAAATAGTGTAAGGCAGGACATATTTGTGTAATTTCCATAACTATAAGCAGACAAGCATAACTAGTAGTCACCATGAAAGTGCTAGAGTATGATTGGATAGGAGATCCAAGATGAATAATAGGTCAGATCATGTAAAGTTTTTCATACCTAGGAAAGAAGTTTGGGTTCTATTATAAGCATGAAGGGGAACCACTGCAAACGTTTAAATAACAGAATACCTTGACAAGATTTATGTTTTCAGATTATACTTGCTACAGTGCTGAGAATGGATTTGGGCAAAAGGTGAAAGTGACATGGATTATAGGAGTGGTGAAGAGGTAAAACTAAGAATTAGAAGTGGTCAGAGAGAAGAAATAAGGGGTATTCTCTAGATGATGCATGACAATAAGTGCTAATTCAAAGGGATTTATATGAAAAGAAAGACATGACTACATTCCATTTGCCCTTCCCTATCTATACTTTCTCAGCATTTAAAAAAAATCTTAAAATTCTTTTCAGGTTGTTTAGATATAAGGCCATGACCAATAAGACTATGAGAATGGCACAGTCATTGCTAGAATTGGAGGGAAAGTAAATTGCTGTTACTTCAATTGGACTGGGGAAATGCTAGGGAAGTCAGTGAAGGAAGGGGAACCAGAGGTTTTTGGGGCAATAATTTTGATTTAGGCAGAAAAACTGGAAAACAGTGATGTCTAACTAATTTTACGTGTCATCCATGACTGGTCCAGGATGCCCAGATTGATTAAACATTATTCTTGGTGCATATATAAGGGTAGCTTAAAATGAGATTAATATTTATACAAGTAGACTGAGTGAAGCAGATCACCCTTCCAATGTGAGTAGGCCTCATCCAATTTGTTGGGGACCTGAATAGAACAAAGGCAGAGAAATAAAGAATTCTTTCTCCGATGGACAACAGAGTTGGGATATTGGTCTTCTTTCACTTGGACTGGAACTTAAGCCCTCAGTGCTCCTGAGTCTCCAGCTTGCTGACAGCACATTTTAGAATTTCTTGCTCTCCATAATCAAGTGAGCTAATTCTTTATGAAACACACACACACACACACACACACACACACACAGTATTGGTTCTGTTTCTTTGGAGAACTCTAATATAAGTGATTAAAGAACCAAAGTCACTTGAGAAAATGTGGGTTTTCAGGAACAGATTCTTTGTACATGAAGGAGAAGAATGGACAGATAAATGGAGGAGATAGCAAATTTAGGGGATTATCAAAATCAAATCTCTTCAAGACCTGAGACAACAGTACACCTAAATATATCTGCTTTTATTCTCTTCCTGGACTAGCAGACAACTGAACTAAAATCTTTCAGAGAACACAATTGTCATTGAAAATGGTTTAGATTAGTCAATTAGACTGGGGGAGGATGACACAGAATTACACAAATAAAAGCTGAAGTTTTGCTGGGTGCAGTGGCATGCCTATAATCTTAGCATCTCAGGAGACTGAGACAGGAGGATCATGAGTTCAAAGCAAGCCTCAGCAAATGCAAAGTACTAAGCAATTCAGTGAGACTATGTCTCTAAATAAAATACAAAATAAGGATGGGAATGTGGCTCAGTGGTCAAGTGTGTCTGAGTTCAATTCCTGATACCAAAAAAAAAAAAAAGCTGAAGTTTTAGGAACCTGGAACCAGCTATATGTGTTACTTGTCACTTTTTGCATGGTAAGTCTTGAAAAGTAAAATAGGAGTAAGAATTCCCTATGAGTTCTTTAATTTGTGCCTTTTCCACACTCTACCCACCAGATACATTTTTCTTTCCTTTCTTATCTTTTTCTTCCTCTAGTCTTTTGATCTTCCTTTAATTTATTTACATGTATATTTTTTCATTTGTGCATTATAATTATACATAGAAATGGGAATCATTGTTGTTTATTCATACATGAATGTAGTATAATTTGGTCAATTTTATTCCACAGTTTTCCCTTTTCACTACCTTTCTCTTTCCCCCCCTGACCTTTCCTCTACTGATCTCCCTTCTATTTTTGCAAGATCTCCCCTTTTTATTCTTTTTATCTGTAGCTTCTGCATATGAGGGAAAATAATCAACACAAAGTGACTTAAAGACCAAGGAATTAGACCAGGAACCGTGTAACTGCTATAAGAAAACATAGGGTCAACAATCCAACAGATAGGCACAGACACCAACTTCTTATAAGACCCCTAAAGCACACAAAATCAAGCCAAGAATCAATAAATGTGATGGCATCCAATTAAAAAGCTTGTGTACAGCAAATGAAACAATTAAGAGTGTGAAAAGAGATTCTATAGAATGGGAGAAATCTTTGACAGCTACTCTTCTGATAAGGTATTAATATTCAGAATATATAAAAACTCAGAAAAATTAACACCAAAATACCTCTACAAACAACCTAATCAACAAATGGGCAAATGAACAAAATAGAGATTTCTCAAAAGAATAAATGCAAATGACCAAGAAATATGTGAAAAAATATTCACCATTCTTAGAAATCAAAGAAATACAAATCAAAACTATGCTGAGATTCCATCTCACCCCAGTTAGAATGGCAACCATCAAGAATATAAATAATAATAAATTCTAGTGAGGACGTTGAAAGAAAGGAGCACTTCTACTTTTCTGATTGGTCTGCAAATTAATACAACTACTATAGAAATCAGTATAGAGATTATTTGTATAAATATGTGAAGATATACTATACTGTCACGTATAGCTAATAAGAACAAAAATTTTTAAAAATACAATAGTTACATAAAAAAGACTAAGAATGGAAACACCATATGACCCAGATATGCTACTCCTCCATATTTATCCAAACAAACTGAAATTACCATGGCATAATGACATATACATTCCAATGTTTGTCTATATTTATGTGTGTGTGGTCCTGGGAAGCAACTCATGGCCACAAAAATGCTAGGTAAATGCTCTACCACTTAGCAACATTCCCAGACCTACCATGCAATTAAATATATTTAACTTCTCTACTCAATATCATTTCCCAAGCACCTATTATGTATTGGGGCCACAATGCTGTAAAAAATTCAAACATGAAAATACCCTGGCTCCTGTTTTCAAGTATCTCATGACTCTTCAGGCTGAGAAGCAAGAACTGATTTTGAAACCATGTTTTTAGAGCATACTTTCTTTGCCTTAATTTATAAATATGCACGTTTAGAGGAAGTATTTTACAGAAACAATATGTTTAAATTCCTGACTGTAGAGTTATAGGAGTTTGTGAGTGGGTTGGGCACATATTCCTCCAATAGGGGCTGCACCATTCCTACAATCTCCTTTATTTCTCCTGCTTTTTACATTTCCAAATTCCTCAAAAAGAGACTGAAATACAAGCATTCAAGATTTTAAAAAACACAAATATACTTACATATGCAACATACAAGTTATATGAATTGGTACACATGCCTAAGATTATTAAGGTTTATGATAATCCAGACCAAGTAGAGACTGATGAAAGTTTAACATTCGAAAAGAGTCAGAATGCCTCCCCAAAATGATCACAGAAAGATACTAAATGCTAATCATTCTAAAATGGGGCTAATCACTAAAATACAGCATCCTGCCTGATAAAGTTATGCTAGTCAACTAGCATTTGACATCTGTCTGGAATTGATGCCAGGTAAATTGTTGTGCTTAGTTTAGGTTTTTCTTATCCTTGTTGATATGAATAGGTCTTGGTTTTAAAATTTGACTTATCCTAGTTTAATGAGGAAGGGTCAAGTAAACCCTTTCTAGATTTAAAACCTAAACTTGTGGGAGTCCACTGGAACTTAGGTCTGAATAGAAGGCATTTTTACTACTAAGCCAATTAATCTTGTGCCCATTGGGGAGAGGAAGAGGCAGTTATTCACTCCCTAAGTTGAGTATAATTATACTAAATGTAGTTATGAAAACTGTGTGCCTCTTTTGACTGGGACCCTTGCATGAAATATAAGTAATGTCCCTGTCTGTGTTACATATACATGGAAGACTCACTGAGCTAAGAATAAATTGGCACCAGCAAGTGTTATTTAATTGCTCATTTAAGGAAAGTGAAGTTAGCAGTTGGCCATTCTTCAGGAGTGCTAGTGCCTCAGTAACTCACACTCCATAGGCTCTTATACCTGAAGAGATCTGCTTTAGGTTCCCTTCTTTCAGACTGGTAATGACTGTACCATGTAGAATAATACAAGCCTTTTCACTTATTGTAGTTCTCCAGTTCCCTTCAATCAATCATTCTGATATTCTTAACATCAGGCAATCCAGAAGTCTTTTCTATTGAGTACATCCCTCTGCTGGAGAATTGGGTCTGTTACCACCCCAAATATCCCAGTAATTCTCTAGCTACCAATAGCTGATGTTCTTGATTCTTATTACCACCCTGTCTTTGGTCAATTTTCAATGAGGACTAGTTCACAACAAATGAAACAAGTATAAAGAATACTGAGACTTCAACTTAGTAATGAGTTACATTATAGTATAGAGGGTATTCTTTGGTTGCAGCAAGGTTCCAGACACTCTAGTCTCCAAACTAGGGTAACCCAGGCCTTCCACTGAATTTCTGAGAAGGAATTTCTTCATTCATTGTTTATTTATGTCCTTAGCTTCAACAATGTACAGAAGACCATAGAAATATTTCAATATGATTCCTGACTTTAGATTGAATATTAATCTTAGGGTTAAGGAAAATCCAGCTAGACAAAGTATACTACTTCTGTGTAGTACTAAAACTTGTAAGTAATTATATGATTCATTTTTAATATTGGCCTTCCTTGTTAGACTATAAGGTCTCTGAAGGCAGTGACCACCATACTCTTATACATAGATGTACCTCTAGTGCATTGTTAAAGCTTAACATAGGGTATTTTCTCATCAAATGTTTGCTAAATTAAGAGAAGTTAATTGGCTACATCGTCATCTTGCCTACAAATATGGAGAGAGAACTTTTTCTAATACTACTGCATCCTGATATCATCTCTGTCTCAGAAATAACTTTTTCTAAGCCATACCTTCACCATGTTAAACTTATCCCATAGTTTCTGCCATAACATGATTTTGTGTCAGTCGTTCATTCTGGTCACATCAAAAGAACACAGAAGAAACTATAATTGAAAATGGACAACTTCCCAAATCAAGCACGACTGTGACTCAAATAAGGAAAGGAAGAAACAGTAATTCATTCTGGCACCTTAATTAATTATCACACAGATTGCTTATTGATTTTCTTGTATTCAGTGTGATGCTTTATGAAGTACACTCCTTTCATACAAAGTCTGAACAGCATAAAGAAGGCCTACAGATCAAAATATATCAAAATATTTGAGAATACAAGGTCAGATATTTTCCTAGGAGTTATATCAAATTGTGCCCAAACAGATATGCTTAGTAATTGAAAATATACTTTCCTTGCTTAAGTAATCATATTTCTATGACTGTGAGGATAGGCAAAAACATTTCAAAAATAAATGATGTCCCATGGGATTTTTTATGGTGGTTTATGAGAACTAGTAGGGTCAAGTGGGGAAACCAGCCAAGAACAATGGTTGGAACCAGAAAGAAAATGAATGAGGTTCAGCAGAAGATGGATTGAAAAAGTAGGAAGATCTAGTGTTATGGTTTGTATACAAAATGTCTCTTAAAGGTCCATGTGTTAAATGCTCAATTCCCAATGCAGCGATGCTCTGAGGTAGGGCTTTGGGGAATTGATTGGATCATGAGGGCTCTGATCTCATCAATGGATTAATAATTTGACAGTCTCATAATTTGATGGCATTATTGGAATGTGGTAGAAGCTGCAGGAGTTGGGGCATAGTTGGAGGAAGTAGACCAGTGTGAACTATGTCTTGGAAAGGTATTCCTTGTCTCTGGCCCTTTTCTTTTCTGTGCTTCCCAGCTGCCATGAAGTGAGCAAATATCCAGGACTAAAAACAATGGAACTGGCTGCTTATGGAACTGTGATTCAAAATAAACCTTTTTTCCTCTACCCTGCTTTTAACAGGTATTTGGTTACCATGATGGAAAGTTAGTACACCTAACAATGAAATTCCTACCTAGAGAGAAGTGGAATAATTTTAAGTTGTACATTAGCATGGAGACATAAGTTCAGCATTGCAAAAACAGAGACAACAGGGAAAGAGACAAATAAAGAAATTGAAAATGAGGATTGAGGACAACAGTAAATTGAAGAACTAATAAGGAAAAAATGTCCTGTAAGAGATACATGGAAGCATCATACAATGAAAAAGGAGATAACATGAAAATTCAGGATTATCCAGCTCTCAAAAGGAAACTTTCAGCCCTCATGAGCTCTGATGAAGACATGCACACTTCTTCTAGAATACACTATTTCAGAAGTATTATTCACACATCTTATTTTCGTAATGAGTTTTGTGTTTCATTCTCAGAGTTGAGATGGACAAAATGAAGTTACTAGAACACTTTTTCCCTGTGTGATGTCTGTTATTTCCCAGATCTTCTCCCCACAGTTCCAGGCATACAGTCAGATGTTTCAGATATAGACCAGGCTAGTAGATTCTGTAGGAGTCTAACCAATTTTGAATTTTGAGATGGGTATCCTACTTAAATTGTTTATGCTTTTATCAAGGAAATTTGTGGGGAAATGGAAGGATTAAGTTATGGGGAAGTAGTCAAGTCATAGGAGAGAATGAGGGAGGAGAAAATATCATTGAGAATTCAAAGAACCATAAAATGGGATATTTTTCAATTACAGTTAATTACTTCTACACAACAAACAACATAAGCATGTCAAACATATAAACTTTAATGGTGTGTTCAATGAGTAAATAAGGTTATGTACAATCCTATGTGGGAAATTTTATCAAATGGAGGTAAACAGATAAGCCAGTCCAGCTAAAATTGAACATTGCTTAACCTTGAGACTGTGGTTTTGTCTCTGTTGACCTTGGAGGTATACTGCCACTGTAGTCTTTTCCCTCCTCCCCCTCCCAGAAATGAGATGTTATTGCTCATTTCTGCTGTAAAAGAAGTAGAAAAGGTCCACTCTATCTAGATTAGTCTGGACATGAGCCAATATCCTAGGTGGCCGATTATACTTTCAAGCTGCCATAGCTTGTGAAAGATTATCTGGGCAGCTTAAAATATCACAGAGACATTCAGCAACAGGTAAGAAATAAAATTTTGTATTGTTTTCATGTATTTGTTTTCCGATTCACTCAGAATAGGTTTTAATTTTTTCCTCTAAGACATCGTTAGGCAAAATGCTAAATATTTAATTGATATAAAATTCATAAGCCATAAAATTCAACAATTCAAAGTATACAGTGATTTTAATATATTCGCAAGGATGTGTGATCATCACTTCTATTTAATCCTAGAACATCTACATCACTACAAAAAGAAGTATCATAGTCATTAAGTAGTCACTGTTCATTCGTTCATTCATCCAGTCCCTAGAAATCATTAACCTGGTTTCTATCTCAATCCCTATTCTGGACATTTTATATAAAAATCATGTATTATGTGGTCTTTTATGCCTGACTTATTTCACTTAGAATAATGTTTCCAAGGTTCATTCATGTGTAGCATGTATGAAATACTTCATTTCTTTTAGTTTCAGAATAATACACCATTGTATATATTTATCACATTTTACCCATTCATCAATTGATGGACATTTGATTTTTTTCCACTTTTCTGGTGTTATAAATGCTATGAACTTTCACATATGACTGTATGAATATATACACCTCTTGGGTGTACAGGTTTAGTTTTTTGAGGAACTGTCATACTGTTTTCCCAAATGACTATATTATTTTGCATTCTCATTAGCAATGCAAGGGGTTTCAGTTTCTCAACACCTCACAATATTTCCCCTTTCTAAATTATAGTCATTCTAAGTAAAGTGAAGTGATAACTCATTGTGATTTGGGTTTGAATTTCCCTACTGATAATATTGAGCATATTTTCACATGCTTATTGATCATTTTAAATCTTCTTTGGAGAAATATCTATTCAAATTATCTTTTTAAAAAATTGGGCTGTCATTTTATTGTTAGATTGTAAGGGTTCTTTAGAGTTTTTATGTAGTCTAGATACTACACTCTTGTCAGATATATGATTTGCAAATATTTTCTCCAATTCTGTGTTTGATCCTTCCATTTTCTTGATAGTGCAGTTCAATGTACAAAACTTGTTAATTTTGAGGAAGTCTAATTTATCTAGTTTTTTGGTTGCTTGTGATTTAGGTATCATAACTAAGATATTGCTTAATCCAAGGTTGTAAAGATTCACATATTTTTCTAAGAGCTTTATTGTTTAAGCTATTACATTTTTCTTTGATCCATTTTGAGTTCAGTTTGTGTATATGGTATGAAATAGAGGTACAGTTCATTCTTTTGCATGTGAATATCCAGTTGTTCTAGCTCCAATTATTGAAAAGATAATTTCCTATTGAATGATTTCATTACCCTTCTTGAAAATAAAGTAGCCATAGGTATATGGATTTATTTCTATATTAGCAATTCTATACCATTGAACTTCATGTCCACTCTTCTTCTTCCAGGACCACATAGTCATGATTACCAGAGGAAAAACCACACATGACCATCTCAGTAGATACAGAAAGAATTTGACAAAAATCCAACACTCTTTTATGATAAAAAAAAAAGCACTCGACAAACTAAGAATAGAAAAGCACTTACTCAACTTGATTATGGCATTATATTAAAAACCCAGAAGCTAGAAGCATTGTTAGTGGTGAAAGGTTGAACAATTTCCTCTGACAATCAATAGCAAGATAAGAGTACCCAGTCTCTCTATTTCTAACTAACACTATGCTGAAGCTGCAGTGTGATAGGCAGGGAATCTAGGAAAGAAAATGAAATTAAAACATTCCTGATTGGAAAGAGGAAGTAAAACTATCCATTAGCAGATGAAATGACTCCGTATATAGAACATACTCAGAAATCCACTAAAAAACTAACAAATGAGTTCAAAAAAGTTGCAAGATACAAGATCAATATACATAAATATACAGTAGAAATAAACAATCTGAAAATGAATTGAAGAAAACAATTCCATGATTAATAGCATGAAATATAATAAGAAACATAATAAAATATTGAGGATTAAATTTAACCATAGAGGTATAAGACTTATATACTGAGTACTATAAAAATATTAAGGAAACACATTAAAGACCTAAAGAAGTATATAGACTTTATGCACTCATTGTCTGGAAGACAGTGTTGTTAAGATGGCAATACTACCCAAAGTGAAATACATGTTTAATGCAATCCCTTTCAAAATACCATTTACCTTTATTATATAAGAAGTGGACAAACTAATTTTAAAATTCATATATGATTATATAGGACTCTGATTTACCAAATAACCTGGAAAAATAACAAATTTGGAAAAATCATGCTCTGATTTCAAAACTTACTACAATGCTACAATAATGAAAATAGTGTAATACTTACATGGGGATAAACACATAGATCAATGGAGTAGAACTGAGAGTCTAAGATAAAAAAATACATACATTCTTTGTCAATTGATTTCAACTATGGTGGTGCCAAGACGTTTCAATGGGGAAAGCAGTCATTTCAACATATGTGTATGTATATGCATGTATACACATAAATATATATTATACATATGCATATTGCATATATATGTGACCAGTGATTTGTATTAAATGTATCTTATTTGATCTGTTTATGAAGATGCTCACTCTTTTTTTTTTTTTTTACTTTTTGATTCATTAAAACAAAAGGGGGACTACATTTTTTTTAAATGGTTGTAAACAAAAAGAGTAACACCGTCTG
>JAJEJO010003831.1:0-32629 GCA_020662805.1 Glaucomys volans
ATCTTCCAAGCAAAAACTGAACAAAGAAACTATAGAATTCAATAACACAATCGCTAATTTAGACTTAACAGACATATACAGAATATTCCATCCATAAAGAAGTGAATACACTTTCTTCTCAGCAGCTCATGGCTCCTTCTCTAAAATAGACCATATGTTATGCCACAAAGCTACTCTTAGCAAATACAAAAACATAGAGATACTACCTTGTATTCTATCAGACCATAATGGAATGAAATTAGAAATCAATCACAAAATAAAAACAGAAACAACTCCAACACCTGGAGATTAAATAATATGCTGTTGAATGATGCATGGATAACAGAAGACATCAGGGGGAAATAAAAAAATTCTTAGAGATCAATGAAAACAATGATACAATATATCAAAGTCTCTGGAATACTATGAAAGCAGTGCTAACAGGAAAATTCATTGCATGGAGCCAATTCAATAAAAGAATGAAAAGTAAATGAATAAATGACCTCACATTACAACTTAAAGCCCTTTAAAGCCCTAGAAAAGGAAGAACAGTACATCACCAAAAGTAGTAGAAGACAAGAAATAATTAAAATCAGAGCTGAAATCAATGAAATTGAAACAAAAGAAACAATTCAAAAAATTGGCAAAACAAAGAGTTGGTTCTTTGAAAAAATAAACAAAATTGATAAACCCTTAGCCACGCTAATGAAGAAAGAAGAGAGAAACTCAAATTACTAAAATTCATGATGAAAAAGGAAATACCACAACAGAATCTAATGAAATACAAAAGATAATTAGAAACTATTTTGAAAATTTATACTCCAAAAAATAGAAAACCTGGAAGACATCAACAGGTTCCTAGAGGCATATGAGCCACCCAGACTGAATCTGGAGGACATACACAACTTAAATAGATCAATTTCAAGCTGTGAAATAGAAGTCATCAAAAGCCTACCAACAAAGAAAAGTCCAGGACCAGATGGATTCACAGCCGAGTTCTACAAGTCCTTCAAAGAATACCTCATTCCAATACTCCTCAAAGTATTTCATGAAATAGAGGAGGAGGGAACCCTTCCAAACTCATTCTATGAAGCTAATATCACCCTGATACCAAAACCAGAGAAGGACACATCGAGGAAAGAAAATTTCAGACCAATATCCCTAATGAACATAGATGCAAAAATTCTTAACAAAATTTTAGCAAATAGCATACAGAAGCATATTAAAAAGATAGGGCACCATGATCAAGTGGGTTTCATCCTGGGGATGCAAGTTGGTTCAACATCCAGAAATCAATAAATGTAATTCAACATATCAAGAGACTTAAAGTCAAGAACCACATGATTATTTCAATAGATGCAGAGAAAGCATTTGATAAAATACAGCATCCCTTCATACTCAAAACGCTAGAGAAAATAGGGATAGTGGGAACATTCCTTAACATTGTAAAGACTATCTATGCCAAGCCCACAGCTAACATCATTCTAAATGGAGAAATATTGAAAGCATTCCCCCTGAGAACTGGAACAAGGCAGGGATGCCCTCTTTCTCCACTTCTATTCAACATCATCCTCTAAACTCTAGCCAGAGCAATTAGACAGACCAAATGAATTAGAGGGATACAAATAGGAAAAGAAGAGCTCAAACTATCCCTATTTGCTGATGACATGATTCTCTATTTAGAAGACCCTAAAAATTCCACCAGAACACTTCTGGAACTCATAAATGAATTCAGTAAAGTAGCAGGATATAAAATTAATGCTCATAAATCTAATGCATTTTATTTGTAAGTGATGCATCCTCTGAGGGAAAAATTAGGAAAACTATAGCATTCACAATAGCCTCAAAAAAAAAATAAAATACTTGGGAATCAACCTAATAAAAGAGGTGAAAGACCTCTACAATGAGAACTACAGAACACTAAAGAAAGAATTTAAAGAAAGTCTGAAAAGATGGAACGATCTCCCATGTTCTTTGACAGGCAGAATTAATATTTTCAAAATGGCCCTACTACCAAAAGAACTATACAAATTCAATGCAATTCCAATTAAAATTCCAACACTGGACTTCATAGAAATAGAGCAAGCAATCATGAAATTCATTTGGAAGAATAAGAGACCAGAATAGCTAAAGTAATCCTTAGCAAGAAGAGCAAAGCAGCGGGTATCAAAACACCAGACCTTCAAATATACTACAGAGCAATAGTAACAAAAACAGCATGGTATTGGCACCAAAGTAGACAGGTAGATCAATGGTACAGAATAGAGGACACAGAGACAAACCCACATAAATACAGGTATCTCATACTTGACAAAGGCGCCAAAAACATACAGTGGAGAAAAGACAGCCTCTTCAACAAATGGTGCTAGAAAAACTGGAAATCCATATGCAGCAAAATGAAACTAAACCCATCTCTCTCACCCTGTACAAAACTCAACTCAAAGTGGATCAAGGACCTAGGAATTAGACCAGAGACTCTGCACCTAATAGAAGAGAAAATAAGTCCAAATCTTCATCACTTTGGCCTAGGACCAGATTTCCTTAACATGACTCCCAAAGTGCAAGAAATAAAAGCAGAAATCAACGATTGGGATAGAGTCAAACTAAAAAGCTTTTTCTCAGCAAAGGAAACAATCAGCAATGTGAAGAGAGAGCCTTCAGAGTGGGAGACAATCTTTGCCACACATACTTCAGACAGAGCACTAATCTCCAGAATCTACAAAGTACTCAAAAATCTTTACACCAAGAACACTAATAACCCAATCAATAAATGAGTCAAGGAAATGAACAGACACTTTCAGAAGAAGATCTACAAACAATCAACAGATTAAGGAAAAAATGTTCAACATCCCTAGTTATAAGAGAAATGCAAATCAACCCACCTTAAGATTTCATCTTAGCCCAACTAGAATGCCTTTTATTAAGAATACAGGCAACAACAGGTGTTGGCGAGGATGTGGGAAAAAGGGTACACTCACACATTGCTGGTGGAATTGCAAGTTGGTGCAGGCACTCTGGAAAGTGGTGTGGAGATTCCTTAGAAAACTTGGAATGGATCCACCATTTGACCCAGCTATCCCACTCCTTGGCCTATACCGAAAGGACTTAAAATCAGATTACTACAGTGAATGCAGCCACATCAATGTTCATAGCTGCTCAATTCACAATAGCTAGGTTGTGGAACCAACCTAGATGCCCTTCTATAGATGAATGGATAAAGAAACTGTGGTATATATACACAATGGAATATTACTCAGCCATAAAGAAGACTAAACTTATGGCATTTGCAGGTAAATGGATGATGTTGGAGACTGTCATGCTAAGTGAGATTAGCCAATCCCCAAAATCCAAAGGCCAAATGATTTCTCTGATAAGTGAATGATGATGCATAATGTGGGGTGGAAGGGAGGGAAGAATGGAGGAAGGATAGATTGCATAGAGGGAAGGGAGGGGTGAGTTCGGGGAGGGGGTGTAATAATAATAGCAGAATGAGACAGACATCATTGCCCTGTGTACATGTATGAATGCACAGATGGGGTGACTCTACTTTGTGTCCAACCAGAGAAACAACAGCTGTACTCCATTTGTGTACAATGCATCAAAATAAATAAACTTAAAAAAAGAAAATGTGATATATGTATACAATGGAGTATTACTCAGTCATAAGGAAGAAACGAATATGGCATTTGCTGGTAATAAGATGGTACTGGAGAAAAACATGCTAAGTGAAATAAGCCAATCCCAAAAAAGCCAAATGTTCTCTCTGATACATAGATATAACCCACAACAAGGGAAGGTAGGGAGGGGAAGAATAGAAATATATTAATTTAGACAAAGGGAAATGGAGGAAAAGGAGAGATTAAGGGAATAGGAAGGACAGTGGAATTAATCAGGACATAATTTTCCTAGTGTTGTACTGGAATACAGGGCCAGGGTAACTCCACATCATGTCCAACCACAAAACTCGGATCCTAATTAGAATGAATTATACACTATGCATGTATAATACACCAAAATACATTTCACTTTCATGTATAAGTAAAAAGAAAAAAGAAAAAAAAAGAAAGAAAAGAAAACGTGCCACACAAAAATACTGTAGCTGGAGAAGCTGTCCTCCAGAAATAAAGCAGAGATTACAATTTTTCTAAACCAAACCACACTGAGGGAGCTTGTTACCACCAGTCCTGCCTTGAGAAGAAATGCTGGAGGAAGCTTCCCAAGCTGAAATGAAATAATTCTAATTAACAATGCAAAGGACAGTGAAGAAAAATATAAATATATAACCAAGTCAGAATTATCTAATCCTGTCTTGGTGGTGCACACATCATGTTCAATCCTAATATAAAAGTTAAAAACTGAACATATTAAAAATTAGTGTTATTAAAACAATTTGATACTGGATGCCTGATACCAAAAAAGAAATAGAACAGGTAATCAGAGGACTTTATGAGGAAAGTGTTTAAAAAGTCATAACTCATTTGAAAAGGGAAGGGGAAATGAAAGTACAGATGCTTTTTATGTGAATAAGTTAAGTCATTATCAGTTTAGAATAGAAGTTGTGAGTAGGAATATCGTACATAAGCTAAATGGTGACCACAAAAATCACTTGTAGTAGGTGTGCAAAAGATCAAGAGAAAGCAATTAAATCACGCTACAAAAATATCTTCAAATCACAAAGGAGAAATAGAATAATGATATAAGAAGAGGAAACCACAAAATAGAAAACAATTCACATAATCATAACAGTAAGTCCTTAATTAATAATAATTTCCTCAAATACAAATGCATTGTTTTCTCCAGTCAAAAGACATTGAGGGGGTAAACAGATTTTTTAAAAAATCCCATGATACATTGCCTACCAAAGAGTCATTTAAAGGATGCACAAAGACCAAAAGTAAAGAAATGCAAAGAAAAATCATTTGCAACTGGTAATAACGAAAGCATTCATGGCTATACTTATATCCAAGACAGACTGTAACTCAAAAACTACCCCAAGATACAGTCATTATACAATTGGCAAAAGGGTCAATTCATGAAGAATATACAACAACTCTGAACATATTCATGCAGAGGACCTCAGACTATCTCAACATATGAGGTGAACACCAAGAAAACTGAAAGGAGAAATAAATGGCAATACAATAACAGAAGGAGTCTTTAATATCCCACTTTGAACAATGGATAGATCATCCAGGCAGAAAATCAATAAGGGAATAGCAGAATTGAGCAACTCTATAGAGCAAATCGTCCTGACAGATACGTAGAACGTTTCATGCAAGGACAGCAGCTCAGGGCTTCTTCTCAAACACACACAGAACGCTCCCCAGGAGAGCTCCTCAGTTAAGACACAAACACTTAACAAATTCCAAAAGACTGGAATAATATCAAGTGCCTTTTGCTGTCACAACACAACGTGACACTAGAAATCAATAACAGGAGAAAATTGGAAAATTCAATAATACATGGAAAGTAAAGTGAATGACATAATCTTGAATAGCCAAAGGGTCAAAATGAAATTCAAGAAAGAAATTAAAAACACTTGAAGCAAATAGAAATAGAAACATACCAAATCTTACAGGATACAGCAAAAGCAGTTAAGAGGAAAGTGTCCAACTTTAAATGTCTATATTAAGAATGATCTCTAACAACCCAGTTCTGCATTCCAAAAAGCAAGCTCTCAAACAACCTAACCTTACACTTCAGGAACTAAAACAAGAATTACAAAAGAAGTCCAAAATTAGAAGGAAGAAAATTTAAAAATAAAGCAGAAATAAATGAAAAGCAGGGCAGCAAACAACAGGACATATTAAGAAATCCAGCAGTTGTTTACTTGAAAATAAAATTGACAAACTTTTATCAAGATTAACACAGATAAAAAGAGAGATGACTCAAAAAATAAAATCAGAAATAAAAGGCATCACAATACTGTAGACATAGTTAATATAACAAGATCACTGGATAAAGTTTTTAAAAAATGGATAAATTCCTAGAAACCACCTACCTAGACTACCTACCTAGAAGCATGAAGAAATAAAAAATCTGAGCAGACCAATATAATAAGTAAGGGGATTGTGCTATTAATCACAGAGAAAGACCCATGAATGGTTGATTTCACCTCTGAATTCTACCAAGCAATTAAACAAGAAATATTAACAATCTTTTCAAACTCTTTTTAAGGAACTCAGGAGGAGAGAATACTTTCAAACTCATTTCTAAGAGACTGGCATTGCCCTGATATAAAATTGGACAAGAATATTACAAGAAAGAAAATCATAGATCCATGTGGCTCATAGATGCCCATTTTCTTAACAAAATACTAGCAAAACAAATGTAACTGCATATTTAAAGGATCATACTCCATGATCAAGTAAGATGGATTAAAGTGTGAAAAGACGTTTCACTATGTGCAAATCTATAGCTATAATACACCACAGTAATGGAATAAAAAATAAAAATCATGCAATAATCTCAATAGTTGCAGAAAAAGCATTTAACAAGATTCAATGTCAATTCATGTTTAAAATTCCCAATAAATTGGATAAAAGCAACTTGGTGTTGGTGTTGGCAAGAGTTTTTGGACATGGTACCAAAAGTACAATGAATAAAAGCAAAATATAGACAAGTGGGACTAAGTCAAATCAACAGTATTCCATAAAGCAAAGAAAAACCTAATAAAATGAAAAGAAATCTATAAAATAAGGAAAAAATATTTGCAAGCATTTCTTTGATAAAGGGGTGATAATCCAAAATGTGTAAGGAATTCATATATACTCAATTTCAAAAAAGAAAAAAGTGATTTAAAAAATGGGCAAAAGATCCAAATAGAAATTTTTCTGAAAAAAATGTACAAATTGCAAATAATTATATGAAAAAGTGCTCAACACCACAGATTATCAGGTTAATGCAATTCAAAAACTACAATGAAATATTATCTCACATCCATTAGGATGACCATTGTTCAAAAGTCAAAAGATAACATTTGGTGAGGATGTGGAGAAAAGAGAACCCTTATGAACTATTGATGGGAATGGAAAGTGGTACAGCCATTATGTAAACAGTATGGAGGTTCACAAATATATTGAAAATAGAACTGCACAAACAGATGCATCAATCCTACTTCTGGGTATTTATCTAAATGAATTGAGATCAGAATTTCAAATGAGATATTTTCAGTCTCATGTTAGTCTCAGCATTATCCATAACCAAGACATAGAAATAATTTAAGTATATGTTGATGGATGAATGGATAAAGAATACATAATACATAAAATTTATAATATTGAATATTCCATTATATCATATTCTACATATTTCACTGATATATATATATTTCACTCATATATATATATATATATATAAACAAATAAAAAAGAAACCATGAAAAAAAAGTAAATCCTGCTATTTGAGACAACATAAATGAAATTTGAGGTCCCTCTGCTAAGCAAAATAAATCAGACAAAAAAAGAGAAATATTGTATGATACCACTTAATATGTAGAATCTAAACTATTCAACCTTATAGAAATGAAGAATAGGATGGTGATGGCCAAGGATTTGGGCCTGAGGAAATGGGAGATGGTGGTCAAATTATAAAAACTTCCAATTAGCAGGTGAGAATGTTCTGGCAATTTAATGCACAGCATGTTGAATGTAATTAACGATATTGTATTGTATACTTGAAATCTGAAAACTGAATAGACCCTAAATGTTTCAACACACACAAAACCAAAATGGTAACCACACATGATATGGTAACCATACAACGGATATGATAACTAAATTGATTGTGCCCATTATTTCACAATATATATGTTTCTCAATCATCACATTGTACACCTTAATTTTGTACAATAGTATTTGTCAATTAAACATTCTGGAAAAATAAAATACAAAAGTAAAAAATCTTGAGTAATCTCTTATTACCCAGAAATATAATTCTGTGCATTACCTACTAAAGACTCCCTTACAAATCCTCCTCTGAATTATGTTTATGACACCTTTATAAACTCATGGACTATGGGTGGGAAATCCCCTACACTGCAAACAGATTGTCAGTGCTCAGCTCACACCTTTGTTCTACATGAAGCTTAATTAGCCCATGTAATTCTTCTTAACATCAAAGGCTTTTTTCCCCACACATTTTAGTTTTCATTGTTCATTATTATGATCATTCCCCTATAATTTGCTCAATGAATGCATCAGTCTACAAGATTATTATTGAAGACTTCTTTACTTTCACCTATAACACCATCACTGCCAATCTTAAATGATAAATCTTGCTTATTATTTCACTACAAAAAGATAAAATCTTAGAAGAGAATTTTACAAAACACACACCAATTTAGCTGAATCATTTGAAAATAATAAATACTCTTTGGTTCATCCTTAATTCCACTTTTTCGTAACTTAGATTCACTCTCTTGATTAAATATCGTCATCTCTAACTGCACAAGCGACTCTTATCCCACATATTTCATAAAGATAGTAAAACATTGTTTCAAACTATAAGGATATTACAAGAAAGATAAGTTGCAAAATGATACACATAAAAATACACAAATATTTTAAGCAGAATATAAGCATACAAAATGTGGCAATGCATGAAAATAACAATATATGATACATAAATTATTGGAGGAATACAAGGATAGTTTAATATGGGGAAAATGATCAATGCAATCCATCCCTTTAATTGAAAAAAGAAAAAGTATTAAATTTGGTAGACGTATGAAAGTATTTGGGAAAATTCATAATTATTCCTGATTTTAAAAAATCAATTTTTAAAACAATTTCTTTTCAACCTGGCAAGAAGAGTAAGAATATTAAAACAAATTTCAGAAGAAAATTTCAAATATCTGGAGTATTAAAATAAATTTTATTTAACATTATAATTAATGGTGAGATGAAAATCAACTTCCTTGAATAGCATACTAGATGGTCATAGCTAATACAATAAAACAAAAGCAATATCATCTACTTAGGAATAAACTGCATAAAAATGCCAAATATTTCAGTGCTTAAAGTTACTAATCTTTTTGAGATAAATTTAAGATATTTAGAGAAAACTAACTTGTTATATACTGGAAGACTCAATTATCTATACACTGATGAAATATTAATCCACATGCCAGTGTAACTATGTGTGCATGTTCTTACAAATTGAAAATCTAGTTCTTAAATGTATTTGACCATGAGAAGTATCAAAGACACTCTTGAAAAACAGTGATTTGGAGAACTTTCGCAAGCTGATAAGTCCCCTTCTTTACAGCTACAGAAATCAAGATGATATGGTATGTTGAGAAATGTAGAAAACAGAGAAGTGAAACAGAATATAGTGATCAGAAAGTGACTTATTCCCGTGATTTATGACAAGAGTGACAACATAGCTCAATGAATCAAGAACTGTGTTTTCAACAAATGAGTCTATGTTAATTGGATATCCATTTGGAAAGAAAAAAAATGACAAACCCTGCCTCACACCATGGAAAGCAGTTTCAGATGTACCCAAAATTTTTAAAAGCAATTATCCAGTATTTAATCATTATCTTTGAGCACCAAATACAATTTAAATAGAACCAAAACCAAACCCCCCCCCCAAATAAAAAAAACAAAACTTGAGGCTAGGGACATATATCTCAGTGGTAAAATACTTGCTGATCACGCACAAGGCTCTGACTTCATTCCCAAACACCACAACCAAAAACAAAAATAAACAAACAAGAAAACCCAGGAACTTGAAAAAGGGGACAAATTGGGAATATTAAAATCAAAAATCAATAATCATCATAATATAGGATTAAGTGAGTGAAACGAGAAGCAGAGAGTGAGAGATATTTTCTATACATATAATGCACAAGGGCTCAAATCCAAAATATATAAAGACTGTCTGCAAATTATTTTGAGCAATCCTGCAAACCCAATAGAAAAATTAGTAAAAGCCTGTCAGTGCACTAAAGAGAACATGCAGATGGCTTATAATTTTTTTAATGCAGAAATGTATTAGTTATCATCCACTTATTGGGGAGGGGGGTGAGAAGAATGGAGGAACTTTAGATGACATAGAGGGAAATGAAAAGGAGAGGGGAGTATGAAAGATGGTGGAATGAGACAGACATCATTACCCTGTGTACATGTATGATTACACAAATGGCATGAATCTACAGCATGCACAGCCATAGAAATGAAAATTCGTACTCCATTTGTGTACAATGAATAAAACATACTCTGTAAAAATAAAAAAAAATTGAAATTAAATAAAGAAATTTATTAGTCTTTGGGGATATACAAATTAAAACACCAGAAATCAGAATCCAGATAAATGACTAAGATAACAAAAGACAGTCTGTGGTAAATTAAGTGAGGATACAGAGAAATTAGAGTGTCCCCATATTACTAGTGGTCAAATTCATATAGCTGTTTTGGAAAGCATTTGGTAATATACACTAAATTTGAAATATGTGTAATTGATGATCCAGAAATTTACTCTTAGGATATAAATACCAAAAATACTCATATGCAACACATTTGCAATAACAATCATTGTAGAGTACTCTCTATTAACTCCAAGCAGGAAGCAACCAAATGCCCACTGGTGGTAAAACTCTTCAGTGAAGCACTATATTCACAGAAAAAGAAATTAGGAGGCTATCAAAAGGAAATGAACGGACTCGGGCTTGAGGCAGTGGGACACATGATTCTTACAAACAATGCTGAATTAAAGAAGTTACTTCCTTCACTACTTAATTCCATATACATAAAATATAAAATGGAAACAGAGAAAAGCATTCTGTGTTACTAGGAGGATCACACTGGGGGCTTAGTGACTGGAAGGGTGGACAGGGGATTAGAGGCTCCAGGCTCTGTTCTGGGTTTTGTTATCAGCACTAATCCCTTCGTAGGTTCACTCTGTGAAAAATCACTCTCCAGTACATGACCCCTCTCATGACCCCTATAACTCTGTATTTGGCTTACACCTAATTTTAAAAACTTAATAAATTCAACAAAACAAGGAGAACCCTAATTTTACCATCTCTAGCGGTTTCTTGCTAACACTCTGCTATTCACTGCATATATTTTGTGAGAGATACTTCTATTCTTAAAGCTTTCTTTTATGAATGAATGTTGAGATGAGAGCTAATGATATGATTATAAAATTAAACACTTTATTTTGTTAATATAGCAAAGCAAGGTGACATTGGTTTTAATTTGTAAATCTATGCTTGCATTTGCTGAAATAAATTCAATTTTGTTGAGAAGTACTCTATCTTTTGTAAGCTACACATTTTGAAATCAGCACACACGTATATTCATGAGTAATATCACTGAATTTTTCATTGCTTAACAGCCTTGTCATGTTTTTATTTCAGAATTACCCTAGTCTCATAAACATCTTGGGGAGTATATTATCTTTCATTCCTTCTAGTGTCAGTAAGAATTTGTATCTTTCTGGCATTTTCTTCTGTGCCTATTTGGGGAAAATTATTCATTATGTAAACTGAACTTAGAAGTTATATTATAGGAAGATTTTTAGTAAAAAATTGAATTAAAATTTAATAATTTTTTAATTTTAACAAATGTAGAACTATTCAGATTATCTATTTCTTTGAATCTTAAAAATATTTTGACCATTTCATATCTTTTTCATATTTACTGGCATAGAGTAATTCATAATATCCTGTATGACCCTTTCCATGACTATATGAAGAGATTCCTCCTTTTTAATTTACAATACTAACAATTTGTTTTACAAATTCTTTATGTTTTAGCAATCTCATAAAATATTTGTAGATTTGCTTAATCATTGAATGATGCCAAAATTTGGCTGTGACAATTTTTATTATTTGTTTTGCCAGGTACAGAGGTGCATGCCTATAATCCCAGCAGCTCAGGAGGCCAAGGCAAGAGGATCACAATTTCAAAGCCAGCCTCAGCAACATAGCAAGGCCCTAAGCAATTTATCAAAATCGTGTCTCAAAATACAAAATGAAAAATTGGCTGGGGATGTGGCTCAGTAGTTAAGAACCCCTGGGTTCACTCCCTGGTCCAACAAAATAAAATAATAAATATTTGATTTGAATTTTGTTAATGTATGTTCTTATGCCACTGTGTTCTTTAGTCTAATTTCGTTGTTTAATTTGCCTTTACTTAATATTTATTAAGTTTTTTTTGTTGTTGATGGACCTTTATTTTTATTTATTTATATGTGGTGCTGAGAATAGAACCCAGCGCCTCACGCATGCTAGGCCAGTGCTCTACCACTGAGCCACAACTCCAGTCCAAACTTTATTTCTTATTATTAGGTATTTTCATTATTTATTTTTCCCCATTTTTTCTTTTATGATTATGAAATGCAAGCTACAAATTTCAAAGCATGGCTCTATTTCTTATAAGTCTTGGCATATTATTTTCAAGAGCATACAGTTCAACATATTTTTTAATGTTCACTATGATTTTTGATTTGAGCCATGTTTTATATACTCTGTTCACAAAGATTTTCTTATATTTGTGACATTTCAGTAATTAATTTATATTTAAATATGGTCAGAGAATAATAAAATACCAATCATTTTAAGTTTATTGAGAATTAAATTATAGTTTACCATCTCAATATCCATTCAGAAAAACAAAATTGAAAATACTTGGTAAAGAAAATATAGAAAAAGTTCATAAAAAAATCCATTACAAAATATAACTAAAGGTGAAATGTTGATTTATCTTTGTGATAAACTGAACTCATTTCTAGGTGCTCTTTGAAAATCTATCTGACATTTATTATGGCTACCTGTGCTTTAATTTGGTGAGTATTTTTATGTGACATCTTTTTCTATATTTTTCTTTTACTTCATAATTTTATGCACTTGTATTTAGATGTATCTTTTGGAAGGGTGTGTTCTGAAGTTGAAGCTTTTATTCAATCAATGTTTGCATTTCATTTTAACAAGTCCAAGTTCATTAATTACTGATTTATTTGGTTTAAAGTTAACAATCTTCCATTTTTTCCCTTTGTCTAGCTATAATCATTTCCTATTTATGTTAGTCAGCATTTCATTGCTGTGACCAAAATACCCAACCAGAACGAGAGGAGGAAAATTATATTTCAACTCATGGTTTCAAAGCTGTAGTCCAGATGGGCCAAGTTCATTGCTACGGGCCCAAGTTAAAGCAAAACATCACGACAGAGGGCACCCTGGACTCCTGCAGCCAGGAAGCAGAGAGGAGGGAGGAAAAGAGGGAGGGCCGAAGACTCAGAGGCAGATGCACCCTTCCACAGCAGGTCCTGGTACCATGACCCCCAACCTGGAATTACCACCCAGTCAGTCCCCAGAGACTAGGATGGACTGATTAGGTTACAGTTCTCACATTCCAATCATCACCCCCAAACATTCCTACGTCTGGGGGGACACATCACAACCAAACCATCAGAACTACATCTCTTTTCATGATTATTTTATAATGGGTTTTTTAAAAAATTACTTCTTTTTCTACTTCTTTTTGTAAGATACCTATACAGAATTCAATTCATTCCTGACACATTGAAATCTGTTCTCAAGTTCTGTGCCTATCACCTTTTATTAAGCCAAGAAAACCAAACACTAATTTTACTCATGTCCACGTGCATCTTAATCGCATGCATTTTCCTTGTGTTTGGATCATACATGTACATGACAAGGCACTTCAGCTTTCAGCATGTTCACTGATTCCCACAGTTCCTCTTGTTTCAATACTGATTTTTCCTCATGTGCCCTGGCTTGCATCCAGCTGTTTTTGCTTTCTCCTTAGAGTACGTATGTCTTCACTTAGTGTGTGTGTTAATAAACAATTTTCTGTTGTCATTTTTTTTAACTACCAATATCTTTTGCCTTCATTCTAAAGAAATTGTTTTGCTCATTACTAATCTTTAATTCACTTATTGGAGATGTAATTTAATTTCACTGACTTGAAACATTTGTTGCAGCTGTCTGCTGTCCCACTAGCTCTCCTTGCTAGTTAATGAGTCTTCTCTCCAGCTTCTTCAAGGCTGTTCTCCTGTCCTTCTTCAGCAGTTTTGCTATATGGTTAAGTGTGGATTTCACTGTGTTGCTCCTGCTCTAGAGGGATGAATTCCCAGATTTGACTTATTGCATATTTTCAGAAAATTCTCTCCAATTATGTCTTGACGATTGCTTCAGTCTCATTCTCCTATGCATATTTTTTGAAAATTAGTTTTTAGTTTTATTAGAACTTCTTTGTGTCACCTCTGCAATTTCTTATCTCTGTTCCTGTAGGTAATATCCTGCAGGCATTCATGGCAGCTGTCACTGTGTCAATGGTGTGAGCAACGGCCCATCTCTCAGGCTGGACTGGAACACCACCCAGTGGACTCAAGATACTTGCCTGTTGCCTTGGGAACATTCCTGGTCCGAGTGGAGTTAATGACCTTACACTGATTGGTGCAGAAGGAGCCCCCCTTCACATAAACAGCTGCATAACCCTTATAACCAAAAACTTTGTACACAATAAACGGATTTTGCTTGAACACCATCCTGAGCGAGTCCCCAGTGTCTGTGTGCTGGTGACACTATTGCCCTCACCCCTCCAAGGAAACCCCTGTTCAATATGTTCCATTGCTTTGGAAGTTTTTGTTTGTTGCATTTTGATTTTTTCTGATTTATTATCCAATTCACTAATTCTCTATTTAGCTGTGACTAATATGCTATGAAATCTTTCCCCTCCATTAAAACGCACTACAGTTATAGAATTTCAATATTTTTAGTCTTTAAGAGTATGCCAAGTTTTCAATCTTTTTTTTGTTTTGTTTTTTTAGATGGAATAGCTCCGATTGCTCAAGTATTTTAAAGTATATGCCTGACAATGCCATTAGCTATGTTCCTTTTAATCAGTGTTTTTTTTTTTCTTCATTTTTCTATCATGTTGATTTGTGACCTGGCATGCCTGCTTATTTTATACTGAGAAACAGAAATTACATGGAAAATATTTTAGAAGGTATTTGAGGTATGTGATGAATTGATCTAACTCTGGAGAGAAATTCTCTTTGCAATTGGTAATGAACTAGACTTGGTGATTCATGATCACTTTTACCATAAGTAGTTATTTTATGTTCGCTTCAGTCTCTTAGTCTTTGTACTCTGAGGGATAAAACTTTCAGGACTGTAAGACAGCTTTGCTTCCTCAGAATGCCTTGGGTTTGAGTTCATGCCCTGACCTTGCATGGTTGACAAAAGGGTTGCTCAGGTCGTCTACCACTTGCATATTTTTTTTAAGCTGCCCTAAGTATTGAGTTTTTATTCTGAATTTTCTTCTCCTCTTGAATTTTAGCTTTATAATTTTACACTGCTTGTTAATAAACAAATATGTTATCAGGATATGCTAGCTGTTCCCTGGTTGTGATAAGAATCCTTCAGCTTTATTCCACACAACAAAAACAAAAACAGAAGAACTCTGATCTTCTTCTGAGATTATTTATAGCTCAGCTATTTGTGGTGTGTATTGCTCAATGTCTATATCCTCTTTCGGAATGAAATATATACCCACCACAGGGGATGTGTGTCTTCACTTTTTGATGTGTATCTAGTGCCTAAGTGACGTCTTTTATATAGCAGAAGTTGCCTAATATTTATTAGTTCAATAAGCAAAACACAATTAATGAAAAAGTAGTAAAATTGATAAAGCAGTTTTTGGTTTCTGTGCTTACTGTGATTCTAAAAAGAAGGCTATGAATTAAAATAGATAAAATATCACTCAACAACCATATCAGTAATACTTGACACATGGTAGATAATCAATAAATGTTGTTGAATGAACAAAAGGCATGTTTACAGAGAGCAGAGAATTGTTTTGTTTAGGCAGTACACAACTCTACTTGTCAAGATATTGAGTTTTCTGTTTCTTCTCCCCCGGGATTGTCAGACAGCCATCACAAAGAGCCAACAGGCGCTCTACTGGATACAATATAGATGCTGATAAATGCTTGTTGACATTGACATTGGCACTGGACCAATGTGTAAAAGGCTTCATTCCTACAAATACCAATGCCTAACAAAATGGGTTACTTCTCTATTAAAATAGAAGTATTCTAGGCTGAGATATAGCTCAGTTGGTAGAGTGCTTGCCTTACATGCACAAGTTTGTGGGTTCAATCCCCAGCACCCCATAACATGAAAAAATAGATATATTCTTAGACATTGACATGTAAACCCACCTGTTGTACAGAAATTATTATTTCAATAAAATTATTTGTATGACTGACAATGTTCTATTAATTGAGTCTATAAATTAGTCATTTTTTTCCTTTTTTTCCATTTTTTTCCATTTTTATTAGTCATTTAATAACTGCCTATTGATACCAAAGACTTGTCAGCCATCTAATTTCTACATACAGATGGACAAGAAATGATACCAAAGTCCATGTAATAAAATTACTTATTCTCCAGCATAACTTTTTTAAAATGTCAGGTATTTAGAATGAAAATTTTATGCATTAAAGGGAGTCAGAAAGTTGTAAAATAATGTATAACATTCTATTTCAATTTTTTTTCAAGTTTAATTTAAAATTAAGACCTAAAGAAATCTTCAAAAAGAATCTTAACAGTAGTTTGTATTTGATTACTTGGTGACTAAATATCACAATCTCTTGTGTGTTTCTTTCACTGATATTGTGTGTAAATTTTTTGAAATATACTAGCTAGTGGATTTACTTTCTGATATGAATATCATGGAAAATGAAAAGTTCTCTTTAAGTCATAATTCTTTAATCATAAATAGCAAGGGCTATTGAACATATAAGGAAGAAAAAGGGTAAAATTTAGAAAAACCATAAGGATATAAAGCCAAAATATTTTGCAGTGCTCAAAAATACAAACTGATATCTGAGCAGCCACTTTTAACAACAGCTCTATCATCTAGAAAATGAAATCATTTGACAAAATAAAGAGTCTCTTCTAGTCCTATAACATAATAACTGAGATCAGTAATGTCTCTCTTTCAAAGAAAGAATTACTGTGTATTCAACTGTAGTTTCTTCCTGCCTTGAAGAACAGACTGGCTTTAGATTGTCCTTATATAACCACTATTCCATTCAGCTCACCTTCAAAATTTTTTCATGCTTTTACAATTAATTTCAGACCAAATTAGTAGAAACACACTATTTCTTCATAAGGAAATGAATTCACTTCATTTTAGAAGTGAATGATTATCATAACAACAAACATGACCCCCTAAGACTGATAGAGTAGATCTGGAAAGAGTTAACATTCTGTAGCAAATTGATAGTCACACAATAAGCAATGTTTTTGTTTCATTCTGTAATAAGTAATCTGAGAAAATTTATTAGAAAAGTTAGAAACTCAATTCCAAGTTGAAACTACTATTAGTTTTTTGTTTGTGTTTTTGTTTTGTTTTGGTCAGGACTTGGTTTTACTTTAGAGCAAACAAATTAATTCATCCATCCAGTTTGCCAGTTGAGAAACTTCAGTTAATTTTAACCATACTCAAATCATTCTCCCCTGTACAAAAATACTTACACTTTTTTCTTCTTTTATATATTTCATAAACAGCTCTTGCCTTCAGAAATCTAGAAGAATGTAATTTGTAATTTAAAATATCCCAATGTATACAAATGCATGAATACTAAACAAGTGGAAACTTTTAAAGATTTTTAAATTGTAGTTTGGGATAGCCTAGAGTAAGTAGCCTGTGAGATTTCTCAAAGAGCTCGCCAAAGTGTCCAGAAATTTATGTCATGAAAAGAGTAATTTCAGATCTGCTAAAAGCACCCCAAAACTAATGAAATAAGTGGATATAAAGTAATTAAAACCATATTTTATGGAAATAGTGAAATTATTGTGAGCATCAGTCTAATTTAAGGCAAATCTTCTACAAGTAAAAAGAGGAAGAGAAGGATATATGTCATTTAGTATTTTGTAACCGTTTTGTCAACTTTTCATTGCTGTGACTAAAAGACCTGAAAAGAACATAGAGGAGAAACTGTTTATTTTAGCTCATGGATTCAGAGGTTAGTTCATTGTCTTCTGATTCCATAGCTGAGCCTGAGATCAGGCAGAACATCATGGTGGAAGGATGTGGCAGAGGAAAGCAGCTCAGGACATGGCAATCAGGAACCAGGGAGAGAACTCTGCTTGCCAACCCAAAGGCATGGCCCACAGTGACCTACCTCCTCCAGCCACTCCCTATCTGCCTACAGTCACCACCCCGCTAGTCCACATCAGTGGATTCATCCCCTGAGTAGGTGAAGGCTCTCCTTACGCAATCACTGTACTCTGAATGTTCATGTTGATTGGAAATTAACAAACTTTAAAAGCATTAAAAATTTATGGGTGAAATGAGTGGAAGAACAGTTATATAAGAGCAATCTAAGACCTGTCTCTTCTCAGAGGCAGGAAGAAACTAGAGTTGAAAACACAGTAATTTCCTCCTTTCAAAGAGAACTATTATATTACAACTATCAAGAGGAAAGTTCTTGCAGGCATTGAGAACAAAATTGAAGGCCTGATGGAATTTTGGCACAAATATAACATAATTAAGTTTATGTGACTACATCACCAAAGATGATGCACCGAGTATAGATCAAAGATGAGTGAGGACAAAACACAAAAATCGGAGAGGAAAAAATAAGAAAATACTGCAAAAACCCAGATGAAAGAGAACTAACTGTGGCTTGTGCCAACGTAGGAGAGATCGGGAAGTAAGAAGTTCTCTAGGTCTTAGTATTTTAAAATACTTCCACATAAGGTGGAAAGAACTTTACGTGGCATATAAGAGAAAGAATGGAGACCAGCAACATTCTCAAAATCAAGACCTAAGTAACTATCAGAATAGAGCAGCCAACGGCAATGATGGGTGAAACTTGTGAGAGAGAAATTCTGTGTGATGTGTTAAGTTAGGATCCCTATTAATCAGCCCAGTGAAGATGCTAAGTCAGCCCTTTGGATATATGAGACCAGGAACCCAGAAGCGAGTTCTAGAAAGAGAGATATTTTGGGGAATTACTTGTACACAAAGAACGTGTGGATTGTAAATCCATGAGAACTGAAGACAATACAAAGGCATTTATTATGAAATGAAAGTACAGGGGTTCATTACTTAGACACTGAGGTCATTGAAAGTTAGAGTCCTGGGACACGAGAGAGGAGGAACCAGAATGGTCTGAGACAGGCGCTGCCAGAGAATGAAGTGGGAAACCAAGGCATTTACCTATTTTCATTTAAATGTGATCATTTACTTAAGTTGGAACAAACTCAAAGGTACTTATAATTTGGGTTATAATAGATCCTCTATCATTTCTTTTTTGGCTCACATTGTTATGCTGTATTATGGGTCTCTTCCTGTGTTCCTCTGACATATCTCCATTATAGAAGGGTTTTAGTTGTGGTTTTAGTTCTCTTTTGAATTTTGTGCACTTTCTCACTTTTGAGTGCTACACAACGTTCTAGCATCCTCCTATAATATATTCTCCTCCTCAGCCTAAGACTCAGCCATTTCTCCAAAGGGCACTGAAAATCCATGAACATAAAATTTAAAAGCACATCTATCAATTTTTGTCCTAATATTCTCTAATATTCCATAGATTCTTTGCTTTCTACATGAAATAGAAACTAAATAGGATTACATGTTTTAATATAACAAATTATCCCAACACTGATAATAAAATAAATACTAAAAATAATTTAAACCTAAATAAACCTTTTCAAGACATAATATCATAAGAACCTTACAACTACAAATTTGTTGAATTATGGCAACAAAAAAGTAAAGTAATATGATGGGGTTCCCTTGAGTATTTAATTTCATATTCCACAAAACCCCATGAGGTGGTTGATTATTAATGTCCCCATTCAGTACTTGGAACTGAATTCCAGGCTCACATGGATAGAGTGTTTGGGCTTAGAATTTGAATTCAGATTTATTAGATTCTCAAATACAAATTCTGAATTACTAACAATTATCTTTTTGGTTATATTTATGCTGGGGAAGCCAAGTCAAGTTCTTTTAGTTATTGCTACTTAAAATTAAAGGAATTCAATGCTAATATTTAAGCATTCTTCTATATTATAAATGCTGTGATTTGGGGGCTTTCCCAGTTTCTTGATTGGTTTACATGCCCTCTCTCTCTCTCTCTCTAATATAACATAATATCTTATATATATATGTATATATACATAACATGTGTATATATATATAATATTTACTTCCTCTATTCATGTCTGGAAAAGCATTTGTAGAACCAAATTTTTCTTCATGTCTCTCTTCACAAACTTTAATCACCCTGTGTTATCCAGATCAATGTCTTACATTGATCATAGAAAAGATACAAAATGGTTTAATGGTTAAGTAAATAAATGGTTTAAGTAAATAAATGAGTGAATGGTTATCAGTGGGAATCAGTTTAATGGTTAAGTAAATAAATGAGTGAATCACCAAGGAAAGATAGGAAGTCTTGATAGATAAGGAAAACATTAAGTCATTTTTTAAAATATTCAAGAGAATTGCTCGACATTTCTTGTAAGAGTTTTCAGGTTATGGCCAATCTCACATGACTAATCTTTAGACTAGATATTTTAACAAACTTGAATTTTATAAAACTGGCCAATTATTTTTAAAAGTGAAAGACGACAAATATTTCTCTGCTTTTATTTATTAAAAGCACATAAAAGGTACAATACTCAGGAGAAACAATGTTGCTCTCTAAGCAATAGAAATTTACATAGAGTAATTGATTCAGATTTCAATCCAATTTTACTAAGATATTTTCAGTATAATTTATGACTGCTTCATTTTGAAATACTTATTGTATTTTTAAAAGTAGATTGGTAAAGATTGGTCCAATTCTCTGTTTAACTTATCTAATGCCTGAGCTTTAATTGAGTTTATCCATCAAAGTCAGATTTCATTTGGAGAATGGATGTCACACTACAGCACTTAGCAATGACGAGGAAAGGACTTTAAATTAACTAACAATAGTTTCTTAGGACAAAAAGTCTATATTCATGCTCTGCTTTAATGCAAATTATAAAAAAATTCTAATACTGAGTGATGCTCAAATATTGAGTAGTGTGCCTATAAATTTGAGGCAAATGATAGAAGAATATTTAAATTTAATAAATGTAGATATTCTGATGTGCAAATTTGTAGGATTGTGTCAATATGTAGATAAATTTTTCTTCTATAATTAACTTATGTAAAATTTAATATGGTTTGGTTGGCATATTAAAGACTCATTGATGGTGATATAACTGTCAGTGTAATCAGGATGCAAAATTCTTTCCTTTGATATTTAAACAGAAGTGCTTAGTGAATGAAGAAATTGAAGGAAGAAATACATCCAGATTTTCTGTATTTTCTGAGTAATTACCATTTCCCATTGCCCATGGCTAGTATTTCCCTTGTGTTATGGTTTGGATATAAGGCATCTCCCAAAACCTCCTGTTAATGCAGGAATATTCAGAGGTGGGGTGATTATGAGAACTTTAACCTGATAAGGTTAAAGCCCATGCACTTAATAAGCCCATGGACTTGAATGGATCAAAAGGTGGAAACTGTAGGTATGTAGGGTGTGGCGGGGGAAGTAGGTTGCTGGGGGTATGCCTTTAGGGTTCATATTTTGTCTATGACACTCAAGCTCTCTTTGCTTCATGAAATGAGCAGCTTCATGCTTCATGAAATGATCACCATACAATTCTGCCACCATGTTCTGCCTCAACTCAGTTAAAGAGAGATGGGATGGGCCCACCATGGACTGAACCTCTGAACCAATGAGCTCCAAAGAAACATTTTCTCCTCTAACTGGTTCTTGTCAGGAATTTTGGTCACAGTGATGCAAATGTTGACTAAAAGCCCATGCTTCTAGAATGCATAATTGAAATAATCATGTTTGGCAAATGGCAGAATTCCTACATTGAGCTGTTAGGGTAGAAAAGGTCAAGTAAGCCACTAACTCTCAAAACAATGTGCCAACAGCAATTTCCACTTCTGGAGACATATCAGAGATCTGTGTCATTATATAGGGCCTGATAAAGGCAAGTATGTTGATTACTACCAGGTGTTCATTTAACTTTTGTCTTTGACCTGTGTCGAGGACAGCAGCATTTGTAGAAAAGCAGTGTTTTCACAAACTTACCAGTGTGATTGCACTCACTGTTGTGGATGTGTACTATGGATGTTTTAGGGGTGTGTATGTATGCATGCACACATGCATAATTTGATACCCAGCTCTTGATCTGACCAGGGAATTATTGGCTAAATGTGTTAATAAAGACTATGAGAAATTGTTTACTTTCAGCTAAGCATGAACAATTATATACCTTCACAATATGACTTCAAGACCATCTTCATCCTCCACCTCTATTCCGTAAACTAGTCTGCAAGGAGTCAATTGCCTCTTCTTTCAAAAATTATCGACACTAGTCCACTGGTGATTTTGTGTAACTAAACCTGGTAAGAAGGAAGCAGCAACTTATCATGGTAGGGCATATGTAAGCCAATCCTCAAAAACCAGTTTTCATAAAAATTCAGGTACATGACATTTCTGGGGCCTCAGAGATCTGTGACATATCAATACAACTTAAGCTGAGTGACAAGTTGCTCCATCTGCTCCGTCTAGTCCCTCTTTCCACAGAAAAAGAAATATAATGACTTTTTTTTTTTACATTAAGAGCATGCATTTCATTTGGGTGTGCTGCTCTTGCCCAATTACAGAGTAACCTAAGAGGCTACAGTTTCTCTTAGGTTCCAAAACAGAATCAGGATTTTCAGCAAGTCCAAAATGTTATGATAGCTGTACTGCCACTTGGATTTTAGGATTGGAAGACCTTACAGTGTTTGATATGTTGGTGGAAAATAGGAATGTGCATTGTAGGTCCTCACAGGTATATTAAAGCCAGAATATTTCAATTGGGATCAGAACTGTAACAGTATCTATATATGTTTTCCCCTTTGAAAAAGGACTTCTGGCTTTACAACTGGTCTCCAATACAGACTGATTATTGGACTGTGAGTTCCTGAACTACCAACTTATCATGGAAAAATATATGTCTAAAGCAAAAATTGGTCATACTTAATTCTTCCACATACAATTAGAATTTGAGAGCAGTTGAAGGAGTCTCTGAAACACAGTGAGTGGCCCAGGTCTCCAGGACCTCTGTCCCTGCTGTATAGATTCTCTCTCAACCAACACATATGATATCAGGGGAAATTCTCTATAACCAGTAGTTTGAGAAGAAAATGTTTAAATCTGATTCATAAATGGTTCTTCTAGATACATTTCACCACCTAATTGCATGACTGTAGAACTGAAGTGATCCATAGTACTGAAGACAAATCTTGGGGATGGACAGAAGTTCAAGTAATATACTCACTTGAAGACTCATTTTTCCTTGACAGGCACTAAGAAGGAATACTGTTGTGTAACTGGAGACACGTTAGTCTAAGGAATTAGTCAATAATGCTCTTCAAATGGCCCCAGAGTATGCAAATATTTGTCTGCCATATGAATGCTCACCAAAGAGTTATCACAGCAGTTCATGGTCTCAATAATCAGATAGAGAAGATAAAGTTTGGCAGATTTCATCCTCTTTTTTCAGACGCCTCCATCCTTAATCAAGGAATTTGCAGACAAAGTGACCCTGGCAGAAGGGATATAGATTTTACATGAGCCAAGTCACATGGATTTACATGCATGGAAGTGGATAAAGTTACAACTATTTCTTAATGCCCAAAGTACCAGCAGCAAAAACCACACTGAGCCCCCTGTTAGTCCCCCCTCCCCATGCAGAATCGGTCACACACTTGGGAACGTGTTGATTTTCTTGGACCTTCTGCATTATAGAAGAGATGGCACCTTTTGTTACTGGAGTAGACCATTTCATGAATGTTAAACTCTCTTGCTTGCCTAGAGTGCCTCAGTGAGGGCCTTGTTCATCACCATGTTGCATCCTACTGTGCTGCTTCCAAACAAGGAACACATCTTGTGGCAAATTTAGTGTTTTAATGCACCAGTAGAATTCCATGCTTGTGGAATTCACCATTTTCTCAATTCCTCTTAAGCAACTGTCCTGATAGATGGGTGGAATGGCTTTTTGATAACACAGTTGTGAGTCCAGGTGGATAACACCTTGCGGCATTGAACAATATATTTCAGGATGTGTCATTTATTTTACCCATGGGTGAATAGGACACGGTGCTGTTCATCCAAAGCACTTTGCACTATATCAAAGTAGCTAAACTGGAGTATTTTCAAAAAATTATCTTTCCTCTGTTCTCCAGTTTAGAATTGGCCATAAGAAAATTTGAGAGATTCGAAACGTAGAGATGAATGAGTTGCCATGCTTTTATATTCTGAGCCTTGTGTCCATGAACATTGGTATAGACCACATCATTGCTCTTGATGTGCTGGCTCATATTGTTAATTTTGGACAATAGCCAAGTCCAGTGAAGGTTGAAGTTGTCCTTCAATTTCAAGCCCTTCCATTTTCCTCCCCGCAGCCTTCCACTCAGTATAAATATTCTCAATGTAATAAATTGAGAATATTTACAAATATTCTCAATATTTGTAATATCTCCAAAGACCATTCACCAAATCCAATGTAGTTTTATAATTTTCTCCTACCATATCATCATACTTTTTTTCAGTACTGGGGATGGAACTCAGTGCCTTTTACATGCTAGGCAATTGCTCTACTATTGAGCAACATCTTTAGCCCACCTCTTTGTAC
Organism: Glaucomys volans; assembly: GCA_020662805.1. Classification (NCBI taxonomy): domain Eukaryota; kingdom Metazoa; phylum Chordata; class Mammalia; order Rodentia; family Sciuridae; genus Glaucomys; species Glaucomys volans. The sequence goes on from JAJEJO010003831.1 coordinate 24,704, forward strand.
ACTTTAAAGATAATTTTCCCATGTGCCATTAATGCAAAGATTTGGAAGTATTTATGAGTCAGTTTCTCTTTTTAAATTTTTTTGTTTTAATATTTTTTTAGTTGTCAATGTATTTTTTATTTTATTTATTTATAAATGGTGCTGAGGATCAAACCCAGGGCCTCACACCTGCCAGGCAAGCACTCTACCACTGAGCCTCAACTCCAGCCCTATGAGTCAGTTGTTACTACTCACTTTTCCCTTTGAAACTCTATTTTTCCATTCCTTCAATTTTGATTTTCACATTCTGTAGGAATTTTCTTACAATGAACATAGAAATGACGCATTATCTAAATCCTGGATATCTGAGAGTAACTTTCAAATAACTTTGAATGAAAATTCTGCATAATTTTTCTTGAGAATTTCAGTCCCAACTTCTTCCCTTCACACTTTGTTTTAATGTTCTATTGCGTCTTGATGTTTAATGTTGCAAAACACTTCTGTGCTATCTTTCTCTTGTAAATTAAAGCTTCTATTTATATGTAAGCATTGTTATAATTTTCTTCTTTACTGTCAAATTGAAATAGATTCCTCAAATTAGTTAAGTATGAAGTAACATTTGTGCATATTTGTTTTGTTTCTTTTTGAATTTTGTCGGCTCCTTAGATGGCTATATGTATGAAATGATGTGTTATAGCAATATCATAATATACCATAACCATCATCTATAATTTATTCTATACTATCAACATGCATAGAGTTTGGAAATGTTTCCATCCTATATCTTGGTTTGTTATTTTTATTCACATTAATTTTATTTTGTTACTTTCTGCTTCTATCATTTGAAATTTCCATTCATTCATAATTCTATACCTCTATTGGATATAACTTATTTTTTATGATCACTCTCTTTTCCTCTTTTCTTCATTCAGTCTTATTTCAAAAATTTTCAAGTTTTTTCTTCAACTCACTGTCTGTTTTGGAAGTATTGATTCTACTTGATAGTGCCTTAATTATGAGTGAAGAGTTTGTGTTTCTTTATGTTCTCATCTTACTTCAGTTGCTTGCCTGTCTTCACCTGAGTTCATCTCAGTTTATTATTTCTTCATGACTTCCATTTCTTGGTCAGCAGAGGTAGTGTCATCTTGCAATTTGGAAGCGGATTGTCAACCTACCAATTTGCATTTTCTTGATTATTTTAGTATGCAAATGTTTTCATAATTTTAAATGAGCATATGGTCTATATGCTTCTCCCTCTAATTGAGAGGGAGAGGTTGGAGCTTATCTATGACTTGGTAGACTCCTTGTGCCTTGAAAAAGAGCTCCTCTTCTATCACCAATTTCCTCAGCAACTATCCCTCCCAGTAAACCAAATCAAGAGAACCCAGTGATGTGTTTGCCCATGATGGACTCAGAGCTGCACCTGACATGAGCCATGATTGTTATAAAGCTTTCTCTGTTGTAGCTTTTGTTGACCTGGGTAGCTGTTACTCCAAGTGGTTCTAATTTTTGAGGGGTGAGAGATATGGGGATTGAACTCAGGGGCACTCAACCACTGAGCCATATCCCCAGCCCTATTTTTTATTTTTTTTAGAGTCAGGGTCTCACTGCATTGCTCAGAGCCTTGTATTTGCTGAGGTTGAATTTGAACTCAAGATCCTCCTGCCTCAGCCTCCTGAGCCACTGGGATTACAGGTATACACAACCTGGCAGGTGTGAGGCCCTTGGCTTCCAAGTGGTTCTTTACCACTTACTTTTTGGTTTCCTAAGTGTAACACAATGTTGGGTTGACAATTGAAAACAAATATCTCAGAAGCTCTTCCTTCAATACCAAGATTTTTATTTTCCTATTTGGATGACAAGACTGCCCTTCATGGGACACATTTGGGACATTCCACAATGCCTCCCAGGTAACTTTACTTCTCACTGCCCATTTTGATCTAGCCAGTTTTGTCCTCCCAAATCTAAGCTGATGAGCAGATTGATAGCACGACCCATTATCTAATTTATGATGCTTGGCTGTCAATCACCTGTGATTTATCTCCAGGACTTCAGCATCTTCTTTTCTACTATATGATTATCTTCCTCCCTCAGCTAGAAAGAGAAATTATAATTTCCTAAATAATGATAACTGTTTGCAAAGGATTATGATTCATACTGTCCAGTGTCTTTCTTACTGTTGCTATTGTCGTCAATCCTGGGGTTGACTGCCTGTAAGTGAATATTTTTCAAAGTCTTATCATCATCCAAGGATGTGGCAAAAATTATATTGTTGGACAACTGAAAGTGAGATGAAAAAATAAATGTATAAATTTGGTTATAGCTACCTCAAGAGATTGTACCCTAACTACTTCTTTATTTTTTTTTCAATTCAACATTTAAATTTAATTTAATGGATTAAACTTTTTCTTAGCCCTTTGTGGAGTATTAAAACAATGCCTTTTCAAGTGTTCTTTTCATTTTCTCCATTTAATTATTTGAATATTTTTTGATGGCATGCATTAACTGAAGTGGTAGGGTGTGGCTGGAGGAGGTGGGAATCGGAGTGTGGCTATGGGGTGGCTGTTTGTACCTGGAGAGTGGAGTCTCTCTGCTTCCTCATGAAGTGAGTTGCTTCTGTCTGCTACACTCTTCCGCCACGATGCTCAGCCTCACCTCAAGCCCCAAAGGAATGGAGCCCGCCTTCTGTGGACTAAGACCTCTGAAACAGTGAGCCTTCAAATAAACTCTCCCTTCTCTCTACAGTTATGCTGGTCAGGTAATTTAGTCACAGCAGTAAAATAGCTGACTAAAACACATATATTAGATGTGTTGTGCCACTGTTTCCAGAACATTCTTTCTTCTCTTTGTCCTGTCCCTTCCCCATCACCAAATTCACTCAATCGGCTGGTGATTCTTGGCTAATTGTCTCAAGGAAGGAATGAAGCTGCTACAAAAGCAAATAGTCCATGAATACCTTCCTGGCTTTTGAGTTTCAAATGCGGTACTCGAAAAAAACTGAATTATTGAGATACGAGTTCACAGTATGTCACAGACACTTAACTTTACAGGTGATCAAATAAAATGGAAGAGCATGTTTTTCACAAGAAAGTGTAAGCTTGGATGGTGTGTGTCTTCAGAAATATCAGAGTCCAAGGTCTTTCTACCTGTTGTCATTCCTTACTTATGAGTGCTAAGAAAGATGACTGCATCTGTCAATGAACATTCAGGAGGGAGAAAAGGTACAGGGGAAGGAGCCATTATATCCTTTGACTTGGAGGCAGAGCAAGGAGGTTGAACATGTCACTTTTTTTCATATCTATTGGTTCAAAAAAGTGAGTATGTTTTACAAGATTTGGGGAGGACAAAATTATTAGTAGTAACAATGTTTTAAGGAGAAGAACTGTCATTTTCCAGGCAATGTCATGATAAAGAGCATTTCGCTGAGGGGAGCTGGCTTGCAAGATTGGAGTGGCTCGAGAAGACCCCAAAGAAGCAGTGACATTGGTGAAAACTACCAGTGACAAGGGGCTTCAGGATGGGAAAATGGAGAACCTGAAAGCGATTCACTGAGCCACTGAAAGAAAGGATGAAGAGATTTAAAAATAAAAATAAAAACTTAACAAGACCAAATATTCAATATTAAATAGCCTATGTTCCTGTGTTATAATTCATTGCTCTTCATTCCACCAACATTTTAGAAGCATCTCATAAAAGCTTCACTTATGTAGACTTCAAAGGGAATTCAAAGAAAAGGGTGAGTCATATCTGGGTTGAGAGGACAGTAGAGCTAAAGCAGCAGCTTCAAATGCTCAAGAGGAGACAGGGGCACACCAGTAGCAAGAAGAGTAGCAAGAAGTGACGTGGAAATTCTGACAGTTGGAGGAATACCTAGAATTCTAGGAAGGACTTCCACCTTCTTCTAGGACAGAGCAGGAGCAGAAAATCAAGTTTATCTCAACCTAGATCCTAATGGGTAGATAAGCCCAGCTGGTGAGAGATTCATACAGTCTTAGTGAAACTCTCCGAGGTGAGAGGTGGGATGAACTGCAAATTCATTTTGAATTGACATAAGTGAGGAAGAAGAAGGAGTTCTTAAATTCTAGTTTACTAGAAATGGATTAAATTATGTTATGTGTATGTATGAGTATGGCATAATGGATCCCACTATTATTATAAATTATAATGCATCCGTAAAGAATAAAAGGAAATCAATTAGGAGAAAAAGAATGCAATTAGGAGGAAATATCAAAATTGCATCTTTATTTCAGCTGTCCAGTGAGATCAGCAGACTGTTTAACGGAAGATGGAGCTTCAGAGCTGTTCAGCAGGTCAGCTAAGATGTTATGGCAATTCACAGCAGGACTTTGGGTCTCCTGCACCTACAGCTCTGAGGTCTTCCTAGGTGTTTGGATCTCTCAACTAATACCTGGTCTTGGTCCTTCTTTCTTTTCACTCAAAATTGCCTTAAATTTTCAAACTAAAGTAGCTAACTAATTACCAATTCATAGCTATGCCAATGGCTGTGATTTTCATAAAAAAAAATACATCACACATCTCCATCATTTATATTTTAATGTGCATGCTTTCTTCCAAATAAATATCCTTCACTCACTCTTTCATTCACTAAATAAAGGGAATAGATATTAATTAATTAAAGGAATAGATATCAATTATTTGTTGAAGCCCTGTTCTCTAAACCAGAGAAACAAGAGAACAAACATATATTCGCATACGTACATTCTTCTGACAACATTGATCTACAGATCCACTTTTAAAAACATCAGCCTTGACATGTCGCCAACTTATCAATGCCGTGGGCCTGGTGTCTAACATCTGTATAATAGTTAACAGTAGCCACGGATGACTGTCAGTGTTTCAAGTCCTTAATTTACTCTGCATTCGAACCCTCTGAAGATGGTCATTTTCTCAGTTCTGTTAATGAAGGAATTATGGGAAAGAAAACTGGAATACCTTAAGGTCTTCTGACAAATACGTAGCAGAGCCAGGCGTGGATCCAGAGAACCTAGCTCCACCTTACGCCTGTGATGTCTGGTGCAACCTCTGTTTACCTCCCTCATGGAGAGGATGGGAAGTATCAGGAAACAGGGAAGAAGCATCAAAATGTATCCCAGCAGGACCTTACTTAATGCAGATCTGATGACATCTGGTTTTTCCCTTTCAGACTAAATCCTTATTTTGGAGATAAATACTTTAGTCTTAAAGATACAATCCTTTTTTCTGTGCGTATACATATTTAATACCCACCGTTTATCCATACATGTGTTTATGAGATGAAATCATTAATAAAACAGAATGTGAGAGGGGGTGATCACTCAGTATTCGTAGACATAAACAGAAGTGATGACACAGAAAGAAAGGAAAACACTTCTCTTCATTGCCAGCAAGTGCATTACCGCGTGCTTTGCTGCAAAATGAACAGCCAGGGAACACTTGAGTAGATGAGGCTAAAAGCATACATACGCTACTGTTCTTTTTTAAATGAAATATTCAACAGCGAGATGAAATAAGCAACCATGAAAAGAGGCTTTTGGACATAAAACTAGAAGATAGAATCTGTCAGAACGTTTCAAAGAATTGGAAAGGGATGTCACCTCCAGGCCTGCCAGTGGCAATGGAGCTGGTCCTGAGTTCCAGCAATCAATCTCTGTACAGCTGCGAACAGAAGAGCAATCAGAATCGCCTTGTTTGTAGTTTCAATTGCAAGAGAAAAAGAAATTAGAGGAATGGGTCAATGATGCCCTTCATGTGCACCTGGTAATTCATCGTCCAGGGATAAATTTGGCAAAATCAAAAATGAAATTGTTAAATGCTAAGAAGTGATATCTACCTAGTTTGGTATATTTTGGGACTATTTTTAACAATCTATGTTTTGCAGAAGTGTTTTTAAAAATGCAAAATAACAAACAGAAAATGAGAGCTATATCCCTTACACCTCTCCATCAGCCACAGAATATTATAATCTCCTGAATCAACTTGTAGAGAAATGTACTTACAGTATATATCTATGAAGTTTGATGAAATTCAGTTTTGATGGGAGTGTGAGTCTATATGTGTGGATTTCCTATAAGAAAATGCATTAAATAAGCAGAATAGGAGCTCAGTCTCACTGTGAGAATCCTGAACACCAGAAAGTAAAAATATCCTCAAAATTCTTCTTATCTCCTGCCCCCACGTTATTCCTATTCACGTTGAAGCCCAAATTAAGTTGAAAATAAATCGCTCCGTCTGCAGCTGCTTTGCTTTCTTTAGTTCCTTCTATTGGGTTTTTAATGCTCATGGTTAGTTAGCTCTTACACACACAAAAAATCCATTCCTGTGCAAAGCCTCAAAGAAGGAAGGTAGAGCAGATGGTCTCCTCACTCCACTCTTAGCTGACTGGCACTGGTGGTCCCTCAAGTCTATGGCCAACGTGGGCTAGGGACCCCTGAAGCATTCTCTGGAAGTCTTTCTCCCTGGCTCTTTGGTTCTCCACCAGCCTCCTCTCTCATGGATATTTCAACATCTACATCAGGAGGTAGGCAAGACTTACCAAGCTGAATGGAATGTGCCACAAGTTGTATTTGTTATTTACTTTATTAAAAATAACTTCCTTCTGCTTATTCACAATTCTTGGACAAACTCTGCAGTGGTAATTACGGTCCTAAAGTAATCACTATCCCAGAGCAAAGGGATCAATCTATCAGTCACAACACGTGTCCCTAAACCATTTCGTCTCATCTTTCTAGAGCTTTCCTTTAACTCTTCTTCTTTCTAAAGATATAAGCCAATCAACACTGGTGGTCATTAATCACATTTCAATCAATTATTTGATTTTTCAATTGACGAAAATATATAAAGTTAAAATAAAATTATTTGTCCTTCCCATGAACACATTGAAGTAAGTCAAGCTCAGTTTTGAGAATAAAAATGAATCAAGTAAAACAACAAATTTAAAGGGCTGTGAGAAAGATCTATTAATATTGAACACTACATAAGAACTAGCCTCAGGAGCCCTACCAACTCCAAGGAAATTCAATTTAAAATTCCACCCTGACAGAGGCTGTTTTTCAGGGTTAAGATGAAACATTAAATCAATCATTCATATCAATTCTAGCTTTGAAAGATTTTAATGTTTCTTTCCAGATTTGCTTTGTGTATTGATTACATTTATAAGAAAATTATTCAACTGCAGGATTTTGTCTATGTAAACATGATCCTAAAGTACAAAATCAGTTCAGCCTTGCTTGGGGTTTTATCCTAGAAGTTGTATATTATTTAAAGAACGTTTCTTCATATGCCCACAAAAGTGATACGTGATTTGAATAAAGAGAAATTAGTTAAATCTGAAAGGTATCTATGCTATTTTGGATTACTTTATTTCAAAAAGAGCAATGAAAGTCTTGCCTTCCATTCTCGGGTAGGAAGTAAACGTATTGCTCTACACAATGGGAGTGTATTTGAATTTAGCCTGTCCTTGTTAATTAAAAACTTACTGAGACTGAAAACCTCCATTTTCTCATAGTTAAAACATGCCAATACCATCTTTAGTGTTCTTGTGAGGCATAAATGAGAAAGTACCCACAGAATGCTAAGCATAGTGTCCTTGCTAAGTGAGTGATTAATGATCAAATAGCATAGAGGGAAGGGAGGGGTGGGGACGGGTGGGGGGTAAAATTAATAACAGAATGTGTGACAGATACCATTGCCCTGTGTACATGCATGAACACACAGATGGTGTGACTCTACTTTGTGTACAGCCAGTGAAACAATAGCTGTACTCCATTTGTGTTCAATGAATCAATAAGTAAATAAAAAAAATGATCAAATAGCTATCAAACACAAAAATAAATAAAGAAATAATATTAAGTGAAAACAACAGGAAAATAAATATTTTCAGTTACAAAATTCATTTTATCTTCATTATCTCAGCCCCAGAGAATATGAGAATACATATATGTGTGTGTG
>JAJEJO010003831.1:32729-53588 GCA_020662805.1 Glaucomys volans
CACACACACACACACACACACATATATATATATATATATATATATATATATATACACACACACAAAATAAAACTATCAATCCACCAACACGCTTTTATATTTGGATGCAGGCATGCTTGGGTTTGCTTATAGCGAAACATTTTCTATGTAAATGAATTGCCTCTTCTGAAGCTGTATTTTTGTCAAATGTATAACGCATACAAAATAGCTAGAACTGAGCCAATAATAGCATATTATCTCACAGGCCCGACCTTCATTAAGAACAATGCAGAACATCATTAAAATGTGTGAAGAGTAATTTAAATTATGACTTTCTCGATAAAATAATAAGAGTTTGTCATATTTATAACAAGTACAGACTCGGTAACAACGACAAAATAACATTCATTTCTAAATCAATCTAAAGATAACAGCAAAGATTTTTTTCAGTGATAATTAGAGTTTGGAAGTTGAAGGAAGGGGAGGAGTAGGTAGAAAGATTTGTAGAAAACATGCATCCATTTAAAAATATTTTTTAAGTGAAAGAATGGAAATCTGTATCCATTCTATTTATTTGGTTCCTAGAGCAAGCTTAGATTTCCACTTTGGGTCCTATTTCAGTAACCTAGTGTTAATATTTAAAAAGAGCATCCATTTTTTGATGCATTACAAAAATAAAGCCAATTGAAGCCAAATAGCATATTTCAGGGTTTAAAATGTCACTTAATTCTGTCATTGGGTATCTGCTGCAGGACTGTGATCATTTCCTTTCTATGTGATTTTACTGAAATTTCTAGAAACTCTTAGAAATGAATAGAAATACAGATGGAGAGGACTCTAAGATCTTTCTGCGATAGTTAAGGATTCTGAGAGATACTAGAGAAACAACATTTTCTATGACCTGGGATTCATCTTACCTTGCTGGAAGATTGCAGTTCTTGTTTTTACTTAAGAAAAATTGCATTACCCATATGTGTTCTCCCAAGAGATTTTTTTCTGTGTGTGTTTTGGCTACTGAGCAAGCACTGTTAAGGGCAGGGGCATAGGTGCATAGACTCTACAGTTGTTCTCTGACTGCTAAGTCTCCCTGAGGAATTTCCTGTGATCCTCTTTAATTTCAACAAGTTGGCATGTGGTATCTTGCACTTATATTCCAAACTTTCCAAAAGACAGATTAAAAGTTCACTACTGTTGGAAGTAACACAAACTATTAAAGTTCTATAAACACTCAAATTCTTTACTTCCTTTTATAGTTTAGAAGTTAGGTGTATCCCCAAAGCTCAAGTGTGAAACAATGCAAGAAGGTTTATAGATTAAAAGATTGGGTTATAAGAGATTTAACCTAATCAGTGCATTAATCTCCTGATAGGGATTAATTTAGAGGTAACTATAGGCAGGTAGTGTGTGCCTGCAGAAGGTGAGTGTCTGGGGGCATGCCTTTGGTATATAGTTTTTCCTTGTTGACCAAAGTGCTCTCTCTGCTTCCTGGTGTGATGCCTTGAGCAGCTTCCCTCCACCACACTCTTCCACCATGATGTTTTGCCACACTTTGGGCCACAGCAATGGAGTCAGTCATCTGTGAACTGAGACCTCTGAAACTGTGACCCTCCAAATAAACTTTTCCTGCTCTAATTGTTCTTGTCAGGTCTTTTCATCACAGTAGTGAAAAAGCTGACAAAAACACTTCCCTTTTTTCTTTCATGTGTCATGACAAAATGTAATACTTAGGTTTCTCACCAAAACAAAAAATTCATTTATTATTCCATTTGTAATTATTGCGGGAACTTAAAATTAAGCTAAGTGAGCAACATTGGTTAGAAAGAACAATTGATATCATCAGTTTCTAGCTTTAATAACTTTGTAATGCAGAGGACATTTTCCAAAATCACAGCAATATATTTACATATTTCCTCTTCTGACAGGCAGAAGTAAGATAAAGTTTTGACTCTATGCCATAAACATTAAAAGGTAGAATAATAATATACATGCTAGCAGATGAGTCTTCATAGTAAGTGATGATGAGGTTTACTACTTCTCTACTCTTTGGGGGAGTGTCTCCATGAATCACTTTTTAACTTTTCTATTATGTATAATAACTAAGGAAAAGTCACCATCCTGCGGACCTACAATCTAATTGGGAAGTTCAAATCTGTTCATGAAAAATAAACAAGAATGGATTTAAATAGCAGTTTTAAAAACAGGAATATTTCCCATATAAAACATATAATCACTGAATTGATTATAATAGTAAATATTTAGGTATTTTAGAACCATTTTTTCATTCTATTTATCTTTATTTCAATTCACCCAATTCTTTTCTAGTGACAGCATATAAAAATTTTGCCATTTAAAATACAATATTTATATATCACTATATCAGCCAGAGCCATAGACTTGTGTGTTTTCTTCCATATGTAAGTGCTTATGTAGGAATAATTTTTCCATATGTGTGTACGCACATTTTCCATATGGAATAGCAAAATAATCAATACATTTACCACCTTTTTGTTTAAATTTGCAACTGGAAACTTGAATATTGACTTTGACCATTTGGTGATGTGTAATGTCATCTGAAAAGACAGGTGAGTTTGTGTGTCTTCTGTTTTTTAAAAGCTGAAAGTCAAAGAGGAGTAAGACAAATATTAAATTTGTGGAGCAACATGCATGTTTAAGAAATTATAAGACATAGAAATAGGAATGTGGGTAGTCCAACTGAGGGCTATTGTAGCTCAGTGGTAGAGTGCTTTCCTAGCACACGTGGGGCACTGGGTTGGGTCCTCAGCACCACACAGAAGAATAAATAAGTAAAATAAAGGTATTGTGTCCATCTACTACTGAAAACATATATTTAGAAAAGTTAGGCTGAAATGTTTGAGTTTTATCTGTACAAAACTGGAAATCACCATATTTTCATTAAAACAGCAAGAAAAAATAGTGATATTTTTGGGAAAATAGCTATCCAAGAAGGAAAGAATGAAATATAATGGATCAGGGAAACCATTGGAGAATTTATTTGGACAGTATACATTTAAAACAGCAAAAACAAGACTAGTTGAGAGACTATAAACATATAGAAAATAAATGGTATATACACCCTATTTTGATAGCTGTGCTTACATCACAAATCAGCAAAGAGAACATAAAAACAACCCAACATTCAAATAGGACTACATAATAAAATATAGACATATAAAAGAATCTATCTATAATGATTTTAAGTTTTATTAACATACATGTACGTATATTCGTGTTAGTCAGCTTTTCATCTCTCTGACCAAAATATCAGAGAATAACTTAGAGAAGGAAAAGTTTATTTTGGCTCATGGTTTCTGAGGTTCATGATGGGCTAATTCCCTTGCTCTGAACCTAAAGTGAGGCAGAACATAATGGCAGAAGGTCATGATGAAGGAGTGCTCCTCTGCTCATGGTGGCCATGAAACAGAGAGGAGGAGAGGGGCTGTAGGGAAGATGCACCCTTCCAGGGAGGGCCCCCAGTGACCCCCCTCCTGCCATGCCCCATCTGATGACAGTTATCACCCCAATAGTCTATTCAAACTAGTATGGGCTGACTAGGTTACAGATTCTATCATTCAACCATTTCACCTCTGAATATTCCTGCATTCACATGGGAGCCTTCAGAGAACACTTGAAGTCCAAACCTTAACAACATTTGATCTTAGATTTTTTGTCCTAACTGGTTCTGAAATTGAATTAATTAGATTTTTCTTTTACATACTTTACCATTTTCCAGTATATAATAATGAAAAGAATCAGTATCTGCATCTCATTGAGTTCAAGAAAGCAATTCTAGGAAAAAAATAAGTCCATGGTTCAATGACCTTTTACATTTTGTATACCACATCAACATAATTCAAGTATTTGTTCTTTGTCTTGAAAAGATCTCCAGAGTATTATATGTGAGTTTAGCAGTGAGCAGTGGAATGTGTTGATTTATTTTGCTATATCTGTTCCTCTGAATTGCAGCATTTATTTTTCAAATGATATTTAAAATCTCCAAGAAGATTAATATAGTACTGAATAATGGTGGCACATGTGTAAAGCATTAACACTGCCCTTTACCCAGCCTGTGTATTTTACACTTATTTGTTTAAAATATGAGCAGTACCACGTGGCTGCAAGCATCTGGCATACAGATGGAGAATTGTGGGTACTAAAATATCATATCTATTTTGGTGGAGTAATGAATACCCCTGCGTATGTTGTCTTTGAAAAAGAAAGTTGGATAGTTTTGTGCAAAGTGTAAAGAAAAAAAGAAAAAAAAAAACAAGTATTACTGTGAACATGGAAAAACCATGTGAATGCACTTACAGACATCATATGTGATAAATGTCATTGACTCAGACACACATCAAAGAAGCACTTGATGGAGTATGAAGCCATCTTCAGGAGGAAGCACTGCCCAGGGCACATGAGCACAGGGAGAGGTGAGATCTTGCACAGGTGCTTCTTCCAGGAAGATGTGCACCCCCATAGAGAAAGTCAAAGTGCACAATTGGGTGGGATGCAAGTTACTCTACGGTGATACTTTCATGAAGATATAAAGAGAATAAACCAAGTTAAATTTTTATAACCAGGTTTGTCAAGAATTTGATTAGAAACCCAAAGTGATATTTTTCGGCAAAGAATCACCATGCACTGGCATGGAAGGCATTTGACACTTTCTGCATTTTGTTGAATGCTGAGTGTCACACACTAGGCACAAGGATGAGAATTCCAAAATGAGAGATTGAAGAGGCATTTTAGATGCCAAGTGGCAACTGTGTGCACGACACATAATGCAGCCACACTCTCTCAAGCTAATACTAGAAACAGAAAATACTTACATAAAAACTTATTAGAATGCTAGAATGCATGTTTCCAGAGGAGCAGAATGAGGTCTCTAGTTCTCATGCAACTGAGGTGACTAGTCAAAAAGAAATTAAATTAAATTATGGGAAAAAGGAGATGCCTTTGATGATAAATCCATGGTGTTTGAATCAAATGATTTGCTTTGGAAATTTTTCCATTGTAGTTTTTTTTTTCTTTTTATTGTCTTGTCCAGATACACAAGAGTCAAGAAAGATTTACTCAATCTATGCCTATATTTAAGCATGTTATCCATAAAGCAGATAAATAAATCCATCAATCCCAAGAATTTCATGAAAGACACTCAAAGTCAATCATAGATACATGTTAAACAATAATCAGTTTAGAATTATAGCAAATTTTCCTACTAATTCCCAATGCTGATGTTTCACTTATATTCCTTTATTTGTTTAAGTTTTTCATCATCTTCTTTATCAATTAATTTCCTCCCTATTTTGGAAAGGACAGTCAGCAACGATTGTCACCTTCAGGGGCTTATTCTTATAATTTAAATTATGATGCCATTTTTTTTCTTAGGATAGGAACCTCACAACTCTTCAACCAACAGTATATGTGTGTGATATTTCCTGCCATTAAATTATAATCTTAATTTTCTCTGAAAAGAATTGAATTCCTTTGGAAGGGATTTTATTGCATTTGTCACCTCAAAGCCTCTATCTTCCAAGAAAATGTATCCATCTATTTTTTACTAATGAAAGTATAAGTCATTTCCAAAGATTTTCAAAAGAAAATTAGATATACAAAGACTATTATTTGCTTAATATAAATGTAAACTGTTGCAAATGAGAGATCATATATATTTGTTCAATAAGCTTGTAAAACAAAATAACTTGAATTATTTTGCAACTTAAGAACAATGGATGCTTCTAAATTATTGATATGACATATCAAGGATTAATGATCAATTACTCCACCAATTATAAATATTGCCATCCTCAAAGATTACACCCATACACACCGTAGGCAAGCTTACTTTTGTTTTGTTTTGCTTTACTTTATTTGCTTCATTAATCTGAATTATCCCATTCCCTCTTTTCTAGAACTAGGAATGCATTTGAAATATACAGTACTTTATTTCCATTAATATGACAACTCTGCAGAAGAATAATAGGAGAAGTTAATGGAGGAATTAATGTGTAAAATATTAACTAAAGTTTATACATATTAAACAATTCTATTTTCTGTTAATAATTAGCATTGCATTATGGTACAAGGTGTGCATAGGAATCACAACATCTATCCAGTCCAGAGCTTAAAGCTCAACTGTGACCATTAACTAGTTCTTTACATTGGGCACATATCATAGGGCCAAGCATAACAGATATCTTAATTGTACCTTCATCCAGCAATCACAGAATGTATTTTTTTGTCTAATCTATCATCATTTTCCTTCTGATAATGACCTGTATTTCTTGTGGACTTGCCAGTTTTGTGGGCTCAACCCCTTTGAATGGTGGTCCCATTAGGCCAGCCAATCAGATTCTCCCACATCCCTGTATACTGTTGTGGTCCAGGAGTCAGTGCTGATCCAGATCAGGTGGTCTGTGTCCTTTCCTGATGCCTGAGAGTGATGGGCACCTACAGCTTTCAGAGCTGTCCTACACAGAGAGAGCCTTTCTAAGAATTAAACTAACACAGAGTAAATGGAACTGAGAGATGAGAGAAATATACATTTGTGATTATATTGTTAAAGATCTGGAGTTTTAAAGGTCCCGACTAACATCTCGCATCTTCTCTGTTCTGAGCTGCACAGCCTGGCATCATCAGCCAGACTGAGCAGATTTTACTACCTACCTGCAGGAGAGTCCTGAGTAAACCTCACAGGGTTGCTGTAAGTAGGAGATGAGAAAGGCATTGACCTGAGGACCTGAATATTGGGAGCACTCCATGAAGAGTTGTACAATCCATTGGTTTGTCTGATACTCATATTCCCTTGACAACACCTGAGGAGATGTCCTTCCTCTATGTTTAAAAAGCTCTGGCAACATTTTCACCTCCATTGAAGAGAAGCCATCTTCAAATTTCAAACCATTTTTCTAATACTGATCCAAAAGTGTTGATTTTAAGAGCTTCTCATTGAACTATTTCTGTGATTCGTATACGTTTATTTTTATGTGTTCTCCATTTGACAGTCTCCTAGCGACCTGAGCCAAGTACCATGGACCTCCAGTACCCATAAGTGGGATTGCCATGTAATCTCACCAAGTGCAAACCTGTGAGTGAAAAGGTGCTATGGAAATCATGCTGGGATAACATATAAACCTGGACTTTCTAAGCAGACTGGGCAAACATTCACAGCACCTTCCCTTCAACTGGATCCATCTTCATGTAGCTGTTCTACTGTTTGAATCTCCATTTTGGTTCACAGTCTCCCATAGCTAAATACATAACTCCAAAGGAAAATGTGTGTTTTCAACTGCTCTGCAGAAGAGTTTATCAAAGCTGTTCTTTGTAGGCAGAACAAATACTCACATAATCACAGCATTTTGCAACAAATGACTTTTTTTCTCTTTTTCTGTATATTCTGATCACTCAGCTGTGTGTTATGTGAATGCAACTGAGAGAACTTAAAAAGAATATAAGACAAATTTTATCACTACACTCAGAGGACAAAATTATCATCCACAAATAGAGAAACACAAAATTGTTTTAGTCCAAAGGTTAAACAGGGGGAAATGAATATATAAGTGAAGTGACTGAAGGAGCCAGAGCGGCATCTATTTATAAACCCTCAATTAAGAAGCTAGGGATTTAGATTGAATATCAAAATTACTTTCTCATGGAAGAAAAAGTGCATATGCATACATACACAGATAAATATACAAGCTTCCTATTGCATGTTATTGCCAATAATTCAAATTTATAGAATGGTTGCATTAGTGTTGTATATTCTTAAAAAATCCATTTATAGATTTTTTTTTCTAAAATTACCTTTGAGGGTCATTTTGCACCACATCTTTCAGTGGTTATTAGTTGTAAATGGTACTCTAATTGCTTTACGTAGCAAAAAATGCTATTTAAAATAGTCTAGCATTGCCTAAGCCTCACTTTGTGGAAGGTAAAATTAAGGTAAACCAAATGTGATTCCCACCAATGTGTGTTCTCACAGGCGTGTGCATTGACACTCTCTCTCCCGCTTTCACTTGTGTGTAGGAAAGGATAATTTAACTCAAATAGTTTCATTGATGATTGATTTTTTGTTAATTTATGACATGTTATGTTCCTTATTGAAATCAGCAAAGTAGAACTCCGCAATTAGCTTGAATTAATCTATATCAGGAAACTCGTGGAATGCAGAAAACCATTAATGATTATAGTTGTTTATTAAAGGAATCATCTTTGGTGAGAAAAATGGTGAAATGTTTCTAACATACTCTTGTAGGCTGTGCCTATTGTAGCCAAATACTGTACCCTGCCAACTCAGAGAACTAGTTGTTAAAGGAAGAGTTCAAGAGTAAATGATTGCGCTCAATGTGATATTGCTTAATTTATGTTTAATTTGCTTAATCGCCTTCATTGTTTAATTGGAATCATTACTGAGATAGTAGTAGATGTGCATGCACTTCTAAAAATAATACAGAGAAATGCCATGTAGACTTTACTCAATTTCATCCAATGTGGAAATTTTGCAGTTATAATCTACAGTCTCAATACAACATTAGCGTGGATACAGCCCAACAATCCACTCAGATTTCCAGCTGTACTGTGGCTCTTCGTGTGAGTTGGGTTCTGTATGACGTTTCACGTGTGTAAGTTCCTGAGTGCATCACCGCAGGCCAGAGACTGGGCTGCTGATGGTAAGTTTGTACCACTGTTGGTCCAAATCTTAACCTATTGCTGAATATCTAAGCTGATTCTCATTTTTGTCTATTACAAATTACGCAAATATTACAAATGGTGCTGCTAACGTTCAGGTACAAGTTTTGAGTGAGCGTAAGTTTTCGTTTTTCTGGGATAAATGACCAAGAATGTAATTGCTATACCATATGGTGATTGCATTTTTAGTTTTATATAAAAATGTCAACTATTTTCTAAAGTGGCTGTTTCATCTTACATTCTCCCAGCCATCCGCACGATATTCAGCATCTCCAAAATCTTGCCAGCATTTGGTGTTGTCCCTATTATTTTACCTACTCAGCTAGAAGTGTAGTGATATTTTATTGACATCTTCATTTGCACATGCCTCATGGCTAATAATGTAGAAAAAAACCTTCATCCTTTATTTTCTTTCTGTATATCCTCCTCTGTGAAGTGTCTGCATCTTTTTTGCCCACTTTCTAATTGGATTTTCCTATTGAGCTAAGACTTTCCTTTCTCTACTCTGGATATTAATATTTTGTCCTATATAGGTATTTAAGTATTTGCCCTTGGTTGAGAGCTTGACTTTCCATTTTGTATACATGGGTGTTTGCAGAGTATTAGTTTGTTATTTTATGAGGTCTGACATATCAATTTGTCTTTTTGTACATTATACTTTTTGTGTCACATCTAAGAACTCTTTGCCTGACCCTAGATCCAGGAGATTTTCTCTTACATACTTTTCCTAACAGTTTTAAAGTTTTTCATTTTATTTTTGAATCTACCATCCCCTTTAAGTTATTTTTGGTACAAGGTGTTAGGATAGCTCAGGAGTTACTCCTGTGTCTCTTGTTTGTCTAGGAAGTCTAAATGTACCAGGACCATTTGTTAATAAGATGCTTCTTCCTCCTTTCAATTTGTTTTGCACTGTGCTAGTCAGCTTTCCATTACTATAACAAATACCTGTGGCAATGACTTATAAAGAGAAAAGGTTTCTTTTGGCTCACAATTTTATAGGTTCTAGCTCAGGCCATGAATGGTTGGTTCTGTTGCTTTGAACAAGGCAGTACATCTTGGCTGGAGTGTGCAGCCAAAACCACTCAGTTCATGGCCAGAGAGCAAAAAGAAAGCAAAGAGTGAGCTTGGGTACCACATTCCCCTTCAAGGGCACATCCTCAATGATATAAATACCTCCCAGGAAGCCCCACATCTTAAAGGCTGCAACTCCTTAGATCCTCAAAAAAAAGGAAAGTGGGCAGCACAGACCAGCAGAACTGAACCTGGTCATAGCAGGGGAGCCAGTCCAGGAGCCAATTTTGAGCTGAAGGCCTCAGAATTTCTGCCCTCACCCAGAGGTATTGCAATGGGCATGGAGAACCAGTGAAGGGCCTCACCCACAGTGAGCAGCTGGCTCAGGAGACCTCTGGCACCGAGATTCTCTCTGGTCTTTGCTGTGCTGCCTGAGAGATGCCTGAAAGGTGCTCTCCCAGGTGTGTAGGTGGGAGCACAAGTCCTCCTCCTGATGCCGCTTAGCCATTGTCCAGTCTCTGGGTAGAGAAAGAGAATCTGGTTGTGTTTCTTAAGATTCCTTGGAATTTTCTATGTATACAGCCAGGTCATCTTCAAATAGAATTTGTTTTTTACTTCCTTCCCCATTTGCTTTCTTTTTTGCTCCTTTACCTTGACTTATTGCAGATAAAAACAAAACTCCAGTAGTGGTGAGAGCAGACATGTTTTTTTATTCATCTCACATGATAAAATTTAGTTTGGCCCTTCAGTATGAGGTTAAAGGGTTGGTTTTCTCTTTACTTTAATTAGATGATCTTTATCATATTGAATTATAAATTCCCCTCTGTTTCTAACTTGATGAGAGTTTTTAATTAAAAATGAATGTTGAAAAATTCTCAAATTTTTTTTCTGTCAGCCAATATATTATTATATAATAGTAATACAAGGACAACAGTGATGATTTAGTACCCTTTCCAAAGAAATTTTTAAACCTCTATCCTATGTGCTAAGGTCTGTGTTGACAATGTCACATTGTCAAAAAATTTTATTTCTGGAAACCAGAAATTTTGTGACTTTGCAAAGAATATGCATACATTCTTGAATTGTGCTTGTTATTTTTCTATTTACAGAGAATTTGTATCTCTAGTCACCTAAATGGAGCTGTCTGATTATGCAATAACACAAGTGTTACTACAATGACAGAAGCAAATAAGTTGAAAGACCAATGAGTATGATAAAATAATGTACCTTTCTTCATTCATAACTGTTCGACAGTGTAAAATTAATGATTTTATGTTTTTTCATTTTTTTATTTTTTATTTGTTCTAATTAGTTGCACATGACAGTGGAATGCATTTATACATTTTGATAGATCATACCCAAATGGAGTGTAATTTATCACTTTTCTGATTATGCATATTGTAGGATCACATTGTTTATGCAAATCATATATGTACATGAGGTAATTATGTCTGTTTCACTCTATTATCTTTCTACCCCCATGCCCCATTGATTTTAATTTTAGCTCACTTAATGCCCATACCATTAGTGAACATTCTTCTAAAAACCATTTAAAACAACTATTGTATTTACTATTGAAATTTGGAAAGGGGTTGATTGATAAAATATTGTTTTGTTATTTTTGTTTGATTCGCCATTTCAGAAATAATTTAACCCAGGAACTTGTTCATGCTAGACAGCTAGACAGAAAGATGACCATTGAGCTACAGCCCCTGTTCCCACCAGGATTTGCTCACAGGTCCTGATTTGTGTGTGTGTGTGTGTGTGTGTGTGTGTGTGTGGAAGGCACACAGGTGCACAGGCCCTTTTCCATTTGACTTGAATTTTGCAGTCTGTTGTGGTGCGTGCCTGCTCATTACTGAAGCCAGATGAATGTTCTCAACAGTAACTTGGCCATCTCCATGCTTGCTGTGAGCCGCTGTCTAAGAGTGTAAGAGTCCCCTTGGCAAGTGATAAAAGCAGCGGTAGTGAGTGTGAATGGGACATGTTGCAAAATCTCAGAGAAAAGGATGAGAGGGACTAGGAAAAAAGAGCAGGTACTTAATAAACATTACTGAATAAATGGAGGATTTTCAAACTGGTACCACTTATGAAGCCAAATTATCTTGATTATTTCTTCACCCTTCATGTAAAAATCTATGAATTTATTTTTATACTTATTTGATGAATGATAGAACTATCTTTTGAAAGGAAAGTAAGACGTCAGTATCATACATCAAGCAAGGGGAATAATCAGGAATTAACACAAATTGCTAACTCCGAAACTCTGGTCTCCTTTATCATAATACACCAATTGAAAATAAAAGTAAATGTTGGAAGCCAATCAGACTCTGAGTTTGTCTGATTTTGTCCTTGGAGTGTGATGCTTCCACATATTCTGTAACTCTATAGTCTTGTAAAATGGAAAACTGCCCATATCTCCGTAGAGCACATTTTACTGTTGCAAAGCAATGCTTATATTGCAAGGTTGTTTCTTTCGAGTTCTCTACCTCTGATGAGAATTTGTCTCAAGTTACACTGACTAAAGATTTCCTGTAGGGTTTTGAACAACACTCCTACCTCCAGGTAAGCATGCCACATTCGGGTGCTACGAAATCTCTTGTCTTCTTCTTCAATCCTTTCTCCCAATTTCAAAGGATACTCACAATCCCACCACTCAAAGAGCACACTGCTGTTGAACACAGCCACAGCGACATCATCTACCTCCCAGAATTTGGGAAAAATGTGACTCAAGCTTTGAGATAATGTCTGCCTCGTAGCAATTGCTCTAAAAACAATTGGTGAAAGTACTGTGTGGTGGCCTCAGAAATAAAGTAATATTACCGGGGCACTAGCAGTTCCTGTCGCCCAAGTGTCTAAAATCCGGAGCAGGCTGCTGTTTAACCAGGTAATGCTGTAGAAAAGCAAAAAACTTAATGGCTTAATCAGAGATTTATTCCTCTCTCACAGGACATTTTTGATACAGGTATGTGGGAGCAGAAGTGGGATAGCAGTTAAGGACTCAGGCTCAGACCCTGTATCGGTGATTACATATTTGGTGGCAGCATCGGGGGGAGCAGGTTCATGCAGAACCACGTCAGCTTTCGAGGCTTTGATCAGGACCTGAGACATGTGCTATCTACTCACAGCTCACGGGCCACCATGACACATGCTTACCCTTAAAATGGGTTTTGTTAGCAAACTTTTTATAATCATGACCAAAATACATAAGAACAACTTGGAGGACAAAAAGTTTATTTTGGGCTCACAGTTTTAATTCCAGGTCAGGTAGAACATCATGGCGGAAGGGCATGGTGGAGGAAAGCTGCTCATCTCATGGGAGCCAGGAAGCAGAAAGAGAGGGAGAGAGGAGCCAGGGATAAAAACTAATCCCCAAGGGCAAACTTCCAGTGACCTACTTCCTCCAGCCACATCCAACCTGCCTGTAAGTACCTCTCAGTAATTCATTCAAAGTGTTAGTCCATCACATGAATTAATCCACTAATCAGGTTATGGTCCCCGTAATCTAATCATGTCACCCTCTAAACCTTCCTGAATTGCCTAATGTGAGTTTTTTGGGGGACATCTCATATCCAAACCACAACATGGATTGAGAGGGAAATCCTACCTGGTACTTAGAAGGAAGAGAAACATTTCATGTCTTAACAGCCCTGACCATGGAAGAAAGAGTTGGCACTGTCTGTCGCCCTTGCATTGAGCTCACATTAAAAGCACTTCTTTCTATCACTTGCAGAGCCATGAGCAGTTTGTAACCTTGCAAACTCCATGAATTTGTTACAACACCCCTGAAACAATTAGCAAGATACTTGCCCCCTCTGCCATATGGCCACAGAAAGAGTTGCTATGGATGTGCACCAGAGCAAGTGGACGCAGTGTGCATGCCACTGCAGGGCTTAATGGCATATTGTCACCGCAAATTTTGAAACTTCAATGTTTCATCTGTCATTTTCATGTAAATACATGTCTTAGAATATTATAAAGAAAAAAGAAACAAGATGTACCCTTTATAAATTACAATAAACTAAATAATAACATGGAGTAAATCAGAACCCCAAAATAAATGCCAGAAACTTGAGAGATCTCAACACCAACAGCATATGGTAGCACAAGAGGAATGATCAAGTTGGAAAACAGCGTTCATGAGGGTGTGGAGACCAGAATGCACCACCAGAATGAACTTAGAACAAGCGTTGTTGTTGAGTGAGAGGCAATAAAGAAGCAGATGAGGAATCCTCACTGTCCTCCTCCCTTTATTTACCAAAAAGCAAGGCATAAGTTTACAGATACAAAAAGGTACAATGTGTCTCCCCCTTTTCTACCTCAGAGAACAAAGTTTAACCAGTAAAATTAAAAAAGACTTTTTAATGGTCCTGGAGATGGCTCCAGAGGACTCCATGCTAACGTTCTTCACTGATTGGACTTTGCCATTAATTTGCCTTCCCTCAAACTGCCATCCTAGGGACTCATGCTCTTTCCTTTGATTTCTCACTTTTCTAAATATTTACTGTTCTTTATGGAATGTGCTGGGTTATCTGAAATTCAAAGCCATCCCTTTGAGAGCTATTCATTCTCTGGATACACACACACACACACACACACACACACACACGTTATATGTGTATATCATATAGTTTTGCAAATTATGCTTGCTTTTCTCTTGATCTTTCACTGCAGGTGTCCATACCAACCAATAACTTATGAAAATGGGAAAATATTTTCTTCCCTATGAATCCATGGTTTTACAAGTTTAGTGGATTGTCAGTCAACTCCAGGTCGGATAGAACATCATGGAAGAAGGGCACAGTAGAGGAAGGTTTCTTAGCTCATGGCAGCCAGGAAGCAGAGAGAGGGAGGAGTCAGGGATAAAATGTAATCCCCAAGGGCACCTCCAGCGACCTACTTCCTCCAGCCACACTCCAGCTTAGCTAGCAGAGCTAGTGGATGTAAGTTCTCTGAGGTCCTCTCCAGGCCCATAGGAGTCTCAATGTAAGGTGGCTCACTTTTGTTCTCCTTGGTAAAAAGTGAGAGGCAATATACCTTTTTTGTATGGAGAAGTGAGAAAATGGGGTTAAACATTAAAATATGAATCATCTCTGTAAAAACATATCTGATCAAAAGCAGACAGCAATAATGTTGGAGGGAAACATTTGGTATAAGGAATTCTTTCATATGACTCTTTAATACATGTATACAGTGACTACGTGTTACCCTGATCACAATAAACCTTGCCAGAAAGATTTGCTTAATGTCAGAGGAATATGGAAATGTAGTATATTTGTACAAGAAAACAAGTTTTAGGTGAAGGTCTGAATTTCTTAAAATATGTGGCACAAAACAAACCTCCTGGTACCCTCTCACTGTGATGTATGTGAGGACATTTTACTTGAAGCAGAATGTCTTGTACTTTTGCATAAATCATTCTGATGGTGTTGCTTCCAGAGATAATTAGACCTCTTTTGGCTTTATGCTCTTTTACCATGAGAGGTATACATCTAACCTGGCTCTGGTTTCCATCACAGTCATTCCCAATAGACCGTGTAGCGATGGTGGATGCAGCACTTCCCATGTGTATGGAAAGGGCCTGGATTCGTCCCATATCTCTTGTGCCAACCCAACTCCCCAGTATGCCACTCCCGAACCAGGACTCGGGGTTCTATGTCTAAGTAGATATGACTGGTCTGCTGGTGTCCACAACCCTTATTTTAAGAGGATATTGGCATGAGCAAATGTATCAGTAAACCTGACTTAAGCAATTAGGGGTTAACTTCAGTACCCCCAAAATATCTTTCTTCTCCTCAACTATGGCTATGGTCATTATGAAATAAAACTTACCTGTAAAATAGAGGCTAAATATTCCATGTAGAAACTCATGTCTACATTTCCACATATAGAATTATTTATTTCATTCTTATTAAGATAATTACTATCCTATTTGTTTTGTTTGACAAGGAAAGTTACTTTTCATGAAGTACCAAGTCCTTGCTTAGTGCAGTACCATGTGGTTAGTGTGTGTGTGTGTGTGTGTGTGTGTGTGTGTGTGTATGCACACACAGTTATGTATGTTTCAAAAGAGAAACATTTCCAATTTGTTCACACTATACACCCAGTCTACTAAGATACTTAATGCACAGAAAATATTCTATAAACAAGATTTAAGTAAGCACATAAAGTAACTTCTGATTCAATAATCATCAGCTTTTCTCTAAAAATGCTCTAAAGGCTGTCATGGTATAGTAAAAGACTTGTGTGCTGTAAACACTCCAACTTATCCTTGAAAAGAAACTTATAACTACAGAAAACAACATTTCACAGATTTATAATTTTAAAGACTTTTTGTTAAAATCTTAACTATCTAAATTACTTATTAAGAGATTCATTGAATTAGTGCCTGTTTGGGATATTAATGTGATGATTATATGTAACAGTTGAGATTTAGAGAGAAAGAGACTCTAAACAGCCCAGGAACAATATAGAAAAAGAAATAGAGAAGCTAAAATGGTTTCAAATTATTGCGTGTTTCTGTATCAGCTGAGATGGTTTATTTAATGGTAAGGCAAGGGACCTTAAAAGAAAAAAAATAAAAAACCTAAAATATTTACTATAGTCTAAAACGCAATTGTCACAGGTTTTCAACTAACTGCTCTATAAAGCTGAACATTAGCATTTCAAAATGAGAACATTACATGATTGAGTGATAGGTTGAGAGAAATCAGATTAAGTGGAAGATTCCTGAGTAGAATACCAAAATATAAATCCAGGTTTGAAGTAAAGTAACATCACTGATGAATAAAAAGAAAACGAGAATATGGCCTTGTCCACCCAACTCCCTGAGGATTTTCCTCAATGAGTAAAAGACAAACCAAATCATTTGAATAGTTCAATGTTGTTTTCTTTCTCTTTTGGAGAAACAGTTAAAGCACTATCAATGAATTTGGATGAAATGGATATGCCTTCTCAAAGAGATAAGGTGAATCAAATTTTCATGTTTTTTGTAAGTTATTTTCCTAGAACTTGATATGATATCTGGTGCATGAATCACTGTTACTTTCACACTTAATTCCTGATTCCTCAGAAACTTGACATCACAGCAGCCCTGAATTGCGGGAGTCAGCATAGCACAGGAACCCAGAGCCCTGCTCAGAATCAGGACACCCCTGGGCTCCCAGAGTCGGAACCAGCATGGCGGCACTCACTCTTGTCCTTCCGTAGCTAGTAAACTTGATCTCAGGTAGACAAAAGTAGATTAGAAGTTTACATATCTGTGTTTTAAGATTTATTTGCCCTCAGCCTTCACCACCAGCTTCCACTGTGCTCATTAACTTGTTATCAGACACTAAATTATGATATTATGAGCAGCTGAATACATGGCTTATATGAATGTCCTGAATTAATCCTCATACCATTAATTATCATTAGCTTTTGATGGTCAATGAAATTGATTTCCAAGATGATACAGGATACAGCAAAGATCATATAGGTTAAGGACATAGGTTTGTCTAACTCCTAATGTGCTTTTGACTCCCATGCTAGATTCTTTAATCTAGAATATTTTCTTAAAGGAGAATGAGCATCTCTTTTGGTACTGCCAAATATGTTGGTTCCTTTCACACTTAATTCAGTTCCTGATTCAGGGCTCACATATGATTCACTATGTAGGATTAGGGATTTTCTGTGCTTGCGATCGAGTTACTTAACTCATTGGACATCCTGCCATTAATATAAATTAACTGACTTAACGAAGTTATTGTTGGTGTAATAGAATAATAGCTTGCCATACCTTACTGAATAATAGGCTAACATTTGCTAGGGTTAAGGAATAGTGGAGAGCTCTTCTAGATAAATCACAAGTACAAACCTGGAACATTCTCCCCTCCAATACTCCTGAGCAGACAGGGACAGCTCTGCATACCTGTGACCTGTGCAATCCCATGAAACCTCAGGCTTAGAGCGACTGTGTGCCGTGTGCCTGGTTCTTATTTGTTTGTTTGTTTGTTTGTTTTCAATTTTTTGATTCATTGAACACAAATGGAGTACAGCTATTGTTTCTCTGGTTGTACACAAAGTAGAGTCACACCATCTGTGCATTCATGCATGTACACAGGGCAATGATGTCTGTCTCATTCTGTTATTATTCTTACCCCCCAACCTCAACCCCACCCCTCCCTTCCCTCTATGCTCTCTCTCCTTTCTCCATTTTTGCCATCATTCCACCCCACATTATGTATCATCATTCACTTGTTAGAGAGACCATTCGGCCTTTGGATTTTTGGGATTGGCTGATCTCACTTAGCATAACAGTCTCCGACATCATTCATTTTCTTACAAATGCCGTAATTTTATTCGTCTTTATGGCTGAGTAATATTCCATTGTGTATATATACCACAGTTTCTTTAGCCATTCATCTATTGAAGGACATCTAGGTTGGTTCCACAATCTACCTATTGTAAACTGAGCAGCTATGAACATTGATGTGGCTGCATCACTGTAGTAATCTGATTTTAAGTCCTTTGGGTAAAGGCCAAAGAGTGGGATAGCTGGGTCCAATGGTGGATCCATTCCAAGTTTTCTAAGGAACCTCCACACTGCTTTCCAGAGTGGCTGCACCAACTTGCACTCCCACCAGCAATGTATGAGTGTACCCTTTCCCCACATCCTCGCCAACACCTGTTGTTGCCTGTATTCTTAATAAAAAGACATTCTAATTGGGGAAAGATGAAAACTTAAGGTGGTCTTGATTTGCATTTCTCTTATAACGAGGGATGTTGAACATTTTTTCATGAATCTGTTGATTATTTGATGATCTTCCTCTCTAAAGTGCCTGTTCATTTCCTGGGCCCATTTGTTGATTGGGTTATTAGTATTCTTGGTGTAAAGATTTTTGAGCACTTTGTAGATCCTGGAGATTAGTACTCTATCTGAAGTGTGTGTGGCAAAGATTTTCTCCCACTCTGAAGGGTCTCTCTTCACATTGCTGATTGTTTCCTTTGTGGAGAAAAAGTTTTTTAGTTTGACTCTATCCCAAACATTCCTGCTTTTATTTCTTGCACTTTGTCAGTCATGTTAAGGAAATCTGGACCTAGGCCAACGTGATGAAGATTTGGAGCTATTTTCACTTCTATTAGGTGCAGGGTCTCTGGTTTAATTAGTAGGTCCTTGATCCATTTTGAGTTGAGTTTTGTACAGGGTGAGAGATATGGGTTTAGTTTCATTTTGCTGCATATGAATTTCCAGTTTTCCCAGCACCATTTGTTGAAGAGGCTGTCTTTTCTCCATTGTATGTTTTTGCCTCCTTTGTCAAGTATAAGATACCTGTATTTATGTGGGTTTGTCTCTGTGTCCTCTATTCTGTACCATTGATCTACCTGTCTATTTTGGTACCAATACCATGCTGTTTTTGTTACTATTGCTCTGTAGTATAGTTGAAGGTCTGGTATTGTGATACCCCCTGCTTCGCTCTTCTTGCTAAGGATTGCTTTAGCTATTCTGGGTCCCTTATTCCTCCAAATGAATTTCATGATTGCTTGCTCTATTTCTATGAGGTCCGTCATTGGGATTTTAATTGGAATATCATTGAATTTGTATAGCACTTTTGGAAGTATGGCCATTTTGACAATATTAATTCTGCCTATCCAAGAACATGGGAGATCTTTCCATCTTCTCAGATGCTCTTTAACTTCTTTCTTTAGTGTTCTGTAGTTCTCATTGTAGAGGTCTTTCACTTCTTTTGTTAGATTGATTCCCAAGTATTTTATTTTTTTTGAGGTTATTGTGAATGGGGTAGTTTTCCTAATTTCTCTCTCAGAAGATGCATCACTTACGAATAAAAATGCATTAGATTTATGAGCATTAATTTTATATCCTGCTACTCTACTGAATTCATTTATGAGTTCCAGAAGTTTTCTGGTGGAATTCTTAGGGTCTTCTAAATAGAGAATCATGTCATCAGCAAATAGAGATAGTTTGAGCTCTTCTTTCCTATTTGTATTCCTCTAATTTCTTTGGTCTGTCTAATTACTCTGGCTAGAGTTTCAAGAACAATGTTGAATAGTAGTGGCGAAAGAGGGCATCCCTGCCTTGTTCCAGTTCTCAGGGGGAATGCTTTCAATTTTTCTCCATTTAAAATGATGTTAGCTGTGGGCTTAGCATAGATAGTCTTTACAATGTTAAGGAATGTCCCCACTATCCCTATTTTTTCTAGTGTTTTGAGCAT
This sequence comes from Glaucomys volans, assembly GCA_020662805.1. NCBI lineage: Eukaryota > Metazoa > Chordata > Mammalia > Rodentia > Sciuridae > Glaucomys > Glaucomys volans. The sequence goes on from JAJEJO010003831.1 coordinate 52,634, forward strand.
GAAGGGGTGCTGTATTTTATCAAATGCTTTCTCTGGGTCTATTGAAATAATCATGTGGTTCTTGAGTTTAAGTCTGTTGATGTGGGTGAATTACTTTTATTGATTTCCGGATGTTGACCCAACATTGTTGACCCCGGGATGAAATCCAGTTGATCATGGTGCACTATTTTTTTAATATGCTTTTGTATGTGATTTGCTAAAATTTTGTTAAGAATTTTTGTATCTATGTTCATTAGGGATATTGGTCTGAAATTTTCTTTCCTCAATGTGTCCTTCTCTGGTTTTGGTATCAGGGTGATATTAGCTTCATAGAATGAGTTTGGAAGGGTGCCCTCCTCCTCTATTTCATGAAATACTTTGAGGAGTATTGGAATGAGCTCTTCTTTGAAGGACTTGTAGAACTCGGCTGTGAATCCATCCGGTCCTGGACTTTTCTTTGTTGGTAGGCTTTTGATGACTTCTTCTATTTCACAGCTTGAAATTGATCTATTTAAGTTGTGTATGTCCTCCAGATTCAGTTTGGGTGGCTCATATGCCTCTAGGAAACTGTTGATGTCTTCCAAGTTTTCTATTCTGTTGGAGTATAAATTTTCAAAGTAACTTCTTATTATGTTTTGTATTTCAATTGTGTCTGTTGTAATATTTCCATTTCCATCATGAATTTTAGTAATTTGGAGTTTCTCTCTCCTTTTCTTCGTTAGCGAGGCTAAGGGTTTATCAATTTTGTTTAGTTTTTCAAAGAACCAACTTTTTGTTTTGTCAATTTTTTGAATTGTTTCTTTTGTTTCAATTTCATTGATTTCAGCTCTGATTTTGATTATTTCCTGTCTTCTACTACTTTTGGTGATGATCTGTTCCTCTTTTTCTAGGGCTTTGAGCTGTAATGTGAGGTCATTGATTTGTTGACTTTTCATTCTTTTATTAAATGCACTCCAAGCAATGAATTTTCCTCTTA
>JAJEJO010003831.1:53988-125936 GCA_020662805.1 Glaucomys volans
CTTCTTATTATGTTTTGTATTTCAATTGTGTCTGTTGTAATATTTCCATTTCCATCATGAATTTTAGTAATTTGGAGTTTCTCTCTCCTTTTCTTCGTTAGCGAGGCTAAGGGTTTATCAATTTTGTTTAGTTTTTCAAAGAACCAACTTTTTGTTTTGTCAATTTTTTGAATTGTTTCTTTTGTTTCAATTTCATTGATTTCAGCTCTGATTTTGATTATTTCCTGTCTTCTACTACTTTTGGTGATGGTCTGTTCCTCTTTTTCTAGGGCTTTGAGCTGTAATGTGAGGTCATTGATTTGTTGACTTTTCATTCTTTTATTAAATGCACTCCAAGCAATGAATTTTCCTCTTAGCACTACTTTCATAGTATCCCAGAGATTTTGATATGTTGTATCTTTGTTCTCGTTGACCTCTAAGAATCTTTTACTTTCCCCCTAATGTCTTTTGTTATCCATGCATCATTCAATAGCACATTATTTAATCTCCAGGTCTTGGAGTAGTTTCTGTTTTTAACTTTATCATTGATATCTAATTTCATTCCATTATCATCTAATAGTATACAAGGTAGTATCTCTATGTTTTTGTATTTGCTAAGAGTAGTTTTGTGGTATAACATATGGTCTATTTTAGAGAAGGAACCATGAGCTGCTGAGAAGAAAGTGTATTCACTTTTTGATGGATGGAATATTCTATATATGTCTCTTAAGACCAAATTAGCGATTGTGTCATTGAGTCCTATGGTTTCTTTGTTCAATTTTTGCTTGGAAGATCTGTCCAATGGTGAGAGAGGAGTGTTAAAGTCACCCAGTATTATTGTGTTTTGGTCTATTTGATTCCTGAAATTGAGAAGGATCTGATTGAGGTACGTGGATGCACCATTGTTTGGTGCATAAATATTTATGATTGTTATGTCTTGCTGATTTATGCTTCCTTTAAGCATTATGAAATGTCTTTCTTTATCCCTTCTGACTAACTTTGGCTTGAAGTCTGCTTTATCTGAAATGAGGATGGAAACTCCTGCTTTTTTACTCAGTCCATGTGCATAGTATGTTTTTTCCCAATCTTTCACCTTTAGTCTGTGGGCATGTTTTTCTATGAGATGAGTCTCTTGAAGGCAGCATATTGTTGGGTCTTTCTTTTTAATCCAATCTGCCAGTCTATGTCTTTTGATTGATGAGTTTAGGCCATTTACATTCAGGGTTATTGTTGAGATATGACTTGTATTTCCTGCCATTTTTGTTTTTTTGGGGTTTTTAGCTTAACTTTGTTTCTCCTTTGATGGACTCTTTCTTTAGGGTAATTCCTCCCCATTTGACTGAGATTGTTGTTTTTCATTTCTTCCTCTTCAAATATTTTGTTGAGAATGTTCTGTAGGGCAGGCTTTCTCTTTGTGAATTCTTTAAGCTTTTGTTTATCATGGAAGGATTTTATTTCGTCCTCAGATCTGAAGGTAAGTTTTGCTGGATATGAGATTCTTGGTTGGCATCCGTTTTCTTTCAGAGCTTGAAATATGTTGTTCCAGGCCCTTCTTGCTTTTAGGGTCCAGGCTGAGAAATCTGCTGATATCCGTATTGGTTTCCCCCTATAGGTAATCTGATGCTTTTCTCTCGCAGATTTTAAAATTCTATCTTTGTTTTGTATGTTAGGTATTTTCATTATAATGTGCCTTGGTTGGATCTGTTGTAATTCTATGCTTTTGGTGTCCTGTAAGCCTCTTGTAATTGATTTTCCATCTCATTCATCATATTTGGGAAATTTTCTGATATTATTTCATTGAACAGATTATTCATACCCTTGGTTTGTATCTCTGTGCCTTCTTCAACCCCAGTAACTCTTAAATTTGGTCTTTTCATGATGTCCCATATTTCTTGGAGGTTTCATTCATGATTCCTAACCATTTTCTCTGTTTGTTCGACTTTGTTTTTAAGATTAAATATTTTGTCTTCATTGTCTGAGGTTCTGTCTTCCAAGTGATCTATTCTGTTAATTATGCTTTCTATTGAGTTTTTAACTTGGTTTATTGTTTCCTTCATTTCCTTGTTTCCTTGAAGGATTTCTGTTTGTTTTTGTTTTTTTTTTTCAGAACTTCTATCTCTTTATTGAAATGATTTTTTGTGTCCTGCAATTGCTCTATTAGCTGATTATTCATAACCTGAATCTGCTCTCTCATCACATCATTCTCTTCTCGGATCATTTTAATTATGAACATTCTGAACTCCCTTTCTGTCATTCCTTCTACCATGCTGTCTTTGGGTTTCTCTTGATATATCATCTAGGTTTGTTTGGACACTTTCTTCCTGTGTTTTCTCATGCTGCTCATGTATCTTCCCCTCTAGTAGTGCGAATCAGAGGGATTGCGATTTCCCTGTAAAGACTTAAAGTGTCCCTGCAGATTTCCAGTAACTCACCCTATGTTTGAGCTTCAGATGACTCTCTTGATCAAGTGGTGACCCAAGAAAGCTGCTGTCCCACTTCCTCCAGGTTGGGAATGATCAATGCTTCTGGGTAGAGGCAACCTGGTGTTGATAGACAATCAGATACAGCAAGGTGCTAGACCCCGGGCCAGGGTGTGGACCTGGGCACTAAACCAAGTTGGGGTGGGGGCACAGAACTGTTCTCAGTGATGGAGACACTGGGCTTGAGAGCCCAGACAGGCCTGAGCTCCTCGCTGGGGGCTCAGTCAGTGGCAGGTGGTCACTCTCTGCCAGGGAAGCTATAAAATGGCGCTAAAGGGCCTAAACTCCCCACTAGAGCTGGCACTGCCTCAGCTCCAGGCCAGATCTCACCAGGAGCCGTAGCACTGTGGCCCCGCTGGAAGACTTGAGCTCAGCTCTGTGTGTGCCTGGTTTTAATGATCCACTCCCAACATCTTTGTATTCTAAATAACATTATCTTTGAAGATGTGCTTTTAAGTGACCCTTGATGTGACAATGAGGCATGAGCAGAGGTGGTACATACATTCTGCCTGGCCCTGCCCCTGGATGCCTTACTTGCACTCAGCATTGACAATGTCTCAGGATAACAGAACTGTAGTGGACCACCAATGGCACAGTGGTGCAGACAGACTCCACACAGTTACAGCACAAATAAGTTACATCTACTGATGAGCAAGCAGAGGTGCCGATACCTCTGAAGGGCTGTGCTTTCTCTTCAAACAGAAGCTTGTTTGCAGTGCAGAGAGAAGGTCATGGTGCAATTCAAAAACAATGGCAACCAGGGGATCCTTTCACATTCTTTCCCAGTCATGCTTCTTCCAAGTATTAATCTACCATTATGCTATAAGCTAAATGAATTAAATAGCATAATTTAAATTTGTTTCTTTAGACTGATAATAAATAGGAAATAAACAGCATTAAAAGTCAAGAGAGACTGTTAAAGGGAAAACTTTACATTTTGTCGTTTGGAAGTTTACATTTATTTCTGCTTTTTGAACACAGGGCCCTTATTTTTATTTTATAATGGAACCTACACAGTATGCAGCCAGCCCTAAAGGAGGATAATATTAGTAGTATTATTGTGTTACTGATGAGGAGACTAAGACCCAGAGAGATTAATTACCTTACTCAACATCAATTGGCTATGAATAAAGTAAGAATTTGAAGCCAGACAGTGAGGTGGCAAACTGTATATAAATCAATACAATAAAAGCATAGAATAGTGGAAATTTCATAGGATTTAGCATCATAAGATGTGGTGATAAGTTTTTTTTCTTTTACATTTAGTTTCTGGAAAGTCTCTTAAAATTACTCAGGTAAGAAGTTTCATTACACATCAAAAAAGGTTTTTAATACATATCTCACAGGTCTGCTGGAATGTACAAATGAGTAATGTATGTGAAATCAATTTAAAATCAAAGAGGCACTATGCAAATATCAGTTACAAAGTTGGAGCTATTGTGGATGTAAATAGTTAATGATTGGATGTAATTGAAAAACCCACACAACTGAGGCATGTAAAAAGCATATGCACAGTAAAAAGAAAAAAGAAATGAATTATCTGTGTAATTCTATTTGGATAATTAATATATGCATCATTTGCAAAACTAACACAGGTAAATACAAAATTCACCTTCTTTCAACACTTTTATTCTATCTGAAATAAGGAATCTGATGAGAGCATAACCCTATCCCGTAACTGAAGCGTCAAATCAAAATGCCTCTTACTAAGTGACCAGATCCTTTAATGAAATCAGCTCTTAATTAGGTCCCATATGTTCACTCACACTGAAAGTAGTTCCTTAGCTCAAAATGCCTGTGCGTCCTCCTTCACAGGACAGTTAAGAAGACGATACCAGGGCAAGTTTACTCAGTGCCTATTTGTTACTTGATGCCATCTACATATTTTCTTTATCTTTAAATTAATGTATTGATATGTCACCTACAATCCAAAGATTATATTGGAACTTATGACTAATTCAAAATTTTCAAACATTTAAGAAAAAATTGAAGTTTCAAAACCTTGACTATGGAGGGGAACGGAATTGTGAATGCTGCCCTCAGGTCAGCTGTCCACTTACCTTCGTCCCATCTGTAAGATAAAAATTGAAAGATGAGGTCTCAATTTATAATTGTGCAATCGAAAATGACTTTCAGAGGCTTTGATGGAAATAGCTTCAAGGCCTCTCTTTGAAAATGTGATTTTATTTTCATTTTTAGAGAAAACATGAATCGTGCTTTTTAATTCTCAGGTCAGGGGATGTTAGTGTTCTCCTACTGAGTAGATGAAGAACATCAGTATTCTGACTCAGCTAATTTGGGTCCTACATGTGAGCACAGGACTGAAATTTCTACAAGGCTTTTTCCACTCTGATTCCAAGGGAACCTATCTCCTTGCACTTCAGGGAAAAAGCTGAAAAGGACTTTGATCTTGACCTTTGGTGCTTTGAGAATCATTAAGATTGTGTATTCCCCAAATCAGTCAGATTAACTTGTACTTTCTGAGATCATATCCATAAAGTTAGTTGTTGCCGGCGTTCCATGATTTGAAGGATATGATAACTGAGTTAATATTAACTCTCTCTCTTGCTTTTTTATATGCCTAACTCTATTTTTTTTTTAAATGTTTTCATCTTTTTTTGTGGGAATGTAGAAAGGAACCACTTTTTTTCCTTGTTCTGTCTGACTATTTCCTTTAAATATGGCTTTAGGTGTTATTTTTAAGTTTGTTTTAAACAGTTACAGAAAATATATCTGTTGTGATTTGGATCTGGAATGTTACCAATGGCTCATGTTTAAAAGCAGGGTCTCCAATACAGCAAGGTTCAGAGGTGGGGCTCTTAGGCAATGATTGGATTAGAACCCACAGCTCATTGGGAATTAATCCACTTAATCCAATCCATTGATAATTGAATGGATTACTGAGATATGGGATAGATCAAAGGAAGTAGGTCCCTGGGGGCATGTTCCAGAGGGTTGTCTTCTCCCCAGTCCCTGCTTTTTGTCTCTCTCTCCCCACCTCTCCTTTCTGTCTGCCTTGAGAATGGGGTGAGCTGCTTTCCTTCTACCGTGATGTTTCTGCAGTGGAATTGAATGTCTATGGACTAACACCACTGAAACCATGAACCAAAGGAAATCTTTCCTTCTCTAAGTTGTTCCCCTCACGTGTTTTGACGGCATTGATGAGAAGCTTGACTACACAGCACCTTTAGCATTTTCTGTGCTGGGCACTTTCAGTGTTTGTACCACATGATTCTCACATCACATGCTGAGAGATGAACCTGCCTGGCGTGGTGGCCCACATCTGTGATTCCAACAACTGCAGACGTGGAGGCAGGGGGATCCCAAGTTCAATGTCAGCTGGGGTCAATTAGCAAGACCCTGACAGAAAGTAAAAATAAAAAAGGACTGGGGGGTATTGCTCAGTGGGAGAGACCCCTGAGTTCAAATCCTAGTACCACAAGAAAGAAAGAAAGAAAGAAAGAAAGAAAGAAAGAAAGAAAGAAAGAAAGAAAGAAACGAAAAAAGAAAGAAAGAAAAAGATGACTGCAGGACCCCAGTGTGCAGGAGCATTCAAGGCTCACATTCTATCCCTGTTTTCCCAGGTTGACCTTTTCCTGGGAATATCTGGATCTTTAATCTCTACCCCTGTCTTGGTTGTTCATTTGTCCTGACTTTCTGTACCTCTGTTTGTTGCACTTACTTTTTTTTCCCTGTCACTTCCTTAGAATATTTTTTTTTTCCACTTCTTAAACTTGTTGGATCTCTGTCTGAGCTTGCTTTATAACAAATGTGGTAGGGTTTTCCATAATTACTCGGTTAAATTTTAGGTATTTTGTTACCATATTTAAAGCATAAAAGAGCCTTTCCTCCTTTGTTTCTACAAAAAAAAAGAAAAAGAAAAATGAATGAGGTATAACGCCTGACTTGTAAGACTTCATGATATTCTTCCCTCCTGCCTTTTCTGTCTTCTTTTCCATTGCACTTTCTTAAATGCTACATTAAAATTTCATTTGGCATCATCTCTGCATGTAAGTATAACAGGAAAGAAAATTAGCATCTGGATCAGTGCAATTACAGACACAAAAATTTAAGGATAAAAACATAATGATTCCTATCTTGGAAAACAAAATAAAAAATAATCAATACTTTCCTTTTAAAGTTCTACTTTTGGAAATGGTTTCCACTTAGAAAGTCTTGCAGGTCTGAATACTTAAAGAGCTTTTATTTTCCAAGTCCCTTCTAAAAATAAAGGATGAGTTAAAAAAAAAAAATTAAAACTCTATCAGCAAAAAAATAACTCAAAATTAAAACACTATCAGCATGTTTTACACATTGTATACTCCTCACCTCTTACTTCTATCCCTTTATTTCATTTTATTGTCTTAGCATATTTGTGTTTATTTATAAATAAAAGAATAATTACAGGTCATAGAAGAATATGGCTAAAATTGTGTTCATTTACAAAAAATAGAATAATTACTTAAGGTATTACTGCAGGGAAGTAGAAAATTCATGAAATATGCATGTGAAATGCATCTATATATTTTCCAAGGCGTCTGTTCTCTTTTCATTTGCATCTCTATGTAAAAGATATTGTATTGCCGAAACACAAAGCCATATGAGACACGCAGCACTGCTGCTGGGCAAGTTAGGTTGATTAAAACTGCAGGGTAGATACTTAAAATACATGCTCTACCAATGAAGTCAACTATATATTTTCATTATGTCTTTTTTAATTCACACTTTACTCAAACTTATATATTTTCATCCACTATATATAATGAATTCTACATTTGCCAAATGCAGAGTTGAGATGTCTGTATGTGCATAATATATAGAGCAATTAAAATTGCAAGTGAAATGTGGGCAAAAGTTAACCAGAAATTTTTTCATGCCAAAGTTTCTATACATTTTTAGTATTTTAGGTTAGTTGTTTTTTGTTGTTGTTGTTGTTTTGTTTTGTTTTTAAGAAAGGGATGGGAAACAATAATTCCCAAGTTAAAAAATATAGACCCAAGTAGAATTAAAAGATGGAGAAATAACATTTTAAGTGGTCATATTGAAAAGATTTCACATGGTTTTCATTAATGAAAATTAATTTCTAAAAATGGAATTTAGAGGAAATAACTTAATCATTCCTATAAGTAATGAGCATTTATTCAACATGTACCCTTGGGATCTGAACTGGGACTAAGACATCACAGATAAAATATGTGCAGAAATTTAGTGTTTCATGTAAGTAGCACCCTGACATTATTAGCTACTACTACTTAATATCATTTTGGTTGTTATCATTTCATTAGAGTACATCTCCATATATAGTTCTTTGGAAAATACATATAAGTCTTTTAATTATATGCGTATTTACCAAAACAACAGGCCCACAGGGCTTCCCACTGATTTGCCTGTATCTAGCACTTTTACATATTCTTATATCTTGTTTCTCCCCTGGGGTGGAGAACTTAGAATTCCAGTGTTGGAATCTCAGTTGTGTCACCTATCAGTGGTATGATCTTGGGGAAGATCTTTGGAAAGATCTCCCTCTCTCTCTCTCTCTCTCTCTTGAATTGCTTTTTTCAAGAAAGGTGATAAAGGCAAAATGATATGTATAAAACATTACACATATGACACCTTAAAATTATCTGCACTGATCACATGCTATTTTCCTGGGAACTGTGAACCAAGGAGCATATCGCACATTGAATGATATTGGTGCCCGTGCACAGCATCTGTAAGTTTCCCTATTGCACAAACATGTAAGTGGATTAATAGAAGGAAATAATTATTTTATGCACAAAGTCACTGTGGAAAATATTTTTAGTTCTTTGAAGTGTTTTTCCCCCTCTTGACTGATTATCAAGTAGCTGTCTGATTACTGAAGATTGACAGCTGATGGAGAGGAAGTTCAGCAGGTGCTAATAGTTTGGTAACCATCAGTGGCTCTGAGGAATGCGCAGCACAGCCTTGAGACACGCAGAGCTACAGACATTTCTCTCAAGGGTGGTGATTTGGAAGGTGCGTGTGGAATTTGTCTTATGAATTGAGAAGAGTGGGATCTGAAGATTATCTTAAATGTAGCTGCTAATGATAATAATAGTTCTGCTTCTGAAGATGATGCACAAGAAGGGTCTCTATATTTTAAACTTTTAATAGACAAAAGAAAGTCAAGAAAATTTCAGTAGAGACAAATCTAACCTCTCCAATCAGAATTTAAAACAGAAAACATTTAACCACATACTTTTAAGAGGCTCACATGGAGTCCAGGGTCAGTAGCTTAGGGGTAGAGCATTTGCCTAACATGTGCAAAACCCTGGGTTTGAGATCCACCACTGCCAAAAATTAGAAACAAACAAATAAATAAAGGGTGAACTTGAAGGGTAATAAATCATAATTTTAAAATTAAAAATAAATCAGTTATAACTGTAATTTAGTTTTCAATGAAACTGTTTCATGCTTTTATCAAATAAGTGATCATGTTAAAACATTTAAAAATGTAATTTTCCATTAAAGAAATGAATAATTTTATTGCTTTTATATTACTACATAATACACATGAGAATATATTTGACACTTTTTAAATAAATGATGATAACCAGTGATTTCTTTATTTCCAACTATATTATCTGAAAGGATGCCTGTAATTTAAAATTTTACCACATGCATAAATGTTTTTACATTAACCAGTAATCTGCTCACTTGGTTGAGACACTCCAGAAAAAAAATGAAATTGTCATAGATGCAGCAGATGAATGGCTCCCAAAATCCAGAGGCACAGCAAACAGCAGAGAAACCCAGGTCACTTGTGAGACTTTGGAAGCTTGCAGGGTAGGAAAGAGGTCTCCCTGCCTCTTATCACCTCCATGCATTCTGAGAACACTAGGGGCAATCATATTCCCAACCCGCTGCAAGGCCAAGGCTGAACTGATGACATACATGTGACACTACACATAGCATCCACTTCCTCCTGAGCCCAGAACCAGAATTCAGCGCCTGTCTTGATGTCTATAGGGCAAGGTAAAGAAACAGAGCCTAACAGAACAATGTGGAAGTGGGAAAGGAGTGGAGGACAAAGTGACCTGAGATACGCAGTCTTGCAACAGGCTGTAAACACACAGGAGGTAGAAAAGAGAGAAGAAACAGATGACATTCTACCCCACAGCTGCAGTCCTGGGCTAGGTTTTCCTGCTAGGTAGAAGGTAGAAAACCTACAGGTGTTCACCTGCTCACCAGGGGAGCTGCCTACTGGTAACTGAACCAACTAGTCATCAATTCTCCCTGAACATGTTTCTTAGATTAATATGGGAGGAGTCAGCCATGGGGGTCCCTCCCTAGTGGTTGAACCTAAGTTCTAGCTGGAGAATACATTCCTGTCCTCATGCGACTCAAAGTGCTAAGAAGGGCCAATAACAAAAACAGAAAAACCCAGTTGAAACTTTTACGTGACAGATACTATCGGCAAATAAATTGCCTATTTAATTCTCAGAGTGACTTCCATTGTGTGTGCCATGATTATCCTATATTACAAACAATCAAATGCTACTATAGATCAATTTAAAAACTTGATCAACATTTTTACCCCAAGTGGAGAAGGTAGAATTGAGAGTGAATCTGAAGTTATGTCTTTAGAGATTAGACTTTGCTGTGTTCCGCATTTTCATAGACTTAACTCAAGCCCTGGGCCCTGTCAGAAAGTTACTTACCAAAGAGCATCCTGTTGTCTTCCTGATGGAGCTGTCATGAGAATTATATCCAGCCACCTACAGGTCCCATCTCAGTGGCCATTCTTCTCTATAACACTCTTAAACACTGAGTGTTCCTTGACCTCATAGAACTTTGCTCATGTAACTCCAAAACATGATCACTAATTTGAATGAAAACCTTCTTCCTTGATAAACAAATATTTCAATTCTATTTTCTTCTTCACAAATGCAGTCATTTTATCTCCAAACTTTAACTGAAATTGGTTACCCCTTTAGCATTCTGTAGTTAAATTTCCTCTTTCTGTACTCCTTCACCATGAAGTTCCAAATCAAGGATCACAGTTAGAATTTATAGCACAGATGAATTTACATGCTTAGAATATAAATAGTACACATATATTCATATATAGAAGAGACTATATGGAATCAAATTCTATGTTATCCTAAATATTTATGTCTATATTTTTATTTTTTGTCTTCCCCAAATGTCAAGAAAATCCATGTTCTTCCACATTATGATTTGGATATAAGGTGCACTCCAAATGCTTCTGTGTTGATGTGAGAATGTTCAGAGGTGAAACTATACAATTATGAGATTGTTACATAATCAGTAGATTAAACAATGAATTAATAATTGAAAAGCTACAGTACTGACTGATAACTATTGACAGGAGAGTGTGGCTGAAAGAAGTAGGTCACTGGGCCATGCCTTTGGGGTTTATATTTTGTCCCTGATGCCATCTCTCTCTTCGCTTCCTGGCTGCCATGAGCTGACCACTGTCCTCCACCACGCCTGACCACCATAACTCCTGCCTCACCACAGGCAAAGCAATGGAGATGGGTGGCTGAGGACTAGACTTCTGAAACCATGAGCCAAAAAATACCCCTTTCCTCCTCTACCTTGTTCTTGTCAGGTATCTTGGTCACAGTAACACAAAGCTGAACAAACACTACATATTTGTCTGTTGTGTTCACCAGAGTATTCTGAGCCTAAACTGGTGCTGAGCTCTTTGTGGTCCTGAAAATGCATTTGTTAACTGATGAACAAAAAAACAAGTGAATTTTTAGGTAATGAATTCTTTTTGTCCTGTCAATCCTGAGAAGGGAAAATCAGGAGAACACAAACCACTTTATGGCACTTATCTCCATAAACATGTGGAAATCCCAATAGTGTATAAAAGCTCAATTGGCTTCATCTAGCAAAGCAAAGTACACTGGCATCTTTGATACTACTGTGCTTCAGATCTTTAATTTTATGAAAAGCACACCTAGGTCTAATTGCATCCAATTAAGATAAAATCAGAATACATTGTTGATGTTATTGACTTCATAAATCTAATGCTCAATTACAAAATGACTCCAGACCACTGCCAAGATCTAGACAACTGTTGTCGCTCTCTGAATTTATTTTGCAAAAACAGTCTACATTATAAATCACTTCGTACACAACGAAGGTCAGCTGTCTATAGCTAATGGAATGTTTTCTAGCAGGATAATTTATGTATATTGTCTTTCTTTCATCAGAATATATTTTTGGCTACATATGGCCTTATACTGAAGCATCTCCATATTTCTCAAGATAAATGTCTTACTGGAGGAAGACTTGACTGATAAAAAACAAAGATTTTTATACTTTCATAATTAAAGATAACATTTAAAAATTATTATTAACTGTTATGTGAACAAAGGGAATGTTCATATTCAAATATTTCAAAATGAAAATATTAAGGACACATTTTAATATGAGAAAAAACTGGGTAATGAAATATTTGAACTATGAATGGGAGAATTTTAGTTTTTGAAATAGGGAAAAAATGAAGAACTCTAATAGACTATAAAACATGGGTTAAAATTTTTATTTCAGAAGTCCAAACTATAGGTTTTATGAAAAGAAGCCATCTATTAAAATCTTCTTTAAGTGAAATACACAGCCAATCTGATTATTTCAGCCTAATTCCTCCAATCAAGGACCCACTTTTGAGGACAGAACCTGATCAAATCTTCAATCCACCACTTACTTCTTGCCAGGGACTGGTCAGACCTTCTTAACCTTGATTATAGAATGCACTATTTCCTTCTTAGATTTTGCAAGGACTAAATGAGTTAATACCTATGACATGTTTGAAATGGTACCTGGCTCATGACAATCACTCTTTAAATGTTGGCTTTATTTTGTTTTTATTGCTAACAAACTTGCTTTATTTTATTGCTAAGAAATTTGTTCATGGCATAAACAGTTCGGCAACATACTCACAAACACTGAAGTCATTATGGACCTATCCCAATCCATTTCTTACTTTAATTCAAAATTAACAAAGGTTTCAGAGATATGAAGATAAATATGACATTACTTGTTTCACTGTTTATTCATTATATGCCTTTGGACAATCTACCAATAGTTGCAGAGACTCCATTTCTGTAGCTGTAGATATCTCCATGTAGTTATTTGAGAATAAAAATTTGTAACCTGTCTCTTCCTTTGTAGTTAATTGCAAACAATATTATAAAGAAAATATATCAATGGAAATAGGTTAAACAGGTGTTGTAGAGGAAATGTCTATTAGTAAAACATAGGACTGTTCATATTCCAGGGATGCATGAAAAAATTGAAAATTAAAAAAACCCTCTACTTTGTAGAATGTGCTAATTTATGTGGTATGAGTACTTCCATTGTGGGTGATTTTCAAACACCATAATGATATGGATGGCATGACATTGGGAAAACAGGTACCCAATTAGCATGCCATTATATGTTCATTGTCACATGTCCATTGATGGAAACTTGACATCTGATCGATGAGGACATTTTCTGTTACATGTGGTCAAAATGTCTCGTGCTGGACTTGCCTGTGTACCCTCTTATTCATCAGCTTGAGGAGCACAAACAGAGACAACTTTCAGTGAAATACTTTTTTCAGTGTTTTCCTTGCCCATTTCAAGGTCACAATGTGAAACTAAAGAAGATGGACTAATTCATGGAGATACATTTATAGACTGAATGGGGAAGGAGAAGTCAAGAATGGCATCTGGGTCTGCAGCATGAATAGTCGTTTGATCAGCAATAGCTACTGGAATGGGGAAAATTATAGAAATTGGAGGCACAAACTCAATTTCTATTTTGAATGTGTTAAGATTTTAAATAACCCTTGTCTATTTTGAAGATGACATAGATGGTAGTTGGATATATGCCTCAGTTCTTGGGGACGTGAGTACCATAGATTTAAATCTGATCACATGAAATGTAAGGATATGGTAGTGGATGAGAGTTCCTAAGAAATGAGCCTACATGGAGAAGAGGGTTCAGGAACAATGATGGAGTTAACCTAACTTTAACCTTTGATGTGCAGGAACTTGCAAAAGAGACTAAGAAGTAAGGCAAAAAATTTGGACATTTGATGACTTGAAATCTAAGAAAGGAATGTGAGGCAAGGAGAAGCTCCCAAAATGTCAAAAAAAAAAAAAAAAAAAAAAGGATAAAATGAAATAGGTGTCACTGGACTTGGGGACACAAAGGTTATCTTTCATCGAAGTAGTTTCGGTGGATTGGCTGGAGAGGGGGAAATTGACTGATAGGTGAGGAAATGGAGACAGTAAGTGCAGACCAAAATTTCAATAGAGTATTCTGCTAAGGAGAGAACATGAAAACAGGAGACATTAGAGGCCAATACGAAATCAAGGGATTTTTTTTTACAATTTGACTGAAGGAGGACAGGGAGGTTCTAAGATGGCAAAGGATACAGAGCTCAGTGAAAGTGGGAGTTAGCCTGGTTATGGAAGGGAACAAGTTATGGAGGGGGCCCCAATATGTGGATACAGACACAGGGTGGATTGTAGGCAGCACCGTTAGAGGACCGGATTTCTATTTTATAAAAATCTCTCAAGCCTTTTGTGCTCACTGATGGGAACATGAAGCAGAATCATCATTTTGTTACTGGATGTGAGATGTTTTGAGAGCTGGATCTCAGGAAGAGCAGAGGTGATGGAAACCAGGAAGCCTGTGAATGCACACTGAGAACAGGAGAGGCTGATTGATTGTAGATTGGAGTCAGGAGCTTGAGGTGAAAGAGTCCGGACACTTCCTGTCCTACAGAAGAGTGACAGCACCTTATGATCCAGTTTAAGAATACTAGAAAGAGCAGGAAGAGGTAAAAACAATTCTACTCCCATGTATGAACTTGAAGGTGCCCAGAGCCACCAGGCAAAGATGTTCAGTTGTTAGATAAGTGCTCTTCATTTAACTCTGTTACATTAGACTTGGACACACCTACACACAAGGAAAGCTATGCAGCTTTTATTATAATTAAAAATTATATTTATTAACTTTCTTTCTTAATTATAATTTGTTTAGCCTTCAGATGTACCAAAATCAAACTTCATTTAATGAATGAGTGTACACATTGTTTATATTAAATTGAAAAAAATATAAAATACCTAACCTAATGCTCCATATTAAGAAGAGATAACTATGCCTTGTGCAAAATTGAGAATTAGACATGTTAGGCTAGAGTTGTTAGAATAATTGCAGTTTTGTAGGTTACTTATTTAAAACTCTTCAAAAATGTAAAGGGCATCTTATTCCTGTAATTGATAATGAAACCAATCTGTAAACAGGGATATATTTAGAACATCCATTTCCCATCTTGATAGTCAAACATCTATTTTCTATACACATTGCATATCCATTGCAACTGTATGCAAATGATAGCCTAGAGAACATTTTTGTAGAAATTGGAAATTTTTTTTGTTGTTTCAAACATGTTTAATATTGGAATGAATGTAACACATTATAATTTCTAATGTGATTCTTTTCATTTTTCAGAAAGATTGTATCTTGCCCAAGGAAGATATGTTCCTTCATATGGATATTTATCTTTCATGAATTTATTTATTCAGTTTCACCAAAGTTTAGGTAAGGAAATCGCGATGCATCAGAAGCAAACTCATCTGCAATTGCAGTGGAACTTTCCAGTTAATTCAAACTTAACTGCTGTTTCAGTGTTTCAGTGGTATTGCCTTTCACTATTAATTAGGCAACAAAGTAGTCTGTGGGATTTTCATGCACAATTCCAAATGTCAAGCCATTCTCTCTACAATATGAATTATATTGTGTTATGAATTACAACATGAATATTACATTATCCCATCTTCTTCCCTTTTCCTTGCACAGAGAAGACAGTGCATGTGAAAAATCCGTGACCAATGGCATCAGCATAGCCCGGCAGGCTCCCACCCCAAGTGCTGGTTGGAGGAGCAAACTCTCCAGTGCTGGCTGGATCACAGTTCTGTGTACGCATGATTCCATCTAACCAGCACCTCCATGGAGCTGCCACTGTCACTGATTGCTTAGAGATGCGAAAGTGAACTTAGTGACATTAAACCATTTTCCCACCTTTGCCCAGCTTCCAGACTGTGCTGAGATGTCAGCCCAGGTTTGCAGAATGGTTGAACTCAAGCTGTACCAACTACACTCTGCCAAAAGAAGAGCAGGTGACTCGACTTGTGAAGGGAATGCTGGACTGGGCTCATTTCCATGGTTTCCTGGGATTCTGGAGATATTTTACAATGTGTGGTATAATTTTTCTCTCCAAGTCTAGTTTGTCTGAAGGTAATTCACATAGATTAATTCAAGCATAATGGGGCTTACTGGGGAGAACAGACTTTTTATCAAACTCAACTGAGTCACATGCCTACCAACTAAAAACAGAAACCCCTCTGCCCACCCCACCCCAACCTCCCAGAACCACATGGCTTCTCTCCTCTCTAACTTTCTCTTCACATCATCTGTATTCTGCTTCCATTGTCCTCTTTACTCACAATGCACACAGCCCACAGGCTACTGCCATTCCTCCGGTTCTTATGACATTTGTATTAGGTTAGAAAGGTGTAACTAGTGGATGTATGGTTAAGCTGTGAAAAACCCACAATAAGTTCTCTGTTATTGCTTTTACTCTAAAATTAAATAAAGAGTCAACAATAGGTCATACATAGCTTAAAATTAAAAAAAAAATTCTTCTAACCATATTGGAAAGCCAAAACAATCCCATTTTCTCCCTGTTTACTTCTTTATGTATTATCCTCTGAATTTACTCTCATGAGTAAACTATTGTTTAATATTTTGGGCTAAAACATTTACTTATTAATGATACCTGTAAGGTTACCATTAACAAGTAAAGTTTACCATTATGTAGGCAACTTAAAATTGTTTTTCTAATTAGAGGCATAACTGTCAACTCATTGACCCAAGAATGAGTATCAGGAGAGACTGAACTCCTTGCTCTCTTCCACATGCATCCAAGGAGCTGAGCAAATGATCTGCCTACAACCCTGCAGGCCACACCTTTCTGTGACACCCCCAGGGTGACTGAAGTTAGTCAACTTTCTGTTATTGCAACAAAATAGCTCAAATAATCAACTTTTAAAAATGAAAGGTCTATTTTATCTCACAGTTTTAAAGGTTTCACTCCATGTTTGATCAAGACAATTACTTTTGGGCCTATGGTGAGGTCTGCCATGGTGTGTGCAGGCAGGGGCCAGCTTCTCTCCTCATGGGGGTTGGGAAGCAAAGGGCGAAACAGAAAGGGATTGGGACCTTCCCCTCCCTTTCAAGGGAGCACTCCGACAACTTAATTTCCTTCCAGTACGCCCCGCCTCCTAACGTTTCCACCTCCTCCTGTGTGCTCCGGGCTGGGACCAGGTCATTCACTAGGACCTTCGGGGGACATGGCAGACTGCAAACTCAGCAGCTAGAGAAATAGATATTCAAATGAAGACCCAAAACTCACACGTCGTCAATAGTAGAGAAAATCTGCTTCTGATCCTTGATGTCTATTACTTGAGGTTTTCATTATAATTCTAAGGAAGAATTTTAAAAGACTATGGGGAAAAAAAATGACACCATAACATAAAATTCCCTATCAGCATCCTCTTTTACTGAGACTTATGTAAATCTTTTGCCTCAAATTATCTGATTAGCAGTTGTATTGTTCTTTAGCACCATTACTGATGAGAGAACCTATCAGAGAGACTTACATAAATGAATCAAAACCTCAGAGACTTTTTATTATTATTATTATTATTGATTCATTGAACACCAATGGAGTACAGCTATTGTTTCTCTGGTTGTACACAAAGTAGAGTCACACCATCTGTGCATTCATACATGGACACAGGGCAATGATGTCTGTCACATATTCTGTTATTATTCTTATCCCCCACCCCACCCCACACCTCCCTTCCCTCTATGCTATCTATCCTTCCTCCATTCTTGCCTCTCTTCCACCCCGCATTATTCATCATCATTCACTTATCAGAGAGACCATTTGGCCTTTGGATTTTTGGGATTGGCTAATCTCACTTAGCATGACAGTCTCCAACATCATCCATTTACCTACAAATTCCATAATTTTATTCTTCTTTATGGCTGAATAATACTCCATTGTGTATATATACCACAGTTTCTTTATCCATTCATCTATTTAAGGGCATCTAGGTTAGTTCCACAATCTAGCTATTGTGAATTGAGCCTCTATGAACATTGATGTGGATGCATCACTGTAGTAATCTTATTTTAAGTCCTTTGGGTATAGGCCAAGGAGTGGGATAGCTGGGTCAAATGGTGGATCCATTCCAAGTTTTCTAAGGAATCTCCACACTGCTTTCTAGAGTGGCTGCACCAACTTGCACTCCCACCAGCAATGTATGAGTGTACCCTTTTCCCCACATCTTCGCCAACACTTGTTGTTGCCTGTATTCTTAATAAGAGACTTTCTAATTGAGGTAAGATGAAATCTTAAGGTGGTTTTGATTTGCATTTCTCTTATAACAAGGTTTGTTGAACATTTTTTCATAAATCTGTTGATTGCTTGTAGATCTTCCTCTGTAAAGTGTCTGTTCATAAGATAGCCTCTTCAACAAATGGTGCTGGGAAAACTGGAAATCCATATGCAGCAAAATGAAACTAAACCCATATCTCTCACCATGTACAAAACTCAACTCAAAGTGGATCAAGGACCTAGGAATTGGACCAGAGACTCTGCACCTAATAGAAGAGAAAATAGGTCCAAATCTTCATCACGTTGGCCTAGGACCAGATTTCCTTAACATGACTCCCAAAGCACAAGAAATAAAAGCAGGAATCAATGATTGGGATAGAGTCACACTAAAAAGCTTTTTCTCAGCAAAGGAAACAATCAGCAATGTGAAGAGAGAGCCTTCAGAATGGGAGAAAATCTTTGCCACACACACTTCGGACAGAGCACTAATCTCCAGAATCTACCAAGTACTCAAAAATCTTTACACCAAGAATACTATTAACCCAATCAATAAATGGGCCAAAGAAATGCTCAGAGACTTTTAAATGTAGTTAATGCTCATGATACCTTTGAGTCCTTTGGATTAAAGGAGCTTTTGAAATAAACTGCTTATGTTATGTTATTGTGTGGCTAAAAACTCATCTTAGAATACTGTTTACATGAACCTTGGTACTATGATTCTAGTGTGTGAAAGGAAACCTAGGGATTTTACCTTGTTTTCATATAAAACTCCACCTAACGTTGCTTTTATGTGGCTAAGATAAACACTAAGTTCATTTGAAAATTTTAATTGAGGTTAATATTGAGGTTAATAATGTTATACACTTCTAGTCAGTTTGAAACTAAATCATCAATGCCTCTTATCACCAATATTTTCAATATTCTTTAGAATGAAACAGATGCAGAAAAATTGTTCACCTCCAATAAATACAGAAGCAAAATTCTCTTATGTTCACTCACCTTTTAATAAAACTCTCATCTTGTTTAACATAAGCTATTTCAATACCTCCCCAGCTATCCTTCCTGTTCTTTCTTAGTATCTTCTCTCTACAAATCATTCTGCACACTGCTATCTTGCCATGATAAGAAAGAAGAAAATATAATACATAAGAAATGGAATTTCAGATCTATTTCATCATGGCTTATATGTACTACTTTATTTCTATAATACTGGCTTATTTTTCTCTTAAATGAGATAATTCTTGTTTCTCAATATTATTATAATGATTAAATGATGCAATACATGGCCAAACAGCATGCATACTTTAGAACACACATCTTCCTCTGTGGAGATTTGCAATATCTTCTTCTATTCCGACTAAACTGAAAGTATTAAGCATGATGAAGAAAACCTGTATTTCCTTCTCTCTTAGCCTGTGCCTATCTCTGAAGGTACACATTCACATATGCTGGAATTCTACCTGGTCCAATCCATCTATCACTCACTTAATCTAAATCATATTTGCATCTCATCTTTCACACACTGTCCTCCCGGTACTTCTGAATTGCCACAGAAGAAATTTGCCCTCTCTTTCTCTCTGTTCCTGGGTTGCAAAATACCCAAGTCAACTTTAAATATGAAGGTCTTAATTAGTAAATGACATGAATTACTCTCTATACCCAATGATGACATTTAAAATTAAGTGATGGGAACCTTACTGTGAGCTCTTTTGTTAGAGGAGATCCTTCTTTTTAAAGGAAATTTACATAGGACTGAACACTTACAGAGGTGATCTCTGAAAGTGAAGAATCAGAGAAACAAGTTCTGAAGGCAGACCCCACAGATTCAGCCATCATCCCTGGCAACACATCCCCCGACAGCTGGGGCATGCAATACATCCAGAGAGGGCGAAGATCTTCCAGGAGTATATTTGAAAACCCTACAGTAAGTTGCTACACTGTGGAAATCAATCCTACCTATGGAAACAAATATAGGAAAAAAATGTTAAACAGAAAGTCATTCTCTTTATTTCAGTCTTATGAGAACTTGTGATTTGAACCTCCGGCATCATAGAGGATTCTTCTCAATTTAGATGAGCAAGAACCAGAGACAAAACCTATCTGTTATAGGTAATGGTGTTAATATTGAGGAGGAATATAAGCAGAAAACAAAATAGTTTCATGTATTATGAAAGTAGAAAAGCAAATATAATATTAATACATCACTGTTTTAATTACAGATATGTTAATAAACCAAATTTCTTATTTTCTGCATTAGCAAAATCCTCAAATTGTCCAAAAAACTCTTTAATAAATATATTCCCAATGGGAAAACAGAATCCACTTTCTATTTGACAGTGCCATATGGTCAAGGTTGACAAATATTTGTAATAATGTATAATGTTAAATAAAGAACAATATTTACACCTGAGTAGTAATGCATAAAACTTTAATTACCCTTAATTTCTTTATCTCCCACTCTAGAAAATTATTTGCATATTCCATAGCATTTAGTCATTAATTTATTAACTCAAGAAATAATAATTGAACACTTTCTATAAGATAAGCATTGCATTGTATCCTGGAAACAGAGTAGAGAATAAAATTTTTAAAAATCCCTGCCTCATGGAACTTTCATTCTTTATGTAGAACTATTAAAAAAATAGATAGATGCATGGATGGCTGGCTGGATGGATGGATGGATGGGTGGATAGACAGAATGCTAGGTAGTGAAAAGGGCAAAGGAAGAAACAAGCAGATGAAGCACTCAGAGGTGGAGGTGAGTTGTGTTCTTTTAAATATGAAGGTCATAGCAGGGGTCTTTTTAAGGTATCTTTTGAGCAAAACTCTAAAAGAAATCAAGGGAAATAAGAGCTTGAGGACACCTTGGGAAAAAACAAGCAAATACCAAGTATGAAACACTCCCACCATGCTGAACAGCGTGGTCAAGGCCAAGTTGGGTCTTCAGCCGAGTTTGAGGAGAGGCAGGGAGCAGTTCAATGAGCCCTTCAGAGGACTGTGGAGAACACAGCTTTCACCAAGAGAGAGGATCGCTGGGCCGTGAGCTGAGGATCCCTTCAAGTTGCTATATGGAGGGACGTGGAGCTGCCAGACCGGTGAGTGGGCTACAGCCCAGAGAGGTGGAGCCCACCGGTCATCCCAGAGGGTTGAGAGGCTAAGGCAGGAGGATCCCAAGTTTCAGGTCAGCCTGGCAACTTAGCCAGACCCTGTCTCAAAATAAAAGAGGGTTGGGGGTATAGCTCAGTGGTTAAGTGCCCCAGGTTTAATCCCAAGTACCAAAAACAACAACAACAAACAAACAAACAAAAAAGTCCGGGTTGGGGAGGTACAAAACCCTGATAAAGTTAATGGTAAATTTTGCCTATTGTAGTGGTGGTGCTAAGAAGAGGTTTGATCCTAAATTTCATTTTCTTACATGTGAAACTAAAAGGATTTGCTATTTCAATGGAAGTAGGATGCAACAGCAAGAGAAGCATTGAAGAAACTCTAAATGAATTTAATGTATACATTTTATTGCAATGAGTAAAGCCAGAGATTTTATCTTTGATGAGACTTGGAAATACTTAATGGTATTGACAATAAATTTTGAATTTTCCTTTAGCCACATTAACAAGGGAAATATATTTTCACTAGAGTAAATTTGCCCAGAATGTTAGTTTAGGTGACATCAGCGATTAAAGAACTGCCGTTGTGATGTTAAATAAAACCCAGGAAGCTCTTCTGGGTGGAAGCACTGAGATGGAAAGTGACTCATGCTTCGGACAAGTGTGAATTTAGGATATGTGCTATAAAACCAGCAAGTAGAAATAAGGAAGAGATCAAAGGTAGAGGAACAGAGGTTGGAATCCTCTCCATGATTTAACTGAAGAATACTGCTATGCCATGAAACTCAGAGGACTCAGACTGAAACCTTCGAAAATTTGTAATATGTGAAATCATTAGTAGATATGAATCAGTGACATAAGTAGGAAGAGAACAAGAGACTAAGGTCAATTACATATAGAAGTGAAGAGATTTATCAAGAAGTGCATAAGGCCAAGGCCGTAGCCCACACCTCTAATCCCCCAGGCTCAGGAGGCCAAAGTGGGAGGATCTCAATTTCAAAATCAGCCTCAGCAGCTTAACCAGACCCTGTCTCAAAATCTAAAAACAAAGTAAAAGGGACTAGGAATGTGGTTCAATGGTTCAATCCTGGGTCCAAAAAATAAATAAATAAATAAATAAAAATGTGCAAGTACAAACAACACATCAACTCAAAAATACTTTCAATACAAGTGACAAGACACATGATACATATGACATTATTGGTTGAATTAACATTGTCCTGAGAAAAATAATTAGTAGGAGATAAACTTATAGAGATTTATTATTTTTAAAGTAACATGATTATGTTGGATGAGAATTCTGATAATCAGCCATCTGTAATTTGGAAGACCCAGAGAACCAGTGGTGTAGTCCTAAAAATTGGTATGTAGTCCCAGTCCAAGTCCAAGAGCAGAAGAGCAATAATTCAGCTCAGCAGTTCAATGGAGGAAGGAACCTCTCTCCTCCTCCACACCTTGTCCTGTCCAGGCACTCAGTGAATTGCAGGGCAGCCCCTCCCATTGCACTGGGGAGGGCCATATAGGTTGTATTCAGTTACCAATTCAAATGGTAATCTCATCAAGGAAGTTCTTTTTTTTTATTTTATTCATTTAATATTGATCCATTGAAACATCCAGGAACTTCTTACAGACATACCCAGAAACAACATTTAGCCACATACCTGGACATCCTGATCCAGTCAAATTGATGTATAAAATTAACCATCACAATGACCATATACCACTCTCAAATATAGTGAATTCCATTTTCTGCTTTAGAAAATCCACTAGATAAAGTTGGAAACAATTATTGTATTTAATTCACAAATATAGTTAATGTACTTATTTAATTTAAATAACATCAATTTTAAATATCATTTATCTATTGTCACAAAATCATCATTTTTATTTTTCACGCTTGTGGACAATTTTGGGATCTTGGGATCTTCCTCCAGCCTCTGGTATAAAAGGATCCCATTCTTCCACACTGACTAAGTCGGGGTGACCACACAGAAGGCATCTGGACATTTAAGCATAAGAGCAAGTCCACCGAAGTGCTTCTGAAAACTACAAAATAAAACAGGAAAAAAAATGTCCTGATTTTTAAAAAGGTGGGTGGGAGGGGGCATGATGAAAAGGCTTCTCTCCTCTTTCCCACCTTTGAACAGAGCTGTTTGAGAGCCCTGCCTGGAGCCTCAGCAGCCACCTTAATTGAATGTAAACTTCCTGTCTTGAACCTCAGAGGGCTCAAGGATGAAGACAAAATCAAGCATAGAAATGAAACAGCAAAAAGAACAAAGACCTTGGGTCTTTGATAATACTATTGAGCACCAAATTAGAGCTGGTACTGCAACCTTTTGACATTTGTCATGAGGATTAGTAAATATCCTTGCTTAGCAAAAGGGAAGCCTACTTAAAATTTGGGCTGGTTTAACAGTAGAAGGCACATGCTTTCAACTGGGAGATGGCACTGAGAAGGAAGAATGGCGGCAGATTCTGACCATGAGGCAGGTACAATTGCCCTTGTTTAATGCAGTGCCCTGGTTAGTGTCTTATTAACTTGTATGTTTTCTAAGTAGCATACAAGACAGGAAAACCAGAGATGAGGCTTTGTTAAAAATGCAGCTAAACTTGCTTGTTAAATGTGGATTTGTTAGCCTTATCACTTTCAAATTTAAACTCGCAAGGGTTAATGAATTTGCATTTTGAACAACAGTCCCTATTGGAGATCCTGTGTTGGAGAGGGGGAAAGTCCAGATGTGAGGCCTAACAGCTCCCAGAAGCGAATGCTCCCCAGGTCTCTGAGCCAAGCACTGAGACTGTAACTTGGTGGCAAGTGGCTGCTTAGTGTTCATATCAAAAAAGATCCAGGGCAGCTAAATGGGACCTCAGAGACTGGAGGGCTGAAACTGGAGGTGATTACCCTGCACTGGAGGAAGACACTGGGCAGCTCAGGAAAGATGAGACCAAAACTTTCAAATGGGACAACAATTCTTCCCACTCGAAAGGTTACAAAAAGCCAGGGACAAAGAGAAATGCGGAAGTTTCAAACACTATGATATTTGAAAGGGAACTTTTTGGCAGGTAAGTAAAATGAGTAACTAGGAAAAAATAAATAACAGTGAGTGGTCAAGCTCAAGCTATAGAAGTCAGAAGGATGAACGATGGACGGTGTGAAGGTGCAGATACTGGGGAGACAGAGCCCTTTCAAGGAAAGGAGGGATGAGGGGAAGAGATGGACACCAACACTGTCAGTCCCCCAGTTCCTGAAGACACTGTTTCCAGTAATTAAAGATGGCAAATAATCCACTCAAGCATTTTGTGTTATTGTAGAGAAATTGTGTGGTAGCTATTCATGGAAAAAAAAGGGTGGGGGGAGGGGCTATTGCTTGAATCTACTACCCATTTCACAAAAAATAAAATAAAATTCCCTAATGAATGAATGGGTGAATAAGCAGCCTGTTTAATATCAATAACTCAGCAATAAATAATATAAGTACTATAACCCTCATCTTAAAAGTAATTAAAATTTTCCTTTCAGTGACTAAGAGACCAGGGAGATCCCGGCTGGCCTAAGGTCTCTGGATCTCATTGTCCACTTCAGGCTTCCCTGAACACCTACCCTCCAAAGAAACCTCTCAAAAATTTTTATTTTGGCTTCTCCCCAAAATAATAAATTTTAAGACAAGTGAAAAGAGAATAGGCTGTGAATATATTTCTTGACTGTAACAGGGAAAAAAAGAAAACCCTGATTTTTTTATCCCCTCTGTGTCAGCACTGGGTCTGGTCCAGCTGTCTACTCGTGCTAGTTTTTATATAACACGTGGACTATAAACTGACACATCAATGAATAGCCTTATTAATCTCTGTTATTAAGGATATCACAATATTTGACTATTTCAGTTTTATCAACATGGAAGTTGGTGACCACTGATTAATATTGCATTTTCCCTCTCTGCATGTCCACATTCTTTCACTGGGAAATTTTTCTAAGATAGAAATCAAAGTATTCCAAATTAAAATTTTTAAAAAAACAAAAACAGAGGCACTTACACTTCCATTCTCCTAAGCAGTTTTTAATCATGACTATCACTCAGCTGTTTAGGACAAAAATACTGTTGTTGCATGGATTCTCTAGGATTGGAGTCTACTCTCTGAAGCATCAACATCCACAAGTCTTTAAAATGGGTTAAAAACAGATTTGATTGTAGTGGCTGCATTGCAAGACAATGGGCCATCTGTTTCATTAAGTCTTTAACAGTGTTCCATCGTTTACTTCCTCTTGGCTAAATGTTCCCCGCCACCACCCCCCCAAGAATTGTTGCGGTTCATCCAACCTAATTCGCAACCCTCTTCAAGAGTTGTTCTCTCGCTGAATAGCTGAGCATCAGCTGGCTGAGCCACTGAGTCACTAACTACCAGACTATTACTGCGCCTCCGCCCCACATTCCCCTTATTTAGAAGTCTATTTTCCTGCAGTTGGAAGCAGCTGCCATAAATTTGAACAAAAATAAGGTTTTATATAATGCATTATAAAGTACAGAAATAACAATCATGTGCATGTGTCTATGCACATATATGCACACATATGTTTGTTTATTTCTTATCATTTCAACGTCATGGATATTCCAGATATCCCAGGGTTGGTATCACTTAGAAATTGTAACCAGAATAATGCCATCGTGGCAGATACTCTGGATTGTCTTTCAGCATTCCCTCTACGACCTTTGCTCTTTCCAAAGGGATCCTTATGGTCTGAAGCTCACCACTTCCTTTAACTAAGCTCTTGGCTTCACTAAAGTGGGGATAGTCCTGATGAGATCTCAAAGTCTCTTTTTATTTTCCTTTCGTGCTAGTTTATTTTACTAAGGAGAAAATGATTCTGGGGAATTAATCCTTCCTGTGTTACAAAACTGTAAACGAGGCCCTCCCATCAGTCACGAGAACAGCCCTGTCCTCGAAGCTGGGGAGAGTGAGTGGGAGGGGGGCTCTCTTCACAGAACTGAGGAGGGAAGTTATCCTAACAGGGTGCAAGTACACCTGAGGAGGTGACCAAACAGTGGAGGCCGGCTGGAAGGAGGAGGTAGATGGCGTCAGGGAGCGGGCTTTCCTATCAGCAGAGTGGGCTTTTATTATCCAGCAAAGGGAGGAGAGTCACAGTGCCAGAGTCACTAACTCAGGACGGTGCAGTGTGACCTCCAGGGCAGGGGAAATGTGGCAGCAGTGTAAGGAATGAGGATCCAGGAGCGAGGCCTGGACTCCAAATCCCAGAGGACTCTGTGCCAAGGAAGGGGAATTAATCCAGCTTTATCAGGATGGTTTTAGGCTGGTGTTGGTCTAGGCATGACATGGTAATATTCATAATCTCAGAAGGTCATTTGGCTACTAATATGAAGTGATGACTAAGTGGCCAGAGACTGTGACAGAAGCATGGACGAATCACAATGGGAAGACAGTGTCACTGGAGACATAGGCAGGAGGTGACTAATTTAAAGAATGCATGGGAACTAATATGGACAAAATTGATAGATAAGTAGTTGTCAAAAATTGGAGAGATGATGTATTTGGGTAAATCCTGTTTCCTGGATGTGACTATTGATGAATAGTGTGGGGCCTATAATACAGACTTGGAATTCTGTGGGTGTAGACTTGCAGAGTGTAAAAATTGAATTATTTTGGACATTGAATTTGAGGTGTCTATGGTACATTTGAATAAATGATTAGATTCCTACATTTGGAGTTCAAGAGAAAGACATATGGAGATAAGAGTTGAGTCGGCCACATAAATAGTAGTTACAATTATAAAAATCAATGCAAAATGCAAGTGTCCAGGGAAACTCTGAGGCTGGGAAACTCAGGGCTCTCCATATATCCGGGATATAAAGAGACTGAAGTTCCAGGAAAAACTAGCAAAATAAATTTTGAACAGGCGGTTTGTAGACAAATTAAAATTAAACAAACAACAACAAAAAAGGAAATCAAAGAATTTGATGGAAAGAATAAAAAATTAAAAACTATGCAATGATGTTTGACTCAGTCATAAACAATGATTTTACATCATTTGCAGAAAAATGGAAGAAAAAGTAAAGCATCATATTAAGCAAAATAAGCCAGATTGAGAAAATCAAGGGTTGCATGTTTTCTGTAATATGAGGAAGCTAGAG
This sequence comes from Glaucomys volans, assembly GCA_020662805.1. Taxonomy (NCBI): domain Eukaryota; kingdom Metazoa; phylum Chordata; class Mammalia; order Rodentia; family Sciuridae; genus Glaucomys; species Glaucomys volans. Next base: position 81,149 of record JAJEJO010003831.1, read on the forward strand.
GAAAAAAAGGATCTCACGAAAATAAAAGGAAGATCAATAGAATAGAACAGGAGATAGAGGGAGGGAGCAGGACAGGAAAGGAGAGATAACTGGAGACTGAAACTGACTAAATTATGTCATGCACAGGAGCAAATATGTCACAACAAATCCTATCATGTATAATAATTCACAAATTTTTTTGTACAAATAAAATGCACTTAATCACTGAGTAGCATCCCCAGCTATTTGTTTGTATTTTTTAATTTTTTGTGTGTTTGTTCTTTTGAGACAGGGTTTCACTAAGCTGCTGAGGCTGGCTTTGAACTTGTGATCTGCCTATGTTAGGGATTACAGGCAAGCACCACCACTCCCAGCCCAATAAATTTTTTTCAATGGAGGAATTTTATGTTGAAAGTTTAAAAGGCGATAAAAAGCCAAACATCAGTTTGTTTCCATCTTTGCTCTGAAGTGAAAATGTAAAATAGACTCTTCAGTCATCGAGTGCTACACAGTGCATTTACAAATTGTCTCCTTCACATCTGAATTCCACTACCCACTATCTGCCCTCTTCTTCCTGTTGTCCTCACAGACTACCTAGAATTACAGTGTCTCTGTACATATTTTTCAGTTCACATGTACTTAAATCTTCAGGGTGAGATTCATTATTAGTTATCTGCACATTCTAAAGCACTACTCCACATTTTGCATGAAATATGTGCACCATCAATCAGATCTTCACACTCAACTTTTTTTTATATAGACCTTAAATCCACATAGATGATTGTTGAATGAAAATAACTTGAACTGCTGAAATAGCTGAACTCAGTTAGCTCCAGGAGCCCGGATGAGGACAGGACTAGAAGGGCATGGGGTGCAAAGAGCAGGTTGCATGCAGTTTAATGTGGAGAAGATCACAGGTCACTGGTTCATTTGTTTAACGACTTGTTTAATGACACTGTAGCTGAGCCATATCTGAATGAATAATGACAATGTCAACAGCATGCAGGTTCTACTCTTCTCTGGAGTTTACTGGAATCTGTATGAGCAATAACTGGTTTGTACATTGGTAGGGAATTAATTTCTCCTAGTCTTACAGATTAGATCACTATTGACAAAATACATAACCCAAAACTTTATAGGCTGAGCAGAGCATTTGTAGGGTCAAAAGTTAAAATGTCCACCTTTCTTTCTGTCAGTTTTATCAAACTTCAATTTATTTAGGCTTTAGAATCCATGTTGCCTTTTCAGTACTGGTAATAGAAACCAGGGGCACTTTGTCACTGAGCTACTTCACCAGTGCTTTTATTTTTTACTTTGAGGTAGGGTCTTGCTAAGTTGCCCAGGCTGGCATTGAACTTGACATCCTCTTGCCTCAGCCTCTGAGTCTCTGGGATTACAGGCATGTGCTACAACGCACAGCCAATTTTGCTCTTCTTACAGGTTGTATGAATTTTATTTTTGTTGTTTCACATATTTTAATAATCTGAGCTCATTAGAAAGTTTATTGACAAAAACGAGAGAGTTGCCTTTACATTTTGCTCTATGGCTAAAAATTTAGGTTTATACTAGAAAGTATTAGGCTTTTTGCAAGTTTTCCATTATAGGGGCCTACTTTAAAAAATTTTATTATTGAAATCAAGAATAAAAGTCTGATTATACTAATACTTTCCTGATACCAGTGCTTGGAAAGTCCTCTACCATTTTATTTTGGCAAGTAATTACTGTTCATATTCAAAGTTCACATAAGTAGCTCAGCTTCAGTTATCTATCTTACAACTATCAGGAGAAATGACAAATGGCCTGTTAAAATCCAGATTCCCAGAGATCAACATCAATTAAGCAAGCAACTCTATAAAAGGGAAGTAACATCATATGATGTCATTATTTCCTTAAAGATAATGCACATATCTCTTCTCCTTATACTAGTAACCTTCTATTCATCACTAGCCCAGATTTTGGTGCTTCTTTGACCATCTTATATTATCATCTTTTTTTGTCTCCTTCCTACGCATCCCTCGTAGTAACTGCCTTCCTAGCTATGCCGGGTCTACAGGCTCTCTCTCTCTCTCTCTCTCCATTTCAGCCGACAGGTCCCATCAGACACATATTCGAGGTCACTGGGCGGCCCTGCCTCCAGCTCTCATCACCTCCCCATGCACTGAAAACACTTCATGCCTTCATATGACCATTCTGCCTACCGGAGTGGAATGTTTCAAAATATTTCCATGATTTGTCCTCTTTCTCCTCTTCACCTACACTAAGTTCTGTGGCACACTAAGGGCCAGGTGGGAGGAGTAGTTTCCCCATACGTGGGCAATGCGTTATGAAGTGGATGTTGGGTGTGCTATCTGTAAGGCATTGTTAAACAACAATAAAATCCAACAGGAATTTGCCTGCTATTTTTTAACACCTACTCAAGCAATTCTAAATGAGCTTTGAAATAAATATTCCTCCAGGGAAAGTGCTTGTCGGTCCAAGTTCTAAAGAGTTGCTGCAGTTAGAGTTGGGTTTTAATAATATATATGTAAGCTTCAAATTAGCACCATTTTGCTTATCCTGTAATGAACATTTTCTTTACAAAAGTTAATTTCTGTATTGTTATATTGTCATCCAGGACACATATGGACTCAGACAAATGTGTTCATTTTTAAGAACAAGTGTGTAACTAACTATTTAGTATGATTGAGCTTGCTCTGGGCACAGGTTCTAATACTCCTGAGTGTAAACACTGGATTAAAAAAAAGTAACAGCACGGTAATTATAAATACAAAGAAACAACTCCAGTTACTTAAGTTCTAGCAATCTGTATGCCACTTAGAGGTTTTTATTTGTATACAGATGTAAAAAAAAAAACAGTGAAACAGAGAATTGTAATGTCAAATATATTTGTTTAGCAAGCCCAAATTTTAGTGGAATTTAGCTAGCTTAATCATGTTCGGGTAGAATTTTACTTCTGAATTCTACTGTACTTTATATATCATCACATTTTTATAAATATTTTCTGCCTTATATTCTGGGTATTCATGTACATTCACTATTATTTCTCCTTTCTTATGCAGATAATAATTGAAACTGGAGTTTGAGACAAATCATATTCTCTGCTTCTGCTGGCTGGTGGGGTCTGGGTAAGCTGCAGGGGTCTGCATCTGAGAAAGCCCATATAAGTGTCAGCAGGCAATGACAGCACGGCATGCCTGACAGAGTCGGCCTTTTGAGGTCACAGCCAGCACTGGAGTCTTCTCCACTGCTATCCACTGACATGTTACGGTTCTCACGGACGCCATGCCCCCACACCCAGTGTTACGGCTGACCCTAGCAGCTCACCAGTTTCTTTCTGGTACTTGTGAATTGGAAGAATGCAATTCATGGATAACAATGGAAAGCAAGAATGAAAGGAGTCATATTTATTTTAAGTGAGAAAAAGAAGAACTATCAATAATCAAGAGGGGATAGATTACAGGTTACCAATTAGGTGTGCTGGTCTAGGGGTTAATTTACTCACCGGGTTAAAGGTATTGGTCAATATTTATGCTAATCAGTTTTGGAAGAGCACCAAGGTTCCTGGTTCTGCCATGAACTTCTACTTGGCTGTGCCCTCTCAGCCTTGAGTTTGAATGTTCCTGTAATCTCCCTGTGGTTCTGCCCCTGCTTCCCCCTTCCCCCAGCTCCAGGACAAAGACTTGGCTGGAATTCTTATAACGTTTGTACAGGTTATTTTCATGGAGTGACCTTTACATTTGAAAAATGTTTCATTAGGAGCCCATTACCCTGACTGCCTATTTTACTATCCTATCTTCCTCATTATACCTGATAATATTATGACTCCCTCAAAGCATAATGCTACTTTCTGGAAAAAAAATGCATATTTGTTGACTACATGCAAATAATGTTTTCAAATAAAAATTAATATTTGTATCTTTATTGTATCACCAGTGGTACTTTAAAAACTAGTAAACTTATTTCTTATCAGGATAAGATTAACACAAAACATCACAAATCCACAGGACAAACAAAAGAGAAAAAGAAAGGACAACCCTTATAATATTACATACGGCAAGTGAACTTGGAAAGTTTCTCTGCATTCATTAATCAGCAAGTAAGCACTGAGTAAGCAAAAGTGCCAGGTACTCTTTTGCATAAGCAAAAGAGAGAAATTCCCTGCCTCCTGGGAGTCATAGAGCAATCAAGAATAGTGAGTCAGACAGTGATAAGGGTAATAAATGCAGCACAAAAAATGCAATTTGTGTGATAAATGATGAGGGGAAGCTAAACATAAAATGGGTAATAACACATTCTAGCTTTCATGTTAAATAAGATTACATGTAAAATTAAATAGTGCATCCATAACACATATATGAAAAAGCTATAAATATACATAAAATTATCTATTACATATATAATTATATATGTATTATAATTATATAGAATTACAATTTATATTATGTAATACACATGTTATTATATGTATATTATTTATCTGGTATGTAAAATTTATCTGGCATAGAAACTATCTGATTCATATTTTAAATGTGTATAAATGATACATTTTATATACAGTATATATGATTTACGTATTTTATATGCTAAATTATAGTTTTGTAGCTATCTTTATGTCACAGCATCAAAGAAAAGGAAGAAAGCTATAAAGTTTTTGAATGATGGAAAGTGGTCAGAGCTGCTCAGTGACAGGCCCTGTCAAAGAATGCAGCAAATTGGCCACAGATTGAGAGAAAGTATTTGTAGAAAGACGAATGTGATAAAGACTACCTACCATCTAACATAAGCAACTCTCAGTGCTCAGTGGTGGGAATATGAATAACTCAACTAAGAAACGGGCTGAAGTGTTAAACAAGGTTACCCCTAAAGTCGTGCAGACGGCAACAGAGCAGAGAAGGTGCTCAGTATCAGACATCATGAGGGAATTGCAAATTAAAGCCACAAAGAGCTTCCCCTGCACACCCACTGAATGACTCAATGGGACACTGACCACACAACAACACCAAGCTCTGAACTGCACACTCTTCCCATCCTATGGACATAGTCCTCAGTAGTAACCCAAATGAGGGAGAAGTTATATCCACATAAAGGACTGCACACAAACATTTTCAATAACTTTATATTATTTTTATTTTTATTCATTTATTTATTTTTTGGTATGGGGATTGAACCTAGGGGCACTTAACCACTTAGTCACATCCCCAGCTCTTTTCTTTTTTTTTTTTTTGTGAAACAGGATCTCTCTAAGTTGCTTAGGGCCTTGCTAAGTTGCTGAAGCTGGCCTTGAACTCGTGATCCTCCTACTTCAGTCTTCCGAGCCACTGCACCCAGGTTAGTAACTTTATAATTGCCAAAATTTAGAAGCAAATAAGACATCCTTTGATAGGTGAATGGCTAAACCATGGTATATCAATAGAGGAGGATATTATTTTATGTTAAACATAAATGGATTATCAAGCCCCCCAAAACATGGAGCAAAGATGAATCCATGGTACAAGTAATATATGCCCTTTTACAAGGCTACACATTATATTATTCCAACTATGTGACACTCAGAACAGGCCAGACTCTGGAGGCAATGAAAAGATGAGTGGCAGTAGCTTTGGGGAAAGGAGGGGTGGATGGGTGAAGCATTGGGAACGCTTGGGGACTGAATGCGTTCTGCATGATACAATAAGGTAGACACCAGTCAGTCAACATTTATCAAAACGCAGAATGTGCAGCACCAGGAGTGAAGAGTAATGTACACTACAGACTTCGGGTGATAATAATATGTGCATATTGGTTCATTGATTATAACAAATATACCGTGCTAACACAAGATGGCAATAACAGAGGGAGCTGTACAGAGGAGGGAGCATATGAAAACTTTTCATACTTTCTGCTCCATTTTGCTATGAATGTAAAACTTCTCTAAAATATAAGTCTATGCTTCTTCATTTTGTTTTTTAATGGACAATGAATGACTTAGCAGAATGTCTGCAGGGGAAGATGCAGATGAGTCTTTAACTGTTCATTATCACTGCAGAATAGATGCTTCATCCCCTGAAAAGAAAAAGCAATGCAATTAAAGTGGGAATTCAGCAAAGGAGAATTTTAGAAATATACTATTATGGTAAAAATTGATTGAAACTTAAATATTAAAGTTGAGAATACTCCCAGAAAGAGGAACTGAAGTAAAAGAGGTTGATAATAGAAAAGAAATGTTAAGAGGATTGATCTAAGACATTTACACACAATTAATAAAAATCCAGAGAAAAGAATAAATGCTGGAGAGGAAATTACCAAATAAATAATTTTTAAGTATTTTGATAAAAGATCAGTTTTTAAACACCCTAACCTCCATCCCATGGACACACAATGGTAACTCTGAAAGGTAACCAATTTGTTAATTTGTTTGTGGTAATAATTACACAATGGATACATACAGGAAATCACATGTAATATATATACAATTGTTATTTGTCCACTATACCTCAATGAAGCTGGAAAATATTTTCAGAAATGGAATGAGATAATTCGCCAATAATCTAGAAGTGATAAATGATAACAGGTTCAAATAAATGTATACTTGAAGACATATTTAGCATAACAGGGATAAAGAAAAATTATAAAGTTGTTCATAATAAATAAAACAAAGTTTTGTGAAAAAGATTTTTGAGTATAAATTTTCTAACACTAGAAGTTAGAAGACTATGAAACAAAGCCATCAAAATTCCAAAAAATAATTCCAACCTAAAATCTCTGCAATTTTGACAAAGTAGGAAGAGAGAGCACAGAAGAATTTCAAAATGATGGGGAATTTGACATTTTTACCTAAGCTACATCTCAGCTCAAGGTGCAAGTAAACATGTTTCCTAAGTGTGAAAATTTAAATTAAAAAAGAAAAGACCTAAGATCTAACAATAGTATGTTCCCACAGGTGAGTGGCAGGGAGAAGTCCAATGTGAAACAGGAGAATTCCTATCATGAAGGGTTTGCGGCTGTTACCAGACTCAGTCTATCTAGACTGAATTAAGAACACAAGAGGACCCAGAGGCGAGGTCTTGAAAGAAATGTATTAATTAGTTTTGTCTTGTGTTTGGCCATGTGGTGAATCACATAAGGGAGAGTTCCCACCTATTTGGGTAGGTTTGGGAAATTATCTGATAGATATGTCCAAAAATACATAGTTTGGATTTGTTGTTGTTGTTTTGTGCTGGGAATCAAACCCTGGACCTTGTGCCTGCCAGACAAGTACTCTACCACCAAACTATACCCCAGTCCAACAATGCACACTTTTTAAAAAGAAATTTTTATCTACAGGAAAAGCAAAACAGAAATTCAATCACAGTATTGTGGTAAGACACAATATTTTATTTTATTAATTAATTTATTTTTATTTTTGCAGTGCTGGGGATTGAACCCAGGGCCTTGTGCTTTCAAGACACAATATTTTATTCAGCAAAGAATATCAACAATAAAAACATCCTAACAATGTTTTCAAAAGATGAGGGGAAGGAGCAAAACCCATAGTTAGAAGTGATGATTCTTTAATCTTTCATAAAATGAAGTCAGTCAATAATTTCTGCAGTTCATACTTCAAGAAAGGGCAATAGAAGACATCATTTTAAAATATGGAAATCCACAGAGAACTTTTTCAAAGGTGAATCGTCTGTCTGTAGGGAGTCAGGCAGAGAATGGGATAAGTGAGGCAATCGCATTTTAATATTTATTATAGCCTTGTAGTACTCGCTGACTTTTTAATCTATGTGCATTTATTACTCTCAAAAGAATAAAAAAATAGTTAAAACAAAAGATTAAACAGAATAATAGGATGAGTAGGAGTAAAATTCCTCCAGGTTTGACGTTTTTGACAGCTCCCACGTATGGGTGCACATACCAGGCACAGGTACTCTATAGCTATTGTTGGAACTAGACAGGCTCCCAACTTCTCTCTAGGTAGAATACTTAAAGAACAAAGAAATTTTCAGGTTTCCATAATTATATTTAATAACATACATTGTTTTTTAGCATGAAGTGATGCCCCTCAATTACTCAAACTTTTGCAAAGAATTTGAAATATTAGACTGAACACACACACACACACACACACACGCACATGCTTATTTCTATGACTTATATTTGCTTTACTGGTTTTTCCACCATATGAGCTAAACTCATAAGTAAAATCAAATATGATTCATATTATGTTAGTTATTATATTTCACAAAGGGAACTTTATCTGTTTGATCTTAACAGATTATCATTCTGTTTTTAAATTTGTCCTATTTATTCATACATGATAGTAGAATGCATGTATGCATTTTGATAAATCATACATAAATGGAGTTTAAGTTCTCACACTGTATAGTTTCTCATACTATGATTGAGTAACAGCTTTCTTCTACCTTTGGTAAAATCACGCCCATCAATTAGTGCCATGTGTATGGACAGACATGCCTCACACTTCAACATGCACATATACATAGCTAGTGTCCAATTAAACAGATTTAGTTTTAATTTAAATGAAATAATCAAATCGCTTTTTTTCAAAAAGACTAAAGATATGTGAACATGAAGCAAAATGAAGTAAGGTGATGTTTTAAATAGCATGAACATATAATATATTCCAGTGCTCTCAGAGGCTGAATTATCTTCTTCTTAATTGAATACATGGATTCAATATCAAAAATCCACAACCTTTTTCATTTAAGAAACACAACCAAAAAGTTACATTTGAAAAAATTAAAGAAAAGATGCCGTTAAATGATGGTTGCTTCATTCCAGATTTAGAACACGGCAAACTCCTACATGTGTTACGCATTCAAGAAAAATGAAATAATTAACATTTAACAGCAAGTGAGCACACAGAAAATAATGACAAAGTCCATATGCAAAATAAAAAAATAACAGAATGTTCAATAAAAGACCATTAAAATCAATGGTAGTATAAGGTCATTCAGTATAGGATGTCAAGCTAATTGGTTAGTGTATTCACAAATTCAGCAAATAGTTATTGAAATCCTATCACATGGTAAGCATTGCTAAATGCTAGAGATGTAGTAATAAATAAACATGTTTCTGAAATCACTGCGATGACATTACAGTAGTATGAGAAATCAAAACTAAATAAGTAAACTATTAGCAATAGGCATTGTGATTAGTAATGAGAAAGAAAACACATTGATGTGACAGGTGCAGTATTAGGACAGAGAAAAGTCACAATGAAGTCAGCAATCATGTCCTTGTATCAGCATGCACTCATACTCTACTATACTTTCAGTTTCATACAGTTTTTGTTGTTTTTTATTTATTGTTTGGTTTTTGTTTTGTCTATGTTGTTGCTGGTGTTTTTCCAGTTTTGCCGCTGAGACTTCTTTGGCTCCTGTGTTCCTTCGCCACAACCCCACAGCTGTGGTCTGTGCTGGATGTTATACCTCCTTATTTTCTGGCACAATGAGATAATCCAAGTTCATCTTGAAAAGTTGCTGCTCCACTCCTAGAATCAGCCGTGGATTTTTATATTAGAGAAAAATATTAGAAAAAATATTTGGATAGTAGGTGTGTTCATTTTTATAGGTGTGTCCCACTCAATTATTATTTTAGTTATTTTTAGAACTGTTTTTGTTTTGTAATCTATACATTTTATATTTGTCTAATATTTATTTGCCCCCTTTTTAATTTTAATGTATACTCCCCTGTCAACATTGTCCTATGTCTTTGAACAAGGCAAATATAATTATTTTAAATTCTGCATCTGATAATTCTAACACCTAAAGTCCCTCTGGAGATATTTTATTGAATATTGTTCTTTTTTTGGTTGTTCACATGGGCTTGCTTTTTACCTGATTGCTTTTTCATTGCCATGGATATTGACCTTGAAAAATTACGAAAGTAATTCAAGGCCTAGGATTATGTCATCTTTCTCTGTCGACAGCATTTGTGTATAGTAGGTGGATAGGACCAGCAGCAATGAAATAATTCCTGGTTAGATGAACTCAAATCCCCAAATTAAAGGCCCAGCAGAAGGAGACACATGCTGTTTTAGGAACTGAAACTACTTACCTCAGTTTATCTTACCTACCCACAATGTCTGTCTTGCCAAAAACATACAGGGCAAAGAGGCCAGCAGACTTAAACAAGGAAGATGAACACCATGTTACCAAGAGGTAGAACCCGACTCAGATAGGACACCGGTGCTAGAAAAAATAGAAATGTTAGAATGACCGTGGGCAAATTGATGAGGCCCTAGTAGAGAGTCTTCAGATGGGGATTCCCAATGAACCATGGAGACTCCAAACCAGCAAAATGAGCTAAGCTCATGACTGAGAAACAAGTGCACAGAGGCAAACACGCCTTCAGCAAAGCTTCTCCACTCTGTGGTGTCCCCCGGCCTGCCTCAGCCCTGACCAGACCTCCACCTGGGGATGAACTCAGTTGGCCGTGTGGAAGGCGAGAAGCAAAATGTGCAAAGGGAGGGAGCAACTGTGCTGGGCTCCTTTTCTTCTCGTGACTTCAGAAGCCCATCCTGAAGGTCACAGAGGGAGGGAAGACTCGCTCTAAGCCATTCTCATACTTATGATCCACTACATAGAACCAGATATTCTATCTAACAGCTGGAATGAAAATGTTTTGTGACTTCAAATGATGTCAAGCATTTTTATCATTTAATAGTAACCAAAGAAGTCCTGGAACTGCTTAGGTTTTCATCCAATCACTAGATAGATGATAGATAGATAGATAGATAGATAGATAGATAGATAGATAGATGATAAAGATAGAAAAGCTAGCCCTATATAGTAAATTTAAGAGAACAGAAAGACATTAAAAAAAAGTACAGAACAAACATCAAGCCATTGTTGTTCTGTCCACAGCTATCTGGTTGTATAATGTCATCACAGATTTCCAGGCAGACCCTGGGCAAGCTGATGAAGAATACATTCCACACCATGATCTTCTCCTGCAACAGGAAGCAGCTAGTTTGACCCCTGCACAGTGGGAAAATAATTACAACTAATTTTTGGAGAGCTAGACTATGTAAACAATAGTTGATTGAGACTCATATCTGCAATGTTTTGTTTCTTAAATCTCAATAGTAAGAATTTATCGTCTAATATTTCATCTGGTTATATCTGACCACTGAGGAGATGGAAAAAGCCAGATATTAAAATAGAGTGGCAAAGCACTATCAGTTTGTACAGCAAGATAAGTGAGTCTTCAAAGGAGCTTTTTTAACCTGGTAGACATCATCTCAAGTAACTAATGAAAATCAACATGAACAGTCAAGGATAGAGCCACCTCCATCCGCCTCTGACACCCGGTGCTAGGAAAGACTCAGCAGCACTTTAGCTTGAATTTCTCTCCAAAACAAAGTAACCTGAATTAAACCATGAGAAATGTTCGAAACACCCAAGTTACAAAATACCCTACAGAATAGCTTGCTTATTCGAAACTAGGGAACACTACAGAGATTTGACACATGCATGTATTTCATGAACCCTGGGCTATAAGGACTATTATTAATTGCTATGAATGGCATTATTGGTGTCATTGGGGAAATCTTATTAGGTTTGTACCCTAAATACCAGTAATGTATCTATGTTAATTTTCTTGTTCTGACAATTCCATTCTAGCTACATAAGAGAATACCCTTATTTTCAAACATGCACAGTGAAGTATTTAGAGTTGGCTCTCTTTTTATTTCTACTCCCTAATTCTGTCTCTCTCCATAAATGTCACTCTCTGTCTTTCCCTGTCTCTGTGTCTGTCTCCCTCTCTCCTCTTGATATCCTGAAATATTTAAGAAAAGGATTTGGGTATATGAAGAAGAGAGAGAAGGGTGATAGATAGAGAGACAATGAGAAATCATTGGAAAATACAGATGAAAGATATACAGGAATTCTGTGAACTTAAAATGATTGTATACTTTAAATATGCAAATATTTTCTGTGATTCAAATTTTAAAAATGAAAATTAAATCCAAAACAGCACTGCTTTCTACATATGAAGTACATTTACTTAAACAAATTGATTTATAAAATATTTGGGTTTTGACTTAATATGATGAAAATGAGATGCACATTTTCAACATCTTATAGAATTAACAAAAGTCCACAGAACAAGATAGCTCCTTTCTCTGTAATCATGCTTCATGTGACTCCTCAAGGCCCTGAGGGGTGGAATCCATCATGTTTGCCTGTGCTTTCAATTTTCTCTTTCCAATTAAAAGAATTATAGTTATCTATTTATTCTTTAGGTCAAATTAGTTGAACTTGTGACTTTGTCTTGTGAACCTTTCACATTTCATACATTACTTGGAATATTTAAGAAGTCATTGCATTATCATTCAAAGATAAAAGACGTAATTTATAGATTATAATTAAAAATGGGAGGATAAGTCATTTTCTGGGATGTGAAGTGTCTGTATCACACTGCTCTCTGAATGCCTTCCAGAAGCTCCAGTGCCGTCTTGCATACTCTGCTGGTAGGTCAGATGTTATGAAGTCATAAATCTCAAGGTCAAAGTTTTCACCACGCATCTCTCTCTCTCATTATTTCCAAAAGTATCATTGAATTGATTTTGATATGCTTCACAGACTTGTTTGCAACATTAATATTTTTAGAAACTTGCTAAACTGGATGTTGTCATCAAAAAAAAAAAAATTGTATCACATTTTCCATTGAAAATTCAAAAAGAGAGTCGAGGCAACTCCCACGAGCTGTTTCAGGGAAGCTGAGGGTAGAAGGAGAGCTGGTTCTGTGAGAGGCAAAATGCAGGAGGGCTTCTCATCTACTGCTCTGGGAATTGATGCTGGCCTCCAGAGAAGGCTGTATAAAAGAGATTAAAAATCTCATTGCTAAACATTGGCGCTCTTCTGGCTGGCTGGGTGAGAAGAGCTGGCTGAACTCCAAAACACTACGCCTGGAGTAGGGAGAACTGCAGAAAGACTCTTCCCTGGGAACAGAGGCCAGACCAGAGGACTGAGCAGCCTGCAGAGGAAGGAGAAGCCCATCAGAACCCCATGTCCACACATGGACTCATGAGGGTGGAATCTAGCAGTTTATGTATTTAAACAAGATGTCTCTGGCAGTACCTTCACAGACTGTGATAACAGACATGTTGCTTATAAATATGAATAAATGCTTTAAAAGTATGCTTTGGAAAGTCATCAACCTCTTTTACAGAAATATGATTCTAGGAGAACTAAAATTTCACTTGTGCAATGAATGATTTTAGATGTATATGTGTGTGTGTGTGTAATAATTAGATTTATAGGAAAAAAAGAGCATTATCAACTGTGTGCAATACTCTGATAATACCTAACTAAAGGTGTCAATATAAATTGTTCCTTAATAATTCAAACGGCATTTTAAATCATTGTTCTAAGTTAAATTTTATATGCTACTCTACTGCTTTGATTATGCTAATGGATACTGAAATATTTTAACAGCCAGACTACACCTTTAAGTAGAACAGGTGATACAATTTTGAAAAAATATTAATATGTCCCTTATATGAAAATTGAGAGTTAAATGTTAAAAAAAAATATTTAAGTTATCTTACCAATTTCTATAATTCATACAATTTATAGACTAACGGGACTTCTTAATGCATTCTCTGTTATCTCAAAGGTCAAGGTCTTTTGTCACTTTTCTGATTGACTGGGCCTTGCAGAAACTTGAGTTGGAGGAAGTACTTTTATTCATTTAACGTTGAGTCACGCTGCCATCATTTTTTCTTATTTTTCAGAGTGAACACATACTGAATTGAGGTCCTTTCTCCATTTTGCTGAAAACATTTTTTTCACTATCAAATAAAGAAATCGCTTATATTATCAGACACAAAATCACAAGTTAGTTGATTAAAATGAAAACTTTATATGCATATAATAACCTGTACCACTTGAGAATGGCCTCTGGTACCTTGTGATCCTCACCAAGAATCCCCAATACTGATTCTCATTTTCTTTGTAGGAGTTAATTTAAGAAGAAAATAAAAATCCAGACTCTCAGACTAAGGTGAATATTCCTACAGAGTACATGGGACCTGAAGGTCCTACTGCTAAAGAAGGTCAAAAGGAAGCACCCTCTCAAGGCCCCAGATGACAAGAAGACCAACAATTAAGCAGAAATAGCTTACGGGGCCCTCCGTTCTCACCCAGACAGACTCCTGGAGCAGCAGTCAATCAGAAGGGATTGTAAAGGATTGTGTTTACCTTAACCTGGGCGTCAAAGGTTCCCCACTGTGTCACAAGCCACAGGACTTGTGACAGTCAGTATGTACAAGATTTAAGAAGGGGCAGGGGACACAGAATGCACATTAAAGCCGGAAACCCCATCTCTTTCCTCTGCACTTTGGAATTTCGTTTGGCTCAGCTGAACACAGGGGACCGATTCTATTGTTAGCAGCTCAGTAGACAGTGGGAAATTGTAACTTAGAGCTGTAAAGGTTAGTCTGTGTTCAAAAAAGACACGTAAAGGCAGCACGGAGTCTGGCATTATTTATCATCTGTAGACGCAGTCACTACATAATGTCACTGACTCCTGAGTCGGTAGAGCACTAGGGGCAGCCCTCCACAGCTGTAGCCTCTGACACAGCCCAGGCACCCCGAGCCCCAGCAGAAGATGAATCAGACTGACGTCTGCTTGTAAGTCAGCGACTCTCATGAACAGTCTCTTCTGTAGTTTAAGTGCCTGAAATTATGCAAGGACAGACTTCTCATATTTTTTAAAGGAAAAATGCACAAAGTACCTCAATTTAACCTGAGTGTTCATAGAAGCATTACAAACAATAACATTTTACATTTTTCTTCCTTTTTTCCAAAGAAGTGTTTCAAATATAAATCAAAATTCTGATTAAGATGTATCCAATTGACCATTTTTTTTCTTAAGGACAAATAAGAAAAGAACATTTACTATGTATCAAGCACTTTGCAATGTGCTTTGGATGAGATAGGCAGAAAAAAGGTTGATTACAGACCTTCCTATGTAGTGGGACTAATACAAGTAGAAAACCAGAACATAAAATACTCCATAAAACACTTTGGAAAATGCAATAATAAGGCAAAGAAGGAAACGTGAAATAAAAGCCCCAAGGAATGAATCTGACCAGGAAAGGGTCAGGAAGAGTTTAAAGTATCAATTAGGCCTTAGGGGTTACCTGTATTCCACAGGCAGAGAACACTATGAAGGACGTTTGCTGTAATTTGCATCATAACTGTCCAAAGCCTTGTGCATTAGGGGCTTGGTCCCCATCTTGGTGCGACTGGAGGTGGGGGCTACTTTAAGAATGGGAGGTCTTCTGGTCACTGGAGGCAGAGTAGAAGCCCAACACCTGCTCTTCCTCTCTCCCTTCTGGCTGAGGTCAACAACTTGTCCCACCATGAGTTTCCACCACGATGTACTGCCTTGACACACTCCCATAGCAAGAGGGACAACCAACCATGTGAAGCCTCCAGAACTGGGAGCCACGATTAAACTTTCCTCTCTAAGTTGACTCTGATATTATACTGACAGAAAACTGACTATCGGATCTTCTAGAGAAAGAGAACAGAATGAGCAAAGACAGGGTCTGGTATCCACTTTACAGAAATTTGAGAGTGATTAGCAGGGTGTTCTTTTTGGTTGCAGGCTTCAAAGCTAGAGTGCAAGTAAGTTGCTTATAGGACAAGTCCTGTCACCTAGCACTCACACCACCAGACCTGACCCTCTTCTCCCTCCCCTGCCTCCAGTGCAGGAGGTGAAAAAGCTACCCAATGACTTCCCTATCTTCACTGCTTCCTAAGCCTGGTCATGAAACACTGAGCTGCTTGTGCAGCAAAGGAGGTGTGTTCATGCTGACCTTCCTCTTCTTCCTGCCTCCAAATCTGACTTCTTTTAAAACATGGGTTTCAATGTAAAATGGATCATCCATACAAACACATGTGTGTGTTAGCAATTTACAAGTTAAAGAAGGAGACTCACTGAAGTCCGTAGGTAAGCCAGCCAGTTTATCAAATACCCAATTCTATTAACTTTTTCCATTGGCGTTCTCCCTGTAGTGAGGCTTCTCGCAGAAGGTACAGTGACATTTATACTTAGGAGTGAGGTGTGAGAGTCTTATGCAATCCAAAATTGTCAACAGTTGTCTTGTTATTGGGCAAATATCCAGGTTTTCATTAGTGAACCATGAAAGTTCAGCACCTGGGTCCATTCTTTAGGGCTGTTCCTTTTCTCCAGAAAATACTCTCCTTTCCTGTTGAGGCAGTGATGGCTTCTGCCTGTGACTAGGGAAGGACCAAAAGAATGAGGAGATGGTGTCCATGGCAGCGTGCAGCAGATTAACCCGTCCTCCTTCCTGTGAACTAATAATGAAATCTAATTGTTCAGGCAGTTTCCGTCAATATTCTGTTATTTCCTGCTGAGTGTTCTTAACCGATGTCACACCATGAATAATTTGGGACTAAAATGAATGCATGAACTCTGAAGAAAAACTCAATGTCCCCCCAGCTACCTTTACTTTCCACTTGGTATCTGAGAAGTGCTACTAAAATCCAATCTTTCCCATTTTGTCCCAGCAGGAGACAGGACAAGGATGGGAATGACTAGCAAAATGTAAGCGTCAGAGGAGAGGGCAGCAGTCATCACAATACTAGTACATAATGGGGAAGCTGAGCAGTTGAACCCTAAATATTGCCATCAGAAACAAAAAAATACCATTCGCCCAGTAATCTTGACCTGTGCATTCTGGGAAATAAGTTATTCATCAGATTAGACAGAGAAGTGCCTGGTCCAGAATTGGGGGGAAAACCAAGACAGGCCCATGTAGTCCTCAACCCCCGGATTTGAAAAGATGTTTCAAAAGTCATCCAGCTAAAAAGGGCAGAGGTAGTTCAATCACGCTTTTAGAAGCTGATGACAGACCTATATTAACCCCAAAGATAAACATGAAAGAGGGAAGCAAATGAGGCCGATGTCAGGTGGGATGCAGAATAATAAGTAAATCAATAAGAGGAAGAGAAGATGCACTTGGAAACTACAGACAAAGAGCCCATTTGGGAAATCAGTCTGCCTCCAAGCATCAACCTTTTACCATGTCAAGGAACAACAAAGAACCTTGATTTCCTGAAACCAGGTTTCAGTGGTGAGATGTTAGGACTATGGGAGGAAATTTAAAAGAAGCTGTCCGAAGAGAGATGGAGAAGCCAAACAGTAACATTTCTCACTCCAGCTCCATACCAGGAAGAGCAGGAGCAAAACCAGTCAGCTAGGAGCAGAACAGGACAAGGGAAACCAGTCCTGAAGGAAGTGCTGGAAGGAGGAGGGGCAGGAAGGAGTAGGACAGATATGGACGACATCATCGCACAGAGTCTTCCTGAAGAGCAAAACAAACATACAAAACCCCTAACATTTCAATTTAAAATACAAGAGGGAAAACGTGTGTCCAAAAAGGAGAGAGGAGCTGAATTAACCAAAGGAACAGGTTAACAAGTTCTAGGAAATTTAACAGAACATGACTAAGAAGCAGTTTATTCAGACAACATTCCCCAAATTGAAGAAAAAATAATAAAGTCCAAAATGCAGTCAATGATTGCCAGGCCCATGAATTACCTCACTTCACTAATGAAAGGAAAATGCAACCCTATGTTGTAAAAGGTATTGTTTCCTTATTTTACAGAAGAGTAATGTGGCCAACCTCACCCAGCAAGCAAGTGACACAGAAAATCTGGCACTACGACACTATAGAGATTGTGTTCTTAGCCACATGCCTACCAATATTCCATAAGAATAGAACATAAACTCATCTAGGTGATCTCAGAGTCTTTTTTTAATCATGACACATATTTCCTCTTGAGAAGATTTTGTCTATTTTCTGTGTTAAGAAGATACAGTCAATTTCCTTCAGGGGCTGCAGAATTCCAGGGAGCATGGGACCTGGAGAAACTGATGCTTCCCTAGCCCCAGAAGGAGTCCTGGGTTAGTTACTAGACCACAGGCAATCTGGTTCCTTAGGCAGGGACTGGTAACAATCTTGGCATACCGTGAACAGTGCTTCTTGTTTTCTGAGGATTGTGGCTGATGTAGCCACCTTATCTAATTTGGAGTGCGACTGAATGGGAGTTTTATATTGTGTGTTCCTGGGACAGATTTTATTCGTACATTAAAAGAGAAGAAGGAAGCTCATTGCCTTGTTTCTGCTAACAGTCAACTTATCACAGTGGGAAAGGACAGTGTGAGAAAACAAAACACAACAAGCAAAAAATCCAGCCTGTCAAAGAGGCGCACAGGTGGAAGGAGCTGGAACCTGGTGCCCTCCTTCTTCCATATTGTTACAGAGTGATCAACATGTCCTGCATTAGCCCTTTGAGTCTGTCTTCTGGCATTTACCTGGCAGAACTACTTGCATGGATAACAAACATGCTTATGCACACACACACACACACACACATTCATGCACATGCAAGATAATCATGCCGTAGAATATCAACTATCTAGACCTTTGTAGACCTTTGTCTTATGAATGCACCTACCTAGAGAAACAGTCTCCCCTGCTCTGAAATTAAAGTTAAAGGAGCACACTGAAAATAATCTGCATCTATCGATTAGGGAAATTGGAAAAACCAACTCTTTCTTGCCTTGTTGTGCAAATGTCATTCTAGACTTTTGTCAATTTCTACAATTACTACTAAGTAAAAATAATAAGTAAAAACCACACCATATTTCCATTTTTCTATCTTCTCTATTATGAGATTTGTGTAGTCTCAAAATCCTGCTGTGCTTCTGGGTTTCATTACAGGTGGTGTCGTTAACAAAGGCTGAGACCTGAGCAGCCAACCCAAGCTTCCCGGACTCTCCAAATCAGCATCCATAGTGGGCTCCCCTTGCCCCTTGTCTTCCTGGCCTGTACCTGAAGTGGTTTTAGCAATTTCCCAGACTGCACAGAATTAGGCACAGAGAAGGGTCATTTTGAGCATCCGTCTCTAGTTTTGCAGAATTCATAAAATTAACAAACTAAAGACATTGGTTGGAGCCAGTGGGGTTAGGACTTGACTCCCCAGTCACCTCAATAGCAAGACAACCGCCTTTAGTTTCCTTGTTTTTTGAATGCCGGGAGAGCACTGTGCCCAAACTGATGTGGAAAGAGTGGCAGTGAGTGACAAGAGGTTGCTAGTTTGGGGAATTTCAATCTTATTGAACTGGTGGACCTTATTTTGCCCTGATGAATAAAGTTTCCCTGTTTAGAAATGTTCAGGCTAAAAGTAATATATCTCCTCTTGCCTAAGCAACTGGGACAGAGATGTTTTTGTTTGCTTTTGGCAAATTTGAGCAAGAGAGTCAAGTTGGGATTAAATCATGGCAGGCCATCTTGAAAATTTTGGTCTTTATCCTAAGAGAAATTATAAATAATTCATAAATCATGGCATGGAAGGGAAGCTTTGGGTCAGATCTGAGTCCTGGGAATTTGCCCTGTAATAACCAGATAGGCATTACAATTAGAGGCTTGGGATTTTCAATAAAGACCTCTGCATTAGCCCCAAAGAGGTGAAACATTGTACTAAATTAAAAAAAAATAAATAAATGTGTAGGCTATTTGAGGAAAAAAGAAAATGCTTCAATTTTGTTCCACACCTGCAATGTTACAGCTTAATTGCGGAACTAAAATTCAGATATACCCATAAGTGTGAAGGCTCAGGAATTCTACCAGCTTCCAAGAAAACCTGATTCGCTATGCAACCCAGTACTAACCTATAGACACACCCAAATAAAGACACGTATTACAAAGGACAGTCAGCACTAAATCTCTGTAAACAAAAACTATGTCTAAAATTTTCAGAAATTGTAAGTGAAATACAGACTATAGATTTCAAAGCTCTTGAATAAAAGTAAAACTTTTATTATTTTTATTGTTATTTTATTATTTTGGTAGGTGTACTTCTTATTTAAACTCACCGAGTTAGGAATTAGAACAAACACACACACACACACACACACACACACACCACACACACACACAGGTGCATCACTATCCATGGAAAAGTTGTTTTTTCCTTGGGGATGCACTGATTTTGACTCTAAATAACCATCTCTGATGCTGTAATGTTGCTTTTCCTTCTCTCTTGACTCAGAGTTCTTCTGCAGGCATTTAACATCCTTGACCTGGTTCATAATCAGCTCACAATTGTCCTACAGAACTAATTTCTAACTTCAGATCTTCTTATAAAATAGAATTCTCACAGTAGGGGCCAGAGAAAGAAATGAACAAATCGCTGTTTCAGTTTGCAGAAACAAGAATATGGTGAATTCTATTCTTCTATTAGTAAAGAATAAAAGAGGAGCAAAGCAAGCATTTGGGTGGCTTTAGTTTTTTCCAATGTATCTTTGCTAAAGCTTGAGACAACACGGAAACTTTATCATACAGAGTTATTTTGGAAGTCAAGCTCTGATACCCCATTAAAGCATTTTGCCAAAGAAAGAGTTGTTAGAAAATACATAAAATGCTAGGTGATCTGCCTTTGGTGGAACTTGACTTTCTGAAACATCTGAAATGCAGTTGTCTTTTATTAAATTGGAATGGAGAGGTTTAAGCAGGAACCCTGTGGGGATGGAACACAGCCTCTGAGTCAAAGCCACACATTTCTTGTTAGCACTGAACACTTACCCTTGCAGCCAGCTAACAAGAACAGCACTAATGGCCTTTGAAGGGTATCCGGTAGGATCCACCTTGAAGACAGTTGTGCTGGCAAATCCATGGATCTTCTAAGGGATAGCACAATTAAAACAGAGCTATTGAGGGGGTATTTGGAAGTCATAGAATTTTAGAGATAGAAAAACCTCATTTAGTCTCCACTATCAGAGTCAGACAATGAGTTCCTATGCAAGGAGATTAGAGAAGGAAAATTTAAGTTGTAATCTCTTCCAGAAACCCTGCAGAACCTGATTGCAAGGAGAAAGTTTTCTATATTACTTTTTTTCCCTTTAATAAGTTCCTCCTGGCCCACTCTGACTGGGGAGCAGCCTTCAATAAGTGTATTCGAGGTTAGAATTTCAAAATCCTCATTAATATTTCGAGATTGCACCAGGATGATTCATGCTACACTGCCTTTGCTAATTAAATTAATAGCTACAAATGCTTACCAAAGAGATTAACTTGTGCACTGCCCTCCCAGGGAGAGCTGTTGCTAGGCAGCCCTGGGCAAAGGGTTGGCACCTAACTCCCTCTCTCTCAGGACAGTTACTGCTAAGCATCCTTGACTGTGAGAATGAACGCCAGGCTGCTTTCACTAAGAGCATTCACCTTCTCTTTACATCTCAATTGCTCCACTTTAATTATTTGAAACGCTTGGTGCATTCTAGTGTTTCAAGTCTATTTAATCTGAAGGATATTTTGTCTCATGCTTTGTGGACTTGCCTTAATGTCTTATCTTATTCTTGTGTCTTTACAAGCATCTCTTTAAACTGCACATGGCTTTCCTACTACAAACAGGCATACTTCATGACTAACTGAAGCATTTGCCAAGGTTGGCAATAATTTAATTCTCTTTGCATATTACTTCAATGCATCAAACCATGCATTGCCTAATATTTGTTGGGTGTGACTCCTGGTTTCCCGCACTGTCCTGCTCCATATTTTTTAGGATTGCATCTTTTTTCCCAGTTGCTTTATCTATAGAAGGCACAGCCACTGAGCATTCATGCTAAGGATAGCTGTGGCATATCTCTTGCTCTAGGATGTACTTGCTGCTGCTAAATTTGCTGCCAGGAAGTGTGTAGTTTGGGAAAGTTGGCCTTAACCCAAACTTGACATTCTTTCTTCCTTGCAAGCAGGTGGCTCGCCTAAACTTTAAACCAAATAGAAATGAACAGTGAATATGTATTTAACCAAGGCTACACCAACTGAGCCGTGAATACATATTTATGAAAATACAGTATTTTATAAAAATACTTTTATCAATAAACCAACCTAGCTGCAGGAGGATGGGGGACATCTGGTGCAGACTGAGTCTTCCTGGAGAAACGTGGCATACCATGATCACAATAGTTTAACTAGATAACACTAACCAAAGCCCTGTGGCATAATGTCAGGTTCATGCCTGCCTGGTATAAGATAACCTCAGCTGAGCATCTCATGCTGTGTTTTTTGATGTCTGGTATGTGTGTGGATTCCCCTGTAAGAACCGGGGTGGGCAGAGAGTGAGTGAGGGAGAGAGAGCGTGTGTGTGTGTGTGTGTGTGTGTGTGTGTATAAGTGTGTGTGACACCTTGGTCCATGGAAGCATAGAGGGTCAGAGGTTAGAAGAGCTGCCCAAAAAGCCATGAAAATCACTAGGAAGGGAATGTGGGGTGCAGCTCAGTGGTAGAGTGTGCATTTAGCATGGGAAGGTCTGGGGTTCCACCCCTCACCCCTACAAATGAACTAGACTTAAATGAACTAGAGTTTGGCAAGTACTCAAATAACATGTCAGAAGCAAGACATCCAGGCTGGCAGCACTGCAGGCCCCAGAGACCGTTCAGTGGGCCAGGCCCACTGGCTGGTCTACGGCCTCCTAAGATTGGTCCTCATTTACATGGTAAAAGTTGTGGTATCACTTGTGGTATTTCCTTCTACTAAAGGAAGGAAGAGAAAAGGAGTCCAAGGCCATTGCCTTTAAGTAAATAAAAGAGAAAGTATTGCATGTGTCTTTGCCCTAAGCAAAAAGAAAAAAAGTTAAAGTGAGGCAGATGTGTGTGAATTTATTATCCAGGGTAATATCAAAGAAGCAGACCATTTCGATCACTCTGGAACGAGAATTTAAAATAGAAATTCCTCTTTATATGATTGTGGAAGGAGAGAAGTAAGTGAAGGCCAGTGGGAGACAAGTCAGAAGTCAACCTCCTGAAGCCTGGGTGTGAGCAGACAAGTCGGTGTTTGAGGGGAACCTGGGAAACAGGGCGTGGGTCAGGAAGGACAGTGGGCAGGAGAGCCACAGCTTCTGGGGGCTCTTGGCTCTGGGCACCCATGGCCAGGTGTGTTCTGGAACAGTGGCAGCTGCTGAGCAGTGAGACTGGCGGGCAGGGGAAGAACTGGGGGACACAGCCAGAACCAGATCTGCCATGCTGGGCACTGCTGGGAGCATCCTTGACTAACCTGCCTGAAGGTCTTTGGAGACAGACGGCTGGGCTATCATGTTGGCCTCTCCAATTTGTGCAGTTATGCTTTTTTCAAATGCTAACATGGACCATAGAGGAAAGAGAAGTGTGGAACTTGGAACCAAGTTGACAATAACATGGTCCAGCTCAGAGAGCAAAGAGAAGTGGAGCACAATGCCTTCATCGGGGAGCTGCAGGAAATGAACGAATATTTTGGTTATTAGTAGGAGTAGTAGCAGTAGTTTGTTGTTTTGTTTTTTTTCCTAGTGAGGATTGAACTCAGTGCTGAACTGAGTACGGCTGAACCACATCGCCAGCCCTTTTTACTTATTTATTTATTCAATTTTGAGACACGGTCTTGCTAAGCTGATTAGGTTCTCATTAAATTGCCGAGGCAGGCCTCAAACTTGCAATCCTCCTGCCTCAGCCTCCCAAGTTGCTGGGATTACAGGTGTGTGCCACCTCACCCAGCACGCCTACTAATTTTGATAACAAGTTTCACTACAGCAAATCTTCCCCACACAAATGGGTTTTGCATCCCTTCTACCTCTTTCTGATTCTACCTATTCAGAATACTTTAAAAGGAAATGCCACAAAGAATAGAAAGCAACTAAGAGAAGAGATAGGAGATGATAAGGAGGGAGGAGGGAGCGAGCTGCACAACCGGAGGTGCCTGCTCTGTCTGCAGGGGGCCAGCCTGGACTTTCAGAGGAAATAATCGCCCTTAAAAAATACTATGCTCATGGACCAATTGAGGCCACTTCAGTGGTATCTGCTATTTTTTGTGCCCTTAAGTATTTCACCCTTAGTTTTTTTAACTGGAGAAAGATGAGTAAGGATGAGGCAGAAGTGCCCAGCATCATTCTGGAATTGCTTGGACTATATGAATCTTAGTAGAAATGAATGACTGTTACTCCTACTGTTTGATATTTGCACTTTTTGTTTAAAAGGGATTACACCTCAGTACCACGGCATTCTCATCTAAAGCAGTAAAGAAAGGTAGGAAAGAGACTGGGAGCTTTGAAACACCACTGTGCGCATATCGCTAAGGACTAGCTCCATCCTTCTTTGGCTCTGAGGAGTAGATGTCAGCCCCTGTGCCACCTGTAGAGGGACAGTTCCTGGACCAGGCCTTCATCACGGCAAAATCCCTGAGCTAGTAAAACCCCTGGTCCTAAGTCTTCCCTAATTATTTTGACCCGATTCATATTTCTAAAGTCATTTTTAAAACTAATTAAAGCTTCTCTTTTAAAGGGCAGGTTGAACTCAATTCGTTTATCTCTATTCTGTACCCAAAAATCTGCTAAAATGTCAGCGAATGAGTAAAAGATTATATAAACCCACTACAAAAAAGAGGTGGTAACAGCAGTAAGTTGAAAAGAAAATACTAGCATGTGACAATAAATCAAAACGTTAGTAAGTCAAAAACAAAGACATGAGGTACATTTCTTAATTGGAGAAGACAAAATCACATGAAGAGTGTGCAAAGTTCTGCAGAGTTTGTGATTGCAGGCTCCCGCCAGAGGCCTGCATAATTGATTCTAAAGCATAACAAACCGCATCCTAATGATATGGAAAAGTACCGTGGTTCTACAGAAACTCTCAGAAGCCTCCAGGGTAGGGAAACAGAGTTGACATACAATGACATTTGGCGATATCAGGGACAGAGATGCATATAGCTTCGTGTAAGGGTGAAATAGATTAAGACAAAATGAGACTATCAAAATGCCTCACACCACTGGTCCCCAGCAGCACCAACACCTGGAGAGCGTGAAGAAATGTCTGCAGAACTCTGATAGATCAGGGCTTCCCACCTGCAGCACCGCACCATGCCAAACCACCCTACAAAGCGCTAAGAATTTCTGGAGCACTATTCTCGAGGATGGTGAATGAGGGAGCAAATGGCAAATGAAAACACCAAGAGAAAGGAGGAACCCTGAAAGTAAGAGAAGATGCAGAGGGACCCTAGGGACAGAGGATCTTGTGTTGCAATTACACGGAGGGGCTTTCTAACAATGCACCTTCACCATCAAAGTTGTCTTTGTTTGTATGGACAAGTAGGAGATGGTACTGCGAATCGCAATGGAAAGCTCAGCACTCCCAGCTCAGCACCAAGAGAGCTTTATCATGGTTCTGGTTTGATCAGAATGTTTGCAATTGAATGGATGTTAAGTATAGAATCTAAAAATAAAAACACCCAAAACAGAAAAAGCATATAATTGGAGCATAGTGGTTTTAGATATAAAAGATATAGGTAAATCCATACATTGTAAACAATTATTAATTTTTAATATACTGAAATATCACACTATCTCATAAATAGGTATAACTATTATCTGTTAATCAAAAACTTTTAAGTATGGAAGAAGATAGAAATGTTAACTAACCTGATTTGATCAATAGACTTTGTATACATGTGTAAATTGTCATACTGTTCCCCATAACACGTACAATTACCATAATAATAACTGGTAAGAAATTATAACTTCCTTTGAGTGGGAGTGTATGCATGTGTGTAACAGAGCTTTGCCTTCATATTCCATTATATGAAAACCTAAAAATTTATATTATGATATGTAAATACATTACTTATAACCATGCACATAAATATTGGGAGAACATAAAAGGGAAGAAGTGATTGACTCCCAGAAACAGAATCCAGTGATGGGAAGAATAAGACAATGGAACATTATTTCTCATTCGTTGTTTAAACCACATACAGGGAATACTTAGATAAGAGCAAATATAAAATAAATAAACCTGGTATTTTGCAATTCCTCCAAATAATATTCAGTCTCCTCACCATGTTTCTCCAGCCTACTTCTCTTGTTTTAAACCCAAACACTCTTACCCTGTCTTTCCTTGAGACACACACACACACACACACACACACACACGCAGACACAGTTTTTCCTAATTCTTCTAGAATTTACTTTGCCCATGCACTGCATATTGTTTCGAGAGCCTGTCCTTTAATTAAACTCATTTGCCCAGAATGCTTTCCTACATATTTATTAGGCTTTATTTTTTTACTAAATTCAAAGTCATTCCCTCTTTTTTCAATCTTCTAGTCACTAGTTTTATACAAACTGTGCTTAAACAAGCATGGTGTGAAGTCTGCTTTGTTTCATTTTTGCAACACATTATAATTGCGACGTGTCTGTGCAGAGACACCCTCCCAGTGACCCCTGGAGCTCCTGAGGCAGTGCTCTAGTGTCCCTTTGCTGCTGTGACAAAGCACCGCACACTTACTGACCTAAACAACACAGATTCATTCTCTTCCCCACGATGGAGGTCAGATGTGAAAACAGCTCAGTGAGGTAAAGCCCAGACTTGGGGGAGGGTCCCCTCCGGAGTCTTCAGGGAAAACTCCGTTTTCTGCCTTTCTCAGCTTCTAGAAGCCGTGGGCAGTCAGTGGTGAGTGGGTTATTGCAGTGTTTGGTGGGTGGGTTGGTGAGCCTCTCCTCTGTCTCCAAAGCCAGTGGAGGAGCTGCTCTCTGCCCCTCCCACACACGCACACCATCCTGCAGCTTCCATCCTTGCTTCTTCTCTGGATTCAACTCCCTTTTCTGACTCTTCCTTCTTCATCTATATTATAGGGACCCTGTGATTATGTAGTGCCCACCTACATCACCTGAGAAAATCTCCACATCTCAGTGCCCTTAACTAGATAATATTTCCAAATCCCTTTGCCCTGTTACCTAGCATGTTCACAGGTTTTGAGGATGAGGATGTGGACATCTTTGGAGAACCATTATTCTGTCTATCAAAGGTAGACACCCACGTCATAACCAGCACTTATTTAATTAATGGATAAGGTTTCCTAGTTCTTAGAGATATTGAGTGAATTACCCTCTTTACTCTCAAGTTACCAAAACCTGGTAATATTTCTATATTTTGAAATCTAAAAGTCTTGACTAAACAACTTTCATTTCCCTGGTTGTACATGAATTAGAGTCATAGCACGTGTAATCATACATGTATGTAGGGTAATGATGTTTGTCCCATTCTATTATCTTTCCTTCCCCTGGCCCTTTCCCCACTCCTCATTTTTCTCTGCACAATCCTCCTTCCTTCAACAATCTAACTAAAGAGGTGAAATATCTCTACAATGAAACTACAGAACCCTAAAGAAAGAAATTAAAGAAAACCTTAGAAGATGGAAACATCTCACATGTTCTTGAATAGGCAGAATTAATATTGTCAAAATGGCCATTCCACCAAAAGCACTATACAAATTCAATGCAATTCCAATTTAATGCAATTTCTATGAGGCATACCTCATAGAAACAGAGAAAGCAATCATGAAATTCATCTGGAAGAATAAAAGGCCCAGAATAGCTAACGCAATCCTGGAGAGGAAGAGTGATGCAGGAGGTATCACAATACCAGAGCTTAAACTCTACTATAGAGCAATAGTAACAAAAACAGCATGGTATTGACATCAAAATAGACAGGTAGATCAATGGTACAGAATAGAAGACACAGAGATAAAACCACATAAATACAGTTTTCTCATACTAGACAAAGGTGCCAAAAACATACAATGGAGAAAAGATAGCCTCTTCAACAAATGGTGCTGGAAAAAATGGAAATTCATATGCAGCAAAATGAAACTAAACCCCTATCTCTCACCCTGTACAAAACTCAAATCAAAATGGATCAAGGACCTAGGAATTAGACCAGAGACCCTGAACCAAATAAGCGACAAAGTAGGTCCCAATCTTCATCTTATCATCTTAGGACCAGATTTCCTTAACATGGCTCCCAAAGCACAGTAAATAAAAGCAGAAATCAATAAACAGGATAGAGTCAAACTAAAAAACTTTATCTCAGCAAAGGAAACAATCAGAAATGTGAAAAGAGGACCTACAGAGTGGGAGAAAATCTTTGCCACACATCAGATAGAGCACTAATCTCCAGAATCTCTAAAGAACTCAAAAAACTTTACACCAAGAATACAAATAATCCAATCAATAAATGGGCCAAGGGAATGAGCAACCTCTTCACAGAAGAGGATCTATAAGCAATCAACAGATATATGAAAGAATGTTCAAAATCTCTAGTAATAAGAGAAATGCAAATCAAAACTACCCTAAGATTTCATCTCACCCCAATTAGAATGTCTATTATCAAGAATAAAAGCAACTATCGGTGTTGGCAAGGATGTGGGGAAAAGGGTACACTCATACATTGCTGGTGGGGTTGCAAATTAGTGCAGCCACTCTGGAAAGCAGTGTGGAGATTCCTTAGAAAACTTGGAATTGACCCACTGTTTGACCCAGCTACCCCACTCCTTGGCCTATATCCAAAGAACTTAAAATCAGCATACTAGAGTGATGTAGCCACATCAATGTTTATAGCAGCTCAATTCACAGTAGCTAGATTGTGGAATCAACCTAGATGTCTTTCAGTAGATGAATGGATAAAAAATGGATAAAGAAACTGTGGTGTGTATATACACAATGGAGTATTATTCAGCCTTAAAGAAAAATAAAATTATGGCATTCACAGGTAAGTGGATGGAGTTGGAGAATATCATGCTAAGTGAAATAAGCCAATCCCCAAAATTCAAAGGTCAAATGATTTCTCTGATAAGTGGTTGATGATACATAATGAGGGGGAGGGGGTTAAGGCAAGAATGGAGGAAGGATGGATTGTGCGGAGGAAGAAGAGGGGTGGGGAGAGGGCAGGGGGAAGGAAAGATAATAAAATGAGACAAACAGCATTACACGGTGTACATGTATGACTACACAAATGGTGTAAATCTATGTTATAGACAACCAGAGAAACAACAGTTGTACCCTATTTGTGTACAATGAATCAAAAAATAATTAAAAATAGAGATTATGAGACCAAAATAAAATAGCAAATAATAAAGACTGGGAAATAAAATTATGTAAAGCCACTTGGGAATAGACCTACTCTTTTGTTATCTATAAACCAGCTGAGATGTTAGAAATGATCCTTGGACAGCTACATGGTTCAAAGACACTGGGGGGGGATTTTCTCCTGGTCCCTTCAAGGAATTTAGAAAATTTTGCAATCTACAGGGACAGACTGTGGGACTCTGGATTTTTGACACCATTTTCTTCAGGTTGCATCAGCCTGGATAAAATGAAGCAGAGTAGAACAGTCTGCAGATGCAATCTGTCCTAGCCCAAATTATCATGAGTCTCTTGTTTGTCTATTTATTGGCTTTAGTTTGGAAGAAGGAATATAGAAGATACAGACTTCAGAATTTAAGCAGATAAAAGCAACGTTTGACTTAAAAACTATATTTCCAAAATTATTATTTATGATACTTTAAAAACATATTATCTGTATTTTTTTCCAAAAGAAAGGAGTTAGCCAAGGGCGTTTTTTTACATATTCACATGAACGAACATTGGGCAGTCATTAAAAATATATTGTGTGGTTTTATGTACAATCATAATGTACCAACTAAAAAATAAATAAGTAGAAGGGAGACCAGGGAAATAGAGGCAGGGGACTGAGGGTACTGAGGGAGGGAGGAGGACCAAGGGAGGGGAAATACTGAGGAATGGATGGAGCAAATCATGGCATGTGCATATACCAATGTGTCAGGGTGAACCCGACTGTTATACATGATTATAATGCACAAATAAAAACATAACCAAGAAACAAAGCACATATTCTGTGTCTGTATTTATTAGCATAGAAAGTTGCCATTATTTAAATTAGAATGAAAATTGTACCAAAAGGCAAGTATTGTGCTTGTCGTGTTTAAATAGTTTATGAAAGGTTTTCATGAGTTTTAGTATCACCAGTATAATTATTCTCAATCTATGAATTCATTCCTACTCAACAGCTCACCTTGAACGTGTCCCAGGCATGGAAATGCAGTCTACCACTTTCCAAGTTCTTACCACCTCCACAAATGGCTCCAGGACAGACTCGAGCCAAAAGGTAGGCTTTCTCTGCCTGGCACCATGTTTTCGTCAGTCCATTGGTAAGGTTTTCCTACTCTACAGATGATCAGACATCAGCCGTGTCCAGGGCGCTTCATTTCTGCTCTCCTCCCAGGGCGTGCAACAAGTCATCATCTCTCTTTTTCACTTGACCATGATGAGATCAGCCCTCAACCCACACCTCATCATCCACATTGGCCCCTCCTCAGCCTTTCTCCATCTGGAGCCAGAGTGACCTTTGCAAAACGTAGTTTAGATTCCGGTACTATCTGATCTCTTGGGTTAAAACCTTCCACTGTCTTTCCATATTGGATTTTTAAAAATCCAGCCAGAACTGATGGCACACGCCTATAATCCCAGTAGCTAAGAAGGCTGAGGCAGGAGGATGTCGAGTTCAAAGCCAGCCTCAGTGAGACCCTATCTCTAAATAAAATACAAAATAGGGCTGGGGGTGTGGCTCAGTGGTGGAGTGCCCCTGGGTTCAATCCCCAATAACCAGTCGCTCTGCAAAAAACAAAGAAATCCAACGTTATTTCCTTGATGTGCAAACCTTCACATACTCTTGCTATTCATACTTTTTGGAGTATATTCACAAACCATGCTTATATTTTTTACTATGTTTAACCCATACTAGTTATTCTTTGTGTTCCTTGACTATGTTGAACACTTCCTGGTATTTGAGCCTTTACTTTTCTTTCTTTTTCTTAATTTCTTCCTCTTATTCTCCTTTTCCTCCTTCTCCTTCTCCCCCTTTCCCTCTGTGACCCCCTTCCGCCTCCTCCTCCTTCTTCTTTTTTTAATTGCAGCTGAATTTGGAAACCAATTGTCTGTTGTGGAAATTAACATCCATGGACTACTGGGCATGGTGAGGCACACCTGTAATCCTGGTGGCTCTGGAGGCTGAGGACATATAGCCTCCCAAATCCCACTTCAGGGAACATACTTACAAATAAAGTTGCAAAACAAGATTATTCTAGATGAGGTGTCTGAAATTGATTGAGAAGAGAGAAACAAAGTAGCCAGAAGAGTTCTAATCCACAAAGGAAACTATAATTCAAAATGCCTGGCTGGGTCTCCCTGGGTAGCCTCCAGGGAATTCTCCCTTAAATCTTCAGCAAAATTTTATACATATGAGCATTTCTCTAAGCGAGCTTGTCCTTAATGTCCAACAGATATCCAAATAGACCTGATAAGCTAACAAATAATGAACAATAATCTCACTTCTACTGACAAATAAGAGAAAAACAATGGAAAGATAAGTCTGTTTCTTCCCCTTATAACTAGCTATAAGAACACATTCTAATAAAAATAATATACACAAATCTGCAGATTAAAATGTGTATATTTGTGTAAAGTGCAAGGATAATAGTATATTTTTTCCCACCTAGTATTTAGTGCTTTGATAACAACGGGACTCCCTGAATCTCAAAAGTATTTTTCCTAAATGCAAGGAGTTCATTGTAGTGAGTTTATTTTCAGATCACAAATACATTTTTGTTGTCATGGACATGATTATTACTATTTTACTATAGCGCACAAACTCAAGTTTTTAATTCATGGAAATTTTAAGATTTTAGTTTATTATGCTATTTCTCAAACATGCAAAAATAAATATAAATGCTACTGATTCAACATCTCTTCCTATGCAAAAATTCATGTTTATTGAAAACTATAATGCAAATTTAGGTTATGCAGTTCTGAATTGTGCTTCTTTAGTAACTGAGCACTTTTTTGTTTTTAGCTATAAATGCCTACATAAATTAGAATAATTTCTCTATATTTCATCTATAAATGCCTCCATAAAATGTGACTAATGCTTTTAATGTGATTTTATGTTAGCACAGAAAAAGAACCCAAGCAAATCCTTACAAAAGAAAATAAAATAACCACCAGGGCATGAGGGGCCGCCCCTCTTCTTGGTATTGTCTGAAGAGCACTTCTCTGTTTCCAGCCTTGCATTTCTGCTTCTCTGGAGTTATTCCTGGCTGTTCAAAGGACTTAACTTTTTGGGTGCTGGACTTTGTCCTCTCATTCTTTCATGGAATCTTTTGTGTCCTTTCTTCATTCTCTCCTTGAATTCTTGCAGTGGTTTCAAACTCATGACAGATGGACTCTGAAGTTGTTCATGGCTCGTATCCTCACAGCAAATGCAGAGGAGTGCAATGCCCAGAGTGATAACTAAGAGATCACCTGTCCAAGGAGCCTCACTGGCAGAGCAAAGTGGAGTCTCCAAAGCAATCACCTTGAAGGAAAAGGCAAAGGCCCCATCAGAACTCAGCACAGGGAATTGATTATTACCTGATTATTAATTATCTGATTATTCGTCATACATTTTTCAAGAAGTTGCAAGCTGGGATTCCAGATTTATTGATCTGGCAAGGTGTCTGGAGCATCACAAAACCCACCTGGTCTCTACAGAGGGATCTCCAGGCCCAGTCCACACCTGTCATCTCAGCATGTGGTCTGAATACAATTCTTTCCTCAGAGCACTTTCCCCTGCCATCAGGTGCTGATACCCCCGAGGATTTAGTTACTCAGGTCTCCTTCTCCCTATGAGCCTATTTCAAGAAATCACCAAATACCATTTCTGCATTTCTCTGATATGTCCCAAATCCACCCTCCTGTGGCCACATCACAGATGCTACTTCAATTCACAATCTTAACATGTCTCATAAGCAGTATTTAACTAACTTATCAATTTTTGCTTTTGTTCCCAGGTTTAAAATTTCTTACAAGGTCCTAGACCTTACTGTCAAATAAATTGATTTAGATGCACACATAATGGTATCACGCTAGTAAAAAAAGAAATATCTGGAGCTATCCCTGTGTTCAGTTTACTAAAAGCAAGTAACAAAAGCCAATAAAGAGAACTCCATGGCTCATCTATGTACCACACACTGCTCTGGGCTCTAGGGATTAGAAAGAATGAAGGGGACCTCCTGTGCCCCAAGGTATCCACAGGCTAATAGCTTTCCACTGTGAATAGACCAAACTGAGGCCCCTCACCATCAGGGAAGTCACTCTAAAGTCTGAGTCTTCTCCCCTCTTGAGATAATCTTACTATTCTTCAATTAAAACAACACTGGTTTGCTTATACTTCCAGGAACACACATTACTCTTTGGCTCATTTCTTTCTGCTTCAATTCTTCCCTTCATCTAAAACACTCTCACCCTGTTCTTGCTGCATAATTCCTATTCTTTCTCATGCTGCGTACTTACTACATAAAACTTTTTCTAACCCAACTTTTCCTCACAGACTTCCAGCAGATAATCTCTTTCTTAAAGTTTTTATCGTAGTTGGCAAAATATTATTTGTGTTTTTCATATCTACCTTCCTTGCTAGAGAGTGGAAAATCAGCTTTATTAGGAGTACAAGTCTTATTTTATATTTAAATTCTCAATATTTAGCAAAGAATCTAGGCTATTACATGTGGTTTAAATATGTGGATAAACATTGGTAAACTGAGCTATTGTTCCAATTTCTAATTCCATCCCATTTAATGACATTCATTCAATTTATTAAGTACTTATGGCTTCCTTCGCTCAGAAGTGTATTATTTATTGTAGCAAAGCAGATGATAGTTCAAATGGTTCTTTCTTTTTTATACTTTCTATTCTAGTCAGAGAGAGAAAGCTGGAAACTTTCATAAATTAAGATCTCATAAAGTCTTAAATTTCTTAGAAACAGTTTGCTACATGGAAAGGTTCTCATTAGAAAAAAACAACCTTGATACTTACTGTATAGCTTTCCCATATGTTTCAGTTTTTTTTTCAGTCTAGTGTCACGGTAAGAAATTGCAAAAATTTAATAAGCAAGATGAATATGCAGCACCTATATCAAAATCAAAGGAGGCAGTCACAATTGACAGTAAGCCTTCTTATTCAAAGCCTGTCCATTCATAACAGTCATGCCAGCATTATCATTTTGCCAAAAGTATTACTTACATGTGAAATTTGGGAATGACATAGTTTGGTTTTCAGTCTCCTCAGTTTCCTGGCCCTACCAAGCAAGTGCCAAGTCTTTACATACCTAGACGTAGCCTCAGCTGATCTACCATGTTTTTCTTCCCACCCTGGCTGGGCCAGCCTCTGGTTCTTCTGTCTTTGTGTTTTCAGTATCCAGGAGTCACATCATGGCTGATGACTCCACTGAGGTTTCCTCTGCCCCAGGGACAAGGGTGAGATTTTTCAGCCTCTCTTATATCCCTAGAAGAAGGAGGATTTGACTTTGACTAGTGGTCGTACTTTTGCTTTTCTCCTCCACAGGGCCTTGAAGGACGATCTGTTACCTTCCAATATTATCACACTAGTTCCATTTATTTCCTTCAAGGATTACATGGATTTCCTCCAGGGTCCTATTGCATATGGCTAGGAAAGGATGATTGCTATTTGGAGACAATATTATTGCTAACCAGAGAGTTAAAGATCTCTATTTTCTGTATCTCAAAATTTATTCTACATTTTGTGACAGCCAAATTAGTCTTAGCCCCAATGGCAGAGCTCCTCTTGGGAACAGAGTGGTGTCTAGCAGATTCTAAATGCCAATGGAAAGTTCATCAGAGTCCTCCCAGACACATTCCTTCAAATGCTGAATTTGGACAGAGGGTAAAGTCAATGTCAGATGTCTGTTTTTTTCACAGACTTCATTCAAAACTGGGGCAGGATGTAGAATGTGAAAAGAGATAGAGGAGACTGGGGGCAAGGGGTCTTCCAGCATTTTTACTTAAGTAGTTGATAGTAGGAGTTCAGGGCTCCGTGTGCCTCAGGACCTCACAGTTTCCCATTAATAACAGATTAAGCAGGACAAAATTTCAGGACAGATCTTTATTCAGTTCTCTGGGAAAGGGGTTGCTGGCCAAATGGAATGAAAAGCTGTCTGTCCAAGATCCAAAACCCATCTGCATAGCCAAAAAAGCAAAATGGCTTCAACAGAGAGTTGCCATGAACTAATCATATTGTTAATGCCTTTGAAACAACAACAACAAGAGAAAAAGATTCCCTAAGAAACATCATCAAAATATCTCAATGGCAGGCTGGGCCCTAAGCAAAGGTAGTGGGGAGAAGTGTTGGGCATCTTTCTTTCCAATACTCCAGATGGATGTTCAAGTCAAAAATAAAGCAAAACACAACTTGCACTTAAAGAAACTGCCTGTTACATATCTGTGTCATTGTCGGATCTGCTTCAGGGGACGCTGTCACCATCAAAAGGGTGAGCCCGACAGCAATCTCAAACCGTCTCTGAAGCCGGGCGCGGTGGTGCACGCCTGTAATCCAAGCAACTTGGGAGGCTGAGTCAGGAGGATCGCGAGTTCAAAGCCAGCCTCAGCAACTTAACGAGGCCCTAAGCAACTCAGTGAGACCCTGTCTCTAAATAAAATACAAAATAGGGCTGGGGATGTGGCTCAGTGGCCGAGTGCCCCTGAGTTCAATCCCTGTTCCAAAAGAGAAAAAAAAAAAAAAAAAAAAAAAAAAAACCGTCTCTGAATTGTAACTAAGATATTTGTGCTAGTTTAGCCAGAGAAAGCCCAGTTTTTTCACTTGTCCTGGCTCCACAAAGCCTTCATTCTCTTTTAGAAGTATCACAATTTGCACAATAAATGATATGGCCCCTAACTGTGGCAAATACCCAGACTTAGATGCTGTAGTCGAGCACAGGGTATCAGCCAGCATCCCTTGATTGGCTCAGGTGTGCCAGGGCACGGCATGTGGTGTGTCAGAGACAGGATGGAAGCTAAGTCACCTACCATCCAGCTACCTAGTATGAAGTAATATCAAGAGCTTCCTCTTCTGTGTGTGATTAAGCAAGAGCTCCCCTACTCATTAATCATTCAGCAAACACTTTATGATCTTTGGCATAATCAGATCATAGGGTGGTCCCAAGGCACAAAGATCAGGCACAGACTCTCCCCTGGAGCAGCTCCTTCCTGTCAGAGGAATGAGGTCATTACAAACAGTGTGATGGCCGTGATCAAAGTACGCCTAAGTTGCTTGCAAGGGGAACACAGGCGAGAGGCACCTATTATAATGTGAGGACAAGGTAAGGGTGTAAGGGGGCCATCTGGGTGGAAACAAGCCTGCAGGAGAGGGATTGGGAGGAGTTAAGGACACAGGGGAGGGAGAGTCAGGAGAGACCTTTCAGCAGGATAATCAGCCAGTACCAAGGTGCGAAGGTGAGGAGAACCTACCAGAGGAGCTCCTGTCATGGCTGGGAACGCAGCAGGAGGTGATGGCAATGTCCTCCACAAACCTGGACCAGTAGGTCTTTTATGACCAGCAGTAACAACCAACCATCTCACTTAAGCAAAATAATGTCAAAGCCATTGGAATCATGAGTGATGACTCTCAGAATCAGTGAAGAAGCTGAGGGCCTAAAGGTCTGAAAGAATTTCACAGAAGGTAAAGTTCTTAACCAGAGGTGAGGGGCAGGGAGAAATGAGGAACAGACCGGGACCCTGCATGCAGTCCCTCCAAGTGTGTTTCCGTTTTTCCATTCCCCTCAAAATTTAAATTCCCAACCTCGTTCCTCACCTCGCAAAAGCTACATAAGAAAATCATAAAGGAAAACCAAGACACAATGCCCTGGTAATGGCCAGGTAAGTGGGGACTGTGTCTGCCCAGTGAGAACTACGGACTCCTACGTCTGGGGCCTCTGAAGGTTGGTTTTCTACCACGTGGATTTGAGTCCCAAACAGACAGCCTGCAAAGCAGAAGGGCAAATCCCTGGAGGGCACTCACGGTGCCGTTACCAGGGAAATGAGGAGAGATGTCATTCCTAAAAAAGCAGCAGAGATTCCCACTTTGTGGAAAGCTTGAATTTCTATCCCGTAGGATTTCAAGCATAAAGGGGACATATGGTAACTTCATGTTTTAGAAAACCCTCTATGATAGCTTGGGAAAAAGAGTGGGAAAGCTGTCAAGACTCACACAAGGACAGACCACCAACAGAGTGTTCCCTGCTATCAAGAAAGGACATGAGAATGTGTCCTCATGGATGTGACCCCAAGGAGCACATGTCATATACGTATAATTCAGGAGCTATACAGTACCTCCATGTCCCTGCTGGGGGCAGGGGGCCCATTTCTATGTCATGAGTCTTTGTTGCCTTTACAAGCCCTACCTTCTGATGAATAACAGTGGAGGACAGATGAAACTGCAAATGACGTGATAAAATGCTGCCTACAATACTCCTATAGAAAATCATTTGGTTATCTATTGCTAAAACCGGAGCTGCATTTAAAAGAAATGTAAAAGAAGAAAAGAGACGGGAAGCATAACCCAGATGCCAACTTGAACATTATCGTGGTTTAATACTGAGTCACATTCCCACCCTGCCTTCCTCTTTAAAGCAAAATTAAAACTTCAAGCTTTTCATATTAAACAAAAAGAAAATCACTTTGATAGTCTTGTAGAAGATAAGCAGTCTACCCTACTCCTAACATGGCTAATAAGTTCAACTTTTTACCACGGGAAAACTGATAGTGTCACAAATTTGAGATTTCTGGTCATCCAATCTCATGACCCATTTATTTAAATTTAATTTTAATATGTGAAACTAAGGAAAAGTCATAATAACTATACTCAGTATTTCTCCTTTATTCGAATACACACTTGTAGGTATATCTCATGTTTTGAGCACTTTGTGTTATTCTTTTTTTATTTTTACAGATAAAAATCTTTTGTCTTTTGATTCAGTGTACATAAATGGGGTACAACTTTTCATTTCTATGGCTGTGCATGCTGTAGATTCACACCATCCATGTGATTATACATGTGCATGGGGTAATGATGTCTGTCTCCTTCCACCATCTTTCCTTTCCCCACCCTAACCCTCACCCATTTCCCTCTACACAATCTAAAGTTCTTCCATTCTTCTCTTACTCCCCAGCCACCCCCTTTATGTATCAGCATCTACTTATCAGAGAAAACATTCAGACTTTGTTTTTTTGGGATTGGCTTATTTCACTTAGCATGATATTCTCCAACTCCATTCTCTTTGTGTTATTTTGAAGTTGAAGGTCTTTAGGGTATTGGCATGCCAACACAGTGAAAATAGATTTCTTCTATTTAAAGTTCATAACTTTCTTCAACTCAATATTAATTAATCATAAAATCTATTTCAGAAACCTCAAAGCCAGCTGATTATTCAATCATTTCTTTACACATACACATAGTTATTCATATATGTATTTATATACAAAGAGTAAGCTGAAACCCTATGTCACAAAATGAGAACTGGGATGGGCACAGTGATGCACTCCTGTAATCCCAGTGGCTCAGAGGCCCAGGCAGGAGGATGGCAAGTTCAAAGCCAGCCTCTGCAACTTAATGAGGCCCGAAGCAATTTAGTGAGAACTTCTCTCAAAATAAAAAAAAAAAAAGGGCTGGGAATGAGGTTGAGAGGTTAAGACCCCTGGATTCTGTCTCTGGCATCCCCCAAAATGAGAATTAGATGTATTTTACTGTGCAATTATCAAGGATGCAATTATACACAATGAACTGGAGAAAACGCTTGTCTTCCATTGCTGCTGAGGGGTTTCTGTTTTGAATTGCGTCTGCTGTGACTGCTTCCTATCTTGTTGTTCTCTTAGTTTCAGGTAATCACTGTTCAAGATTTCTCAAATCTTAGTCCTCATGACACATACATATTAAGTTTTCAATCTTTCAGTTTTTAATTTCTTGAATTTTGTTTTTAAAAATTCTGTTAATTGTATTGCTAAAAGGCACATTTTTTTCTATAGGCCAGAAAATTGTCTGTACAATGTAACTGTCTTGTTTTGCTATGATATTTAAAAGACAATTTTATATTTCCTTGTTGGCAGGAGGATAATCTGCCCCCTGAAATTTAATCTATTTGTGTTGGGTGAATATTTAAATAAGCTTCTTTTAATGATGGGCAAATGAATAATAAGCATTTAATAATACTTGCATAAGTTTCCTTGAAGGATGGGAAGCTGAGGGTCCAGAAAATGATAAATAGAAAATAGTACTGTAAATTTGAGATCAAGACAAATTGTCACACATAAAAAAGGAGAGATTTAAAGCTTGGTAATTTGATAAAAAAAAAAAGTGAAGAGAGAAAGATAAGACTCTACTATTCAAAAACATTGAAATGATTTTGGGAAAGAAGACTCACTGTGTGTGCTTGTGTGTGTGTGTGTGTGTGTGTGTGTGTGTTTAGAAATAAATCTTTATGCTCTGCACAACGCAAACTACCTTAATTTTCCCTATGATATACTTTGTAAAAACCGTGTCGCTCAATAACCAGCTCCAAAGCTAATGTTTTGGAGCAATCTAAGCACATCTGTGTCGTGCACAATTAGAGATGCCTTTGAGTGAGCAGTCATAACTGGTTGTTTGTTACGATGGCAGCTGACATGCATGGACTTACTTGCAGAACTTGGTGCCATCCTGCTTGAGATCTCTGATCTCTGCCACTAACCAGGCTACATCTTCCACTCTGACAGCATACTCTCAGATGAGTGTCTGAGTTGAACAGTAACCCTTTGAACATGATTTGAATGTCACAAAAAAGTTAAGGAAATGACTCTGAATTAGTGTAGCATTGCCTCAGGGTGCAGTGGAATGCATTGTTGAAGATATGATGTTTTATGGCTCATTTTGTAAGCTAACCCAGGAGTATCTGAAAAGCTCCCATGAAATCACAGACTTCAATCCTGCTTTGAATGTGTCTTCAATCTGGCTTTGAAAAAATCAAATTTTCTTAGGACTTGGAATATTTCCCTCAAAGGGAAAACATGCATTAGACCTATGTTTTCTTCCTTTGTTAAGGTAGGACCGTGTGACAGGGTTTGGATCTGATGATTGTAACTATATGCTATCTGGAAAAATCTGAGCCCATGAAAAGAGATAAAGAATAGGTTGTGGTGAGAGCATTCACTGCTTCATGAGGATATCAGGCAGCAAAACTCAGAGCAATGGCATTTAATTAAAATGTTCAGCATTCACCATTAGGAGTACCTGTGTTCTCAAATTCACAAATGCCTGTGTTGCTGTGGCTGACAGTGCTTGAATGGTTTTCAGTAATAAGGACTATTTCAGGGACTTGTATGTCAAGTTTTTCACCAGACTTCAGCAGCAAGAAGAGAGGACCTGCATATACAGCTGGAGTTGTGAGAGGTTGTTTTACAGGGAGCAGAGCCATTAGGTAGAATATGAGGAGTATAGGAACTCAGAGCAGGTGACACAAGACACCCTCACATTGGTGTTAATGATGCCTTTGTGAAGAACCCTAGATTAGCAATCCTTACAAGAAGAGTGAAGCAGGAGGCATCACAATACCAGAACTTAAACTATGATACAGAGCAACAGTAACAAAAACAGCATGACATTGGCACCAAAATAGACATGTAGACCAATGATACAGAATAGAAGACACAGTGACAAACCCATAAGAATACAGTTAGCTCAAACTAGATGAAGGAGCCAAAAATATACATTGCAGAAAAGATAGCCTATTCAACAAATGTGCTGGGAAAACTGGAAATCCATATGTAACAAAATGAAATTAAACCTCTATCTCTCAACCTGCACAAAACTCAACTCAAAGTGGATCAAAGACTTAGGCACTAGAACAGAGATCCTGTGCAGTATAGAAGAAAAAGAGGTCCAAATCTTCATCATGTTGACCTAGGACCTGACTTCCTTAACATGACCCCCAGAGTACAAGAAGTAAAATTAAGAATCAAAAAATGGGGTGGATTCAAACTAAAAAGCTTCTTCTCAGCAAAGGAAGCAATCAATAATTTGAAAAGAGAACCTACAGAATGGGAGAAAATCTTTACCACATGCACCTCTGATAGAGCACTAATCTCGAAGATATATAAAGAACTCAAAAAATTTAACACACACACAAAAAAACAAATAACCCAATCAATAAATGGACTAAGGAACTGAACAGACACTTCACAGAAGAAATACAATCAACCAACAAACATGAAAAAATGTTCATCATCTCTTGCTATTAGAGAAATGCAAATTGAAACTCCTCTAAGATTTCATCTCACTCCAGTCAGAAAGGCAATAATCAAGACTACAAGCAGTATTGAGTATTGACAAGGATGTGAGGAAAAAGGTATAGTCATACATTGTTGGTGGGACTGCAGATTAGTGAAGTCACTTTGGAAAGCAGCATGGAGATTCCTCAGAAAACTTGGAATGGAGCCACCATTTGACCCAGCTATCCCACTCTTCAGTTTATATCCAAAGGACTTAAAATCAGCATACTACAATGACACAACCACATCAATCTTTTTAGCAGCTCAATTCACAACAACCAAACTATGGAACCAACTTAGACGCATTTCAACATGGATAAAGGATAAAGAAAATGTGGTACATATACACAATGGAATATTATCCAACTTTAAAGAAGAATGAATTTATGGCATTTGCAGGTAAATGAATGGAACTATGGAACTATGTGAAATAAGCCAATCCTAAAAAAACAAAGGTGGAATGTTATCTTTGATAAGCAGGTGCTGATCCATTGTGGGGAGTGGGTAGGGAAGAATGAAGGAACTTTGGATTGTACAGAGAGGAGTGAGGGGAAGGATGGGGTATGTGGAGAGGGGAAAAACAGTAGATTGTGAGACAGTCATTATTACCCTGTACACATGTATGAAAAGAATTTTTTAAAAAATATTTATCAGTGTCAAAAAAAGTTAAGGGATCCAAGATGGCAGACCAGAGGGAGACTGCATTCTTTATCTCTCCATAACTCAGGATTCAAGTAGAGGAAAATCTGTTTCTATGTGAGGCAGTTTTTCTCCTCATCAATCCCCTGTTGTTTACCCCATTTGTCTGCCTTGATCACCCACAGTCTGCCAGCATATCGACTACATTTGAGTGCAGATTGTTTACTAACACCTAGCATCCACCATTTGCCTGTTTGTCTGCCCATCACCAATCTTTCACCTACCCATCACTCACCGACAAAGGTTCACCTGCCAATCATCCACTAGGAACCTGTAGAGTCTGCAGAAACTCAGTGGATCACCTGCTTCCTACAGTTGCCTGGAAATCCACCATCACAGTACCCACAGGTTTGGTTACACATGGCTGCTGCCATTTTGGGAAAGCAGCCAGGAACTGCAGGATCCTGGCCTGACTGATGGCACCCTGCCTCCAGGACCTACCGTCTGACTAACCACACCCCACCTTCAGGGGCCCCTGCCTGACCAACTACACCCCACACAGACTCAGTGCCCACACCCTGCGCTGCATCTCCCCGTTTGCCAACATGTTTGGAAGCCAGTGCAGCCATCTTGGATTATCCTGAAAGTGGAAACTGTCATTAGGTGGGACAAATCTCATCCTGAGATGCCTGCTGGAGATTGGAAGCTCATTGTCATGTACTTCTCATGCATCAGGCTACTGAAGACTAGAAGGTTTGAATAGTATATGACTGTAATAGTATAAATTTTTTTCTACTCTGTGAAATTTTTAAATTTCTATTTCTTTATTTTTCTTGCTCTCTATTTTCCTTTTGTTTAACTGTTTCCTCAAAGTCTTTTTCTCCCTTTTCTCATGCGAACAACCTTCTTTTGACTACACTTTCACTCTTCCTGTGATCTAGAACTTCTTCATATTCTTTTCTTATAGCATTAACAGTTACATCCTATACCCCTCCCCATCCTCTTTGTCCTCCATTAGAAACTGCAGTCCTCATTGTAAATCTGTTTGTTATACTGCAGGTAATAATTGAATTCATCCTCTTTGTTTATTACGACAATATTGTTAACGTATTCATAGGGGCTATTTGGTTTATGGCTGCATATTGTCTGTACTGGGTTTTGCTAATATTGATCTTCCCCCTTAAAGAAGAGATTTTGGAAAACTACAGGGTCACTATAAGCCCATAGGGCAGAAACTGTAATACCCCAGATCTCATTGCTACAGGGGAAGATACATGAACAACATGAAAAAACAAGGGAAGAAAGTGTTCCAAACAAACCGAGATTCTACACCAGTAGAATCCAATGACAGCATGGTAGAAGAAATGTCAGAAAAGGAGTTCAGAATATACATGATTAAACTGATTCTCAAAGCAAAGGATGAGATAAGAGAGCAAATGTAGGCAATGATAGATCACTCCAATAAGCAGTTAAAAGAGCAACTACAAGAAGCAAAAGATCACCTCAACAAAGAGATAGAGATTCTGAAAAAGAATCAAACAGAAATCCTTGAGATGAAGGAAACAATA
The DNA here is from genome assembly GCA_020662805.1 of Glaucomys volans. Taxonomy (NCBI): domain Eukaryota; kingdom Metazoa; phylum Chordata; class Mammalia; order Rodentia; family Sciuridae; genus Glaucomys; species Glaucomys volans. The sequence goes on from JAJEJO010003831.1 coordinate 124,366, forward strand.
AACCAAAAAAAAAAAAAAAAAAAAAAAAAAAACTCAATGGAAAGCATCACCAACAGACTTGATCACTTGGAAGACATAACTTCGGATAATGAAGACAAAATGTTGAATTTTGAAAATAAAGTTGCCCAAACTGAGAAGATGGTAAGAAATCACAAATGGAACCTCCAAGAACTATGGGATATCATGAAAAGACCAAATTTAAGAATTTTGAGGATTGAGGAAGGCACAGAGATACAAACGAAGGGAATGAACAACCTATTCAATGAAATAAGAGAAAATTTCCCAAACCTGAAGAATGAAATGGAAATTCAACTACAACAGGCTTACAGAACACCAAATGCACAAAATTACAGCAGATCCACACCAAGACACATTATAATGAAAATTCCTAATATACAAAATAAAGATAGGATTTTAAAGGCTGAGAGAAAAGCATCAGATTACATATAGAGGGAAACCAATATGGATATCAGCAGATTTCTCAGCCCAGACCCTAAAAGCTAGAAGGGCCTGGAACAATATATTTCAAGCTCTGAAAGAATAAGGTAGCTAACCAAGATTCTTTATCCAGCAAAATTAACCTTCAGATTTGAAGATGAAATAAAATCCTTCCATGACAAACAAAAGTTAAAGGAATTTACACATAGAAAGCCTGCACTACAGAACATTCTCAGCAAGATGTTCCATGAGGAAGAAACGAACAACAACAATGAAAGTCAGCATAGGGAGAAATTACCCTAAAGGAAAAGCCAATCAAAGGAGAAACCAAGTCAAGCTAGAAATCAAAACTAAGCCAAAACTGTATACAAATACAAATTGTATCTCACTAATAACCCTGAACATTAATGGCCTAAACTCATCAATCAAAAGACATAGACTGGCAGACTGGATTGAAAAGAAAGACCCAACAATATGCTGCCTTCAAGAGACTCATCTCATAGAAAAACATGCCCACAGATTAAAGATGAAAGGTTGGGAAAAAGCATACCATGCACATGGACTCAGTAAAAAAGTGGGGGTTTCCATCCTTATATCAGATAAAGTGAACTTCAAGTCAAAGATATTCAGAAGGGATAAAGAAGGTCACTTCATACTGATTAAGGGAAACATCAAGCAAGGAGACATAATGATCATAAATATTTATGACCCAAACAACATTCCATCCAGGTACATCAAACAAATCCTTCTCAATTCCAGGAATCAAATAGACCACAACACAGTAAGTCTGGGTGACTTTAACACACCACTGTCACCACTGGATAGATCTTCCAAACAAAAACTAAACAAAGAAACCGTAGAACTCAATAATACAATCAATAACTTAGACTTAACAAACATATAGAATATTCCATCCATCAACAAGCAAATACACCTTCTTCTCAGCAGCACATGGATCCTTCTCTAAAATAGACCATATGCTATGCCACAAAGCAGCCCTCAGTAAATGCAGAAAAGTAGAGATACTACTTTGTATTCTATCGGATCATAATGGAATGAAATTAGAAATCAATGACAAAATAAAATCAGAAACTACTCCAAAACCTGGAGACTAAATAATATGCTATTGAATG
>JAJEJO010003831.1:126336-162006 GCA_020662805.1 Glaucomys volans
GACACTATGAAAGCAGTACTAAGAGGAAAATTAATTGCATTGAGCACATTCAAGAAAAAAATAAAAAGTCAACAACTAAATGACCTAACCTTACATCTCAAAGTCCTAGTGAAAGAAGAACAGAACCACACTCAAAGTAGTAGAAGAGAGAAAATAATTAAAATCTGAGCTGAAATCAATGAAATTGAAACAAAAGAAACAATTCAAAAAATTGACAAAACAAAAAGTTGGTTCTTTGAAAAAGTAAACAAAATAGATCAACCCTTAGCTACACTGACAAAGAGAAGGAGAGAGAAAACTCAAATTACTAAAATTTGTGATAAAAAAGGAAATATCACAACAGACACTGTTGAAATACAAAACATAATTAGAGACTACTTGGAAAATCTATACTCCAATAAAAAAGAAAATCATGAAGACACTGACAAATTTTGAGAAACATATGATTCTCCCAAACTGAACCAGTTGGACATACCCAATTTAAACAGATCAATTTCAAATAATGAAATAGAAAAAGCCATCAAAAGCCTACCAATTAAGAAAAGCCCAGGGCCAGACGGATTCTCAGCTGAGTTCTACAAGACCTTCAAAGAACTTAAACCAATACTCCTGAAAGTATTCCATGAAATAGAAAAGGAGGGAACCCTTCCAAATTTATTCTATGAAGCTAGTATCACTCTGATTCCAAAATCAGACAAAGACACATCTAGCAAAGAAAACTTTAGACCAATATCACTGATGAATATTCGATGCAAAAATCCATAACAAAATTCTTGCAAATCACTTACATATTAAGAAGGTAGTGCACCAAGATCAAGTGGGGTTTATCCCAGGGATGCAAGGTTGGTTCAACATCCAGAAAGCAATAAATGTAATTCATCACATCAATAGACTTAAGGTTAAGAATCATATGATTGTTTCAATAGATGCTGAGAAAGCATTTGACAAAATACAACACCTCTTCATGCTCAAAACCCCAGAAAAAATAGGGATGGTTGGATCAGACCTCAACATTATAAAGGCTATTTATGCTAAGCTCACTGCCAACATCATTCTTAATGGAGAAAAACTGAAAGCATTCCCTTTAAAAACTGGAACAAGACAAGGATGCACACTGTCACCACTTGTATTCAACATTGTGTTTAAAATACTAGCCAGAGCAATTAGAGGGACCACAGAAACTAAAGGAATACGAACAGGAAAAAAAGAACTCAAGCTGTCACTATTTGCCAATGACATGATCCTATATTTAGAGGATCCAAAAAACTCCACCAGGAAACTTTTAGACCTAATTAGTGAATTCAACAAAATGGCAGGATGTAAAATAAACACACACAAATCATATACATTTATATATATAAGCAATGAACTATCTGAAAGTGAAATGAGGAAAATGTCTCCCTTCACAGTGGTCTCAAAAAAAAAAAATACAATACTTGAGAATCAATCTAACAAAAGAGGTGAAAGAACTCTACAAAGAAATCTACAGAACATTAAAGAAAGAAATTGAGGAAGACATTAGAAGATGGAAAGATCGCCCATGTTCTTGGATAGGCAGAATTAACATAATCAAAATGGTCATACCTTAAATGGTGCTACACAAATTTAATGCAATTCCAATAAAAACCCAAAAGACATTCCTGATAGAAATAGAGAAAGCAATTATGAAATTCATCTGGAAGAACAAAAGACCCAGAATAGCTAAAGCAACCCTGGGCAGGAAGAATGAAGCAGGAAGTATCACAATACCAGACCTTAAACTCTACTTTAGAGCAATAGTACCAAAAATGGCATGGTATTAGCACTAAAATAGATGGATAGAGCAATGGTACATAATAGAAGACACGGAGACAAACCCACATAAGTACAGTTATCTCATACTAGACAAAGGTGCCAAAAACATACAATGGAGAAAAGATAGCCTCTTCAACAAATGATGTGGGCAAAACTGGAAATCCATATGCAGCAAAATGAAACTAAACCCATATCTCTCACCCTGTACAAAACTCAACTCAAAATGGATCAAGGACCTAGAAATCAGACCAGCGACTCTGCACCCAATAGAAGAAAAAGTAGGTCCAAATCTTCATCATGTTGGTTTAGGACCAGATTTCCTTAACATGACCCCCAGAGTGCAAGAAGTAAAATGAAGAACCAATAAATGGGACAGAGTCAAACTGTAAAGCTTTTTCTCAGCAAAAGAATTTTTTTTTCAGCAATAATGTGAAAAGAGAGCCTACAGAATGGGAAAATATTTTTTCCACACACACTTCAGACAGAGCATTGATCTCCAAAATTTATAAAGAACTTACAAAACTTTAAACCAAAAACACAAAGAACACAATCAATAAATGGGCTAAGGAACTGGGCAGACACTTCACTAAGAATATACAGGTGATCAACAAATATATGAAAAAGTGCTCATCATCTCTAATAATTAGAGAAATGCAAATTAAAACCACCCTAAGATTTCATCTAACTCCAATTAGACATTATACATTACGGGGGCAGGGGAGGGTAGGGAGGGACAAGAGAAGAATGGAGGAAGTATGGATGGTATAGAGGAAAATGGAATAGGAGGGGGTGGGGGAAGGAAAGATAGTGGACTGAGACAGACAGTATTACCCTATGTGTATGTATGATTATATGAATCGTGTGAATCTACATCATGAAAAGAAAGATATATTCCCTGCTGTACAATTCTATCAAAATGGGTTCTACTATCATGCATAAATTAAGAACCAATTAAACACCAATAAAACAAATTTAAGAACCAATAAAGAACCAATAAAACAAATTTAATGAAAATAAATAAATAAATAAAAGTTTTGGGTTTTTTTTGTTTACAAAAGAACCTAGGTTCTTTCACAGAAAAATTACCCCTCAGGGTGTCATCATGCTAGTGAAATAAGACAATCCCAAAAAACCAAAGGCCAAATGTTTTCCCTGATAAGTGGATGCTGATCCCTGGTGGGGTGCAGGTAGGGAAGAATGAAGGAACTTTGGATTATGGAAAGGGAAGTGAGTGGCAGGGTACGGCAGTGGGGATGGGAAGGATGGTAGAATGAGACAGACATTTATTACCCTATCTAAATGGATGAAAAAAAATTAATTTTTTTTAAAAGTAGAAGTCAGCATTGACATTTTTTCAGAAAACCAAAAAGAAAAAAAGTGTTCAACTGGACACATCATTTCACGTCATAAAGCTGCTACTTGGTCTTCCTGACCAACAGAGCCACCACTACAGAACCATCACCTTCCCACCTGCAGTTAGAAGTCTGAAGGAGTGTGATCACTCCCAGACAAAGATCAGGAATTTAGTTTCAGTGTGAGCAACTTTGCCCCAAATAACATTTGGAAGCTGCACCTGCCATGTGAGTCCATGGAGAGCTTTAGCAGTACCCGAGAAATGCAGGACAAAATATACAAAGGAACACACCACGTCCTACGCATTTGCTTTTACAATATTTGAGATGGGCATCTCAGATTTCACTATTCAGGGAATTTTTGTCTTGGTTTTCCAATGAGGGAATAACTAAGACTAGAGGTGCTGTGGTTTGAGTGATCCTGGGTTCGTGAGTGGAGAGATGAACCTCTCCCCCGACAGGAATCAGAGATCCTGAATGCAGGGTACTCTGGTGACAATGTCAGGTGTTTCTTTGGGGTCAGGGACATAGGGTTCTCCCCTATTTCTTACTTGGAGAAGCTGTGAAAGAAAATCACGTCATGAATTTCTCTGGCTCACCCAGGCAACTTGGCATTCTGATGCTGCTGCCTTTGGCCATCAAGTTATTTATTCTTTAAGTTCCAAACAACATTCTGAAGTCCTCACTGACATACAGGAGCTCATGGGATAAGGTGCCCAGAAAGGAGAGCCAGAAACTTGCCCAGTGCTTTAATACGTGAAATGAGCTCTCAAAGGACACTCACTGATGTCAAATGTCCCCATTAATATAATAAGGAGCCAGGGAAGAAGAGAAGAGGGCTAGGTGGTAGAAAGTCTTCTCGGTAGTGTCACCTGAAAGAGAATATGTTAGATTTGGCAGGAAGTAAAACATTTTGTCACTGAAAGTTGAAACAATGTAGATAAGAACCCCACTTTTTCTTAGGAGTTGGGAAAGAATCTAAGCACCCCTGTGTCAGAGGACGATGTGACACATTCCCAGAATGCTCTCCTTCAACAAGAAGGCACTCATCCCCCAGGTCCTGAGAGTGACCCTGGCTGACAGTAGGTGGTCTTAACAGAAGGAAGGCCCCTCTTCCCAGGTTATCCCATCTTCTCGAGGTTAGTACCTCCAACAGCTGGTGTGTGGCAGTTATTAAAGCTCAGACCAGGGGCTGGGGACATAGCTCAGTTGGTAGAGTGCTTGCCTCACATGCACAAGGCCCTGGGTTCAATCCCCAGCACCACAAAATAAATAAATAAATAAAAATAAAAATTTTCAAAAAGCTCAGTATCTTTCCACTGACTCCAGAGCAGACAGAAGTTGGCAGGCCCAGGCAGCCCTGGGACCCAGTGAAGATTCTTGTGACAAACTTCCAGCTCAGCTTCTACTTCCTTCTACTCTGGTGCCTTTTATTCCCCCATTCTAAGAGCAGTCTCAAGTAAACTTCCTGCTCAAAACCCTGTTGCTCAGAGACCTGAACTACATGTGCACCTCTGAAAGAAGCTGAGCCTTGGGGGCTTGCGTATCTACCTGTGAGGATACCTTAAGGACACAGAGTAAGATTTAATTTGCTCTAAAGTGACAGTGAAGGAATATTGGAGGCTATGTGGAAAAAGAAAGATCCATGGGCCATTATTTAAGAAGAAAGTCTTAAAAGAAATGTCTAATTTACATTTTTAGAGGACCTCTTCTTAATCTTTCTTAGATTATTTATCTTAGAACACTTTTGCTAGCTCAATTGCTTGTTCAATAGATTCTATTTGGTAGAAACCTAAAGACCTGAGACCTGCTTCAAAATCATAACACAGTCAAAAGGAAGCTCCCCATGAGGGCATGAACAGATAGATTCTGACTGAACAGAGAAAGCTCCAGGTGTCTGTACCCTGAGAATCTGTCCTCAGTTCATCTGGGTGGACTCTGGTGAACTTCATCTGTGGGACACACAATGAAGTGGACTCATTTTGGCTGGAAATATAATTTCTCTATTTACTTGTCAACTGGAAACTAATTTGCCCAATCCCTTTTTCTCTTTCCTAACTTAACAATTAAGCAAAATCATAAAAATTTTATATTTTTTTTTGGAGATACCATAGAACAGAGAATGCTTCTTGTTGAATTCAGAAGTACCCCTTTCAGCAATGCCATCCTCGGGTGTGGACTCTCGGCTCTGCAGTCAGTTGCTCTAAGGGCTCATGTTTCTCTCCATCTTGTCAACTGACATGTTCAAGGTCTCCAATGAGAGCAACAGCTGGGAGTCTGAAAACACACAGGGGAGCAGAGTCCAGTGTTTTCTATGTCTGCAGTACCTCCCTTCATCAGTGGTCTTTCCAGCACCTCTCAACACCTTTGTAATCAATTTCCTGAATTAAGCTACTCTCTGCACAAAATATCTAAAGTAGTTTCTATTTTATTATTGGATAATGAATCTTATAGTACTAAATATTCAGAAGGAGTAAGAGAGCAATTACTTATGAAGTTAACTGTCTTTCAAGAAGGCATTTTGCTCTATTAATGGATCTTGACTTTTTATGACATTGTCAAAGTCTCCAATTTACTGACCTCGAAGAAGTCATTTAACTCTTTTACGTTTTTGTTTCCTTCAGTGTAAAATACGTGGCTTGAGCATGTTATTGAGGATGTTATTTAACTTTAAATTTCATGAATCCTCCAAAAGTGTGGAAGTATTGAATTCTCACTAATCCATAAATTTTTTCATGCTTAAAGGTCGGTCTCAAGAACCAATGGTGGGAAGTTCAGAAAATGATATAATTAAAAGTGTAATTATTTCTGGGGATACCTGATGGGTTAGCTTTTCATTGCTGTGACCAGCATACCTGACAAGAACAACTTAGAGAGAGAAAAGTTTATTTACGGTTCATGGGTTCAGAGGTTTAGTCCATGGTTGGTTGACTCCATTGTTCTGGGCCTGATGTATGGCAGAACATCATGGTGGAATGGTGTGGCAGAGGAAGCTACTCAGCTCACATCAGCTGGGAAGCACAGAGAGAGAAAAGGGACAGGGACAAATATTGTGCAAGAGCACATATCCACTGACATACTTCCTCCAGCTACAACCACCTGCCTTTAGTTACTACCTAGCAGAACTCTTAAATTATCATTCCATCAAATGGATTAATCCACAATGAAGTCACAGATTTCATAACCTAATAACTTCACCTCTGTACATTGCTTCACTGTCTAGTACATGATCTCTTTAGGGAACTTCCCTAGATCCAAATCAAAACACTTGATATTTTAACACACCTGTTAGTAAACAATATATCATACTATAATTAATAAGAAGTCCAGCAATGTATTATAATTTATGTGTAACTTTACAAATTCAGTCATAAAGAATTGGAACTGGTTAGTTACAAAAACGAAAATATAAGCTGTACATTTTTCCTGTATGTCTAAAGCTAAAAGAGTATAGTATTGGCACGATATTATAAGACATCTCAAAGAGGCAACTAAGGTTGCTACAAACAGAAAATGTATCATATGTCATAGTCAATACCTGATGCAACTAATAAGATGTGCATACTCATCTTTTTTGTGAAAAAAACTTACTCTATGAATATTAGGAATTGTCTAATAGTATCTTAAAAAAACAACCGAAAACCAAAAAACACCCACTGCTTTCATTTACAGACATAGCAAAATGTGGTTTGACTCTGCTGTTTGTTTGGCATAGGTATGTTTTAGGGCATGGTAGCCCTTGGGATCAGGGCCACAGTCATATGTCTGGTGAAAAATAGTTCTCAGTTTCATAAATCCAAGGCTTCACCCTCATCAGCTCTCTTTTGTCCAAATCATAATCATGCAAAATTACTGGTAGTGAGAGCTTTTGTTCTCAGCACTCAGAGAGTCATTTATAATGTTGGAAAGGCCTTTGCCGTGTTCCTAATTGACACTCTAAGTCAGCAGTGCATTTGGATCTATCATTGTCACTTGGTTGTCACACAGAGTCAGACACGAACTGTGCATTCTCAACACAGCCGTGTATCCGCAGCTTCTTGTGTTGTGGTGAAGCAGCGAGCTCATGTTTACATTCATCACAGGCCACGACAGTACACTCAGTTTTACAAATGTGTGTTCAGAATCTGAGTGCAGGATCTGGGGACCAAGCAGAGCATCTTTAACTAGAAGAAGAGATGTTACCTTAAGATAAATTGATCTTCAGTTTCATTTGAAAGCTGGCCATTAATCCATGCTAATTCATATGTAAAGACTGTTTATAAAATATAAGATTTACAATTGTTCCCTCAAATATACTTCCTACTATGTATAGATAGGATGGGACTATTCTAGAACATTATGGACAATTTATCTGTCATAGTAATATATTCTAAAATAATATGAATGACATTAGAATATAGGCACATACATAAAAATAACATGAAATGCATGAATTTGTGGTATTTCTACATTGCAAAGTCTCCCATATTTACTCTCAAATTAATTATGCATTCTCAAAAACAATTTTTATATATACTCTAATTAATTTTATTTTTCTTATTCTAATAATAAGTATGTGTGAACAACTACAACAAAAGAGAGCTTGCATATATATATATATATATATATATATATATATATATATATAATAAAGGTCACTCTCTCTGTGACCCATTAGTTCATTCATGAAGCTCATGAAGGCACATCTCTTAGGACCCAATCACCCCCAGAAGTCCCACCTCCAAATACTATCTAAGTTTCAAACATTAATTCTGAAAAACAAACATTCAAACTATAACAACTAATTAAGATCCATGCATTCCTTTTTAATTTTCAGTGTATTATTTATTTTAATTTAATTTTAATTTATTCTAACTGGTTACACGTGACAGTAGAATGCATTGTACACGAATGGAGCACACTGTACAGAAAAGGAGCATTTCTCAGGGTCTTGTCTTTTGAGCCCATTACAGCTGCAGAACCACATTTATTTTAGGTTGTGAACTTGGAAGTCAGCATACATTGGATTACCCAGTCAGCCTCAGTTATTCCTTGGCTTGTTTCTAATCAAGGTGAAAAGAATCCTCTGGGTACTGTGGTCAGCCTAACCCTGAGTCTACAAGGAGTTTGGTTGACACATTATCCTGACGATTGCTTCCTGACCCCCAGAAACAGGTGCTTTTTAAAGGATAGGACTATAAGCTTCTCTCCCCCACCCCCGCTCTCTTTTCCTCTCTGTCTCTTTCTTTTATGACTGCATCAAATATTTATGTAAATATATGATATATTTTCAGTTGTTCTGAAATGATTATACAAATATAGATATAAATTCGACATGGCCCTTTTAGACAAATATTGCAAAACTTTTATGAAAAATTCGTAAGACTATTTTTTCTTTATTATTGACACATATTCAATGTATGAATGAACAGGTTTCACCGTGACTCCTGTATCCATGCACGCACGGTACATGGATCATGTCCACTCAACTTCAAATAATGAAATACAGGAAGACTCCCGTCAGTAAGCTTCACAAAATTAAAACATCCCATGATGTAGAGATAAATGTGATGTCGACCTTAATAAGTGAAAATATGAACAAAATGATTTCAAAACTATAATGATTATTTTATACATCCCATTCTACAAAGTAGACTTCTGTAGGTCATTATTCTTCAAGAAAGACCAAGGACTCTGAGGATTGTTAAATCAGCGACAATGAGAAGAGCCTAATGGCACTTTTTTCCATCCAAAACTGTGCTTGGATGTCCTCACCACAAAACTACCTGATGCTCCTGTTTGAAGACATCAGACTCTCTTGACTTCAGAGTTTTCTTTTTGAACCATACGATTATGTATTTTTCTCACTTTTCATTTTCAGTCAACTCTTTGAGAGTAGTATCATCTTTTAACTGTCATTTCTTGGAAATAGTGTACTGACATGCAGAAACTTGTTGCTTAGAAAAACTATCTTTGGAAGAATATCATCATTATTCACAGGCACATAAATAAGATTCACCTGTTCAAGTGCCAGACATTGTCCTAGACATTTGAGATATGTACCTAAAGTAATATACACCTTTTTTTGCCTTCAGAAAGCTAAAATTTCAGTTGGAAAATAGACAATAAATTAGTCATAAAGAAGAAGTAAAATTAATTTAAAATGAGTAAGTGCAATGAAAGAAAAGAAAGATCAAGGTCATTGAGAGAGAGGGCAGATTGGAGGAGAAACTTCTCAAGCAATGTCATCGTGATAACCAGTAAGAGGCAATAGGGAAGTTTTGCCATGTGTAAATGACTTACCACATTTAGCATATATAAAAATTCACAGATTTTTGGTTAAATTAGAATCCACAGAAGTCATGGCTGAAACAATAACTTCAAACTACTTGATGTGTATAATTCTAAGATAGAAAATTTACTCATGCTTCCAGAGTATAAAGTTGTTGTTTTTTTCTAAAAGAAAACTGTAGCAAGTGACTATTCTAAACTCTCCCCAAAATAGGAACCCAAGAACAGACTGCTATGCTATTTCTCTAAGAAAGCTGACTACTATTTTATCTACCAAACTCACATACCATCTGAGAAAATTTGCTAGCAGAAAAAAATATATATTTTAGTGAATTTAATGCTTAGCAAGCATCCATAGCAAAACCTTTTCTGTTTTCTTTAAAAATGTCTTAACTAAATGAGATGGCACACTGCTATCATGCAGAGGGAAGTTTAGAATTAAATTTAAGGTTATTATTGGAGATATCTTTTCAAGATGTCATTTAGTACAGGTCTAACCAATTGTTTTTTACTGAAAGTCCTTTGATACAATTGAATGACTCTCTCTGTGCAATGCAACCATCAGCTGTTTAAATCAATACTGAGAAAATCATTCTGTACAATACCACCTGGGCTTCAGAGGGTAATTTTCCAATTGTAGAACCATACATATTAGACACCATACAGAAAGTACGCACCAAGTGCCAAACATATGTCAGGAAGTCTGTCTCTGCGAGGGGAACTGAACAGAGCAAAGAAATAAGCTTTCAAGTCCTCATTATATTCTGAAGGGTCTCACAAGCACATAGCAAATGTCAAAAAATTAAAGAGGACTTGGAGAGAAAACTTTGTATCTCTACTAAGCAGTAGGAAACCAATCAATTTTGAGTGGCTGATGAAGATGGGGTCTTGCATGGTTTTGTGTGTAAATACAGCAAGAGATCACTCAGCTGCAGTGAAGCAGAATGGGTCATAAGGAAAGGTACTAAAGAGGTTCATCACACTGAAAATGTAATTTCAGAGTCACAAAGAAGTTCTAGACAAAGGTCGATATATGTGGGATGACTGTATCAACAAATTCTTCTATCAGCAAACAGTAGAGTCTTGGATTATACATGTCTACGGTAAGAGGATTCTTATTAAATGACCCCAAGGATCACTTCTGTCTGTACAATCAATAACTGCATAACATAACTCTCATTTATGAATCTTTGGAGCAAAGTCCATATGCCAGTTATTCTTCTGAGTGATAACTGTACCATGTTTATTAAGAGGTCGATGGCCCCTACCTCTCAATAAGCTGCAAGTAGAGAAATTCACATCTATTTGCTATAATGATAGTGTTGAGCATTTTAAACATGTATTCTTAGATAAAACATGGATGATATTGCTTTCATCAGAGGTTCAATCTGAGGACATGTGCGTGAGTGACACATGGCTACATTCTGGAGTTTCATCGCTTGAATTTGCTTAAGATTTCAGATAAATACTGAACTTTTTAACTGATGAAGAAATAAATATGAATTACTCAGACACACTTTTCAAACGTGTTTCATTTTTTAGGACTCAGATGATGCACATATTCACGAATAAGAAATGCCCCAGCCTTTGATATTTGCTGATAACACATATTCTTTGCTATCATTTTGATTGCAATTTCTATTGTTGATTCTTAAAAGGGGGGAGAATAAATTATTATATTTGCAGTGAATGAAAGAAAGCAATTAGATGACAAAATGAGATTTTTGTAAATTTTTGATAGAATTTTTTCTACCCCCCAAATGTGGAACATGTAAAACTCACGAAAGGGCGACAGGGGGACCCCGGCGGGTAGAGCTCCCAAAGGCGGCGGCGGGCAAAAAGGAGTGCACTCGCCAGAATCAGACAATAGTGGTAGCTTGATTTTATTGGAATGTGTGTCCCGGGCGAAATCTCTAGCCCCCCGGGGGTGAAAGTCGGAGTGGGAGAGCCAGGAGAAATCGCACATGGCTTTGGCTGCTCAGGGTTTTTATACAGAGGAAGGGGGTCAAGGGGTTCTGCCCAGGAAAAGGTGGACCCAAGGTGGACGTCAGGGTCAGCAGGTGTGCCTCATTGGTCACTTCTGGCACAGTGTGTTGCTAGGTGACCGTGTTCCCTCCCCCTGCAGCCGCCCAATTAGACCTAACAGAACAAATACAAAAATCTATCTTTAGCTCATCACAGTAAAATACTAGATAAGTTTCCCAGGAGCAGAGATAAAGAAAATGAGTTATTGCAAACTAACTTGCATTAGTTTCTTTGCATTTTTACTTCTGTTTTCACGTGTGTAAGTTTGAGTGACTAAGAATGATTTTAGAAGTACATACAAGACGATCAAAGAAAGAGTAAGAATTAGTACTAAGGTGTGTGGGAAATGGTCATGATTAAGAGATATTCTTTGAAATTGGTATAGTTCAAATTATGTTTGAAAATTACAATGTGAGATTCCGACAATCATTCATTGATACAGTGATAGCAAGTGAGAGACAGAATCTAAGTTGATAATGCCTTACACTTTATTATTACTTACCACTCAAGTTAATTTTCTCTGCATTTATTTATTTAAAATATATTTTAGCATTTACTTCTAACATAAACATTGCAGGAATTTCAAATGTGTTATGCTAATGCAAAATACCCAAAAGAAGTACATATAAAGTATACATTAATTCTCAAAATTTTAAATCCTTTAAAAGCTATAAATATGTTTACATATGTGTATAATGTCCAAATGATGAAAGATGTCCTTTTAAATAAATGAGAAAAATAAATTAACTAAAACCAACATTATCTCAAGTCAAAATCACTCAGGTTCATGGACTAGAGAGTGATATCATCACTGAACTTTTCAGAGCCATTACAAAGATTTAATTTATGTTCTTCAAAATGCCGCCATTCTTAAAGTTCAGTCCAAGTGTTATTTACTGTATTGAAGCATTTAAAATCAACCAAGTACTGAAATTTCCTAATAACAGACTGACATTTCATTTAACCTTTTTAACTAAAATAGCATATAGAGTTTATTTTCTTGAATCGATCATACTGGATGAGGCTAATCTTTACTTGATTCAACAACCCAGAGATAATAATGTGACATATCAAATCCTTCATTAATGAAAATATTGGTTTATTCTTATGGGAATATGAAATCATGGCAGTCTTTTAAGTCGAGTAGATGGAATTAGATTAAATGTTACTAAAATATATATAACATATTCATTTATTTCATCAGAAAAAGTTCTTATTAATTATTCTTAGTTTCTAGCAAAAAAACCCTACTTTAAAAATATTCAGATTAATCATCAGGATCTCATTGTGATTATATATAGAAGAAGACATTGAATTACTAAGTATATTCTGAACATGACTAATATTAATATTCACATATTAATCATGCGATTTGGAATTAATACATCTCTCTTACTCCATCACACAATAACTTGCAGTAGATACAAGCCTCCCAACAAGAACAGCTTAAAATGATGAAAAAGATGTTTTTAAAAACATACATCTGCTTGAAGTTGTTGGAGAGTTACCAAAATTAGAACTCGAGCAGCCATGGCCATGAAGTCGGAAGAGACTGGGTAAAGTGACCCACAGAAACACGCCACATTTCCTCCAGGAATTTCCTCCCTTCTATAAGCAATGTGAGACAATGGAGTGAAAAGCTCCAAGAAAAATTCCCAAGTGAAAGCAGCAGCCAAGTGAAGATTTTGGAAGTCTCACAGGGCTTGAAAACCAATAATTGGATTTTGAGGCTAAAATAAAACTTCCAGGACTTTAAGAAACAGGAACTTGGAATAAGAGTCCAAAAAAGCAAATGTGTCCTGTGCTTGTTCTTCACTTGAGATGCTTGCCAAATCCCTACCAGATCAGAATAAGCAGAAAACAGCAACTAAGTGGGTGAGACACTTGCAGTCTTACAGTGCTGAGGAGATGAGGTTCAGGCCCCCTCAGTGAAGACGGTACCACAGATTCTCCAACGGGACTCCGGAAAGACAAACCAAAATTAGCCCAAGTCTCAGGAAGAGTTAAATCCAATATTGTATATATTCCATCCTGAATTGGATCAAGATGATATTTCCCTGAGCTATCTTCAGCAAAAAAAATTAAATATAAATAATTAACTGAAATAATAATTTTTAAAATATCCTCTTCATTGAAAGAAAATTTTACTCAGACAGCAGGCATTTTTTTGTACATCTAGGAACTCATGAAAACCAAGTAAAAAAAGAAATAGTATACTATTTAAGAATTCTTAAATACTTTAGTATATAAACATCTATTTGTTTGCTGTATTCACTGAGCAGACTTAGAAGTAATCACAACTCACTTGCAACAGGGTACCCACCACCCAGATTTTGCTTTTGAATGTAAATGCAAGGAGCCAAAAGTCCTTGGAGACAAGACTGAGTCTAGGACTGGAACCAAGAACATGCAAGAGGATCCAGGAGCACTGTATAGTGCCAGAAACTAAGAACATGCTGGAAATAATTTTTTTTAGTTTATTTAATTTTGATTCATTGAACACAAATGGAGTACAGTTGTTTCTTTGGTTGTTCACAAAGTAGAGTCGCATCATCTGTGCATTCATACATGTGCACAGGGCAATGATGTCTGGCTCATTCTGTTATTATTCTTACCCCCCCACCCAGACCCCACCCCTTCCTTCCCTCTTGTTATCTATCCTTCCTCCATTCTTGCCACACTTCCACCCCGCTTTATGCATCATCATTCACTTATCAGAGAGATCATTCGACTTTGGATTTGGGGGATTGGCTGATCTCACTTAGCATAACAGTCTCCAACATCATCCATTTACCTGCAAATGCCAAAATTTTATTCTTCTTTATGGCTGAGTAATATTCCATTGTGTATATATACCACAGTTTCTTTATCCATTCATCAACTGAAGGGCATCTAGGTTGGTTCCACAATCTAGCTATTGTGAATTGAGCAGCTATGAACATTGATGTGGCTGCATCACTGTAATAATCTGACAGTATTATTTTTAAAGGTGGAGAGGAGAGGGAATGGGGCCAATGGAGAGAACTCCCAATGGCCAAATCTGAAATAGTTTGAGCAAGAAAATAAGAAAACAGTAAAATAAATGATTAAGTAAATAAATGTGAATTAAATGGACAAATCTCCTATAAAGAAGAACTCACACTAATCTGTGCAGATACTTGGTCATCAAGGAAGGCAAATTAAGTCTCTGCCTCTTAATGGTGGCACATAGTGACCTCCTTCCAAAAAATATTGTCTAAGTGTGGGGTGGTGCATAAGTTTACACTGAAGAAATCTGTGGAACACTATCTTAATCAGATGACCAAACCAATAAACAGCAGCAGTGATAAGTCAAGTTGGTTGTAAGTCAAACATATACCTTTGAGATGATTGGATGAAAATGGTATTTTATGGGTATGTTTTTTCTCCTAGAGATCCACAACCCACTCTAATCCTGACATAATTGGTGGGCTTCTATATCATATGATAACCAGAAGAATGAGAAATTGTACTCCATTATATACAATGTATCAAAGTGCATTCCACTATCATGTATAACTAATTAAAACAAATTTTTAAAAAAATTTAAAAAAAGAACAAAATCAAATTCTAACCAATTTCCAATATGGCAACAGGCCTGATCAGTGTTCCTCAAAACAACCAAAGTCATAAAAACAAGGAAATTCTGGAAATGTTATACCCAAGAATAGCTTAAATTAGAGCTAAATATGAAGTATGTTGCAGAGGGTATCCTGATTTGGCAAGAGGACACTAGATAAAAAAAAAAAAAAAAAAAAAAAAAATTGGAAAATCTGAACAAAATATGCACTTTAGTTAATAATGCATGAATTTGATCCATTTGCTGTGACTGATGTACCATAGCAATTTAATATGGTAATAATAGGGGAAATTGAAGGTGGGGGTATATGGGAAATCTCTGAACTATTTTCATGACTTGTGTATGAATCCAAAACTGTTCTAAAACATAGTCCTTAAAAAATCAATCAACAAGAATAAAAATAAAATTAAAGGTTTGTTAGCAGACCCTTAAGCTTTCCTGAGGTTGAGACTTTTTTTTTTTGGATCCGGGGATTGAACTCAGGGGCACTCAGTCACTGAGCCACATCCCCAACCCTATTTTTGTATTTTTTTTTTTTTTTTTTTTTTTGGTACTGGGGATTGAACCCAGGGGCACTCCACCACGGAGCCATATCCCCAGCCCTATTTTGTATTTTATTTAGAGACAGGGTCTCACTGCATTGCTTAGGGCCTTGCTAAGTTGCTGAGGCTGGCTTTGAACTCTCGATCCTCCTGCCTCAGCCTCCCAAGTGCTGGGATTACAGGTGTGTGCCACTGTACTCGACAGGTTGAAACTCTTAACCATAGACTTTAAAATAGCTATAACTTCTGTAGGAAATGTATGATAATTTGGTGAGCATTAGAATCTGTTCTTTTAATAAATCAAAAACGGTTTGTAAAAAGTTATAGTTGTAAAATTATAGTGTTATACAATAACTAAAGTTGAGGTATGAACTCTGGAAATGCAAAAGGAAAACTGCTAAAGAGAGAATTACCAAAAAAGAAGACAATTGACTAGAAAATATCCAAACTGAAGCACAGGGAATTCCAAATGAGTAACTCATAAGTAGTTTGCTGAACAAACATGATATATGATAGCAATTAAGCATCTATATTTCCTATGTATGTACAAGTCTTTGTCTCTCAACATCCTTTTAAACTTTATCTCAAAAGGATTACCTACCTCTGGACAAGAACTCTGGCAAAGGAATGAGTGTCATGGCATGAGAGATGGTTCCACATCATTTTTATCATGAATATAGCCTTACACAGCTTTCAGTCCCACATAATCAGATCTAGTCCATACAATAAATCTTGTTAACGATTTTCAGATTAAATGCTGGCAATTAGCAAGTTGGAGGTCATTCTTCCATCTTTTCCCTTCTCTTTGGTTTTCCAACAGTTGCTGGAAAAAGCAGAGGCAAAGAACAGGCAAGTTCTTACTCAGGCTCTGGAGTTCATGCTCACTGGTATTGAAAGATGATAAAACAGACTCTTGCTCTTGAAGACACAACAAAGGCATCCTGCCTAGGACTTGCATTAGGCTACATTTTGTAGTTCCCCTCAGAATTCACCACTCCTCCTAGTAATGGTTTTGACATGTATTCCAGCCTCTTTCTGCTGGTTGTCTCTTGCATTTCCACTCAATGTTCCTGGACAAGCCTCAGGATGACTGGGCACTGCCCCTCATTCCCATGATGCCCAGGTGTGGCCATAGGAAAGCACTCATCAACACAAAAAATGTACCCAAGAAACTCTAGTAAATCTTATTCTTGCAAACATCCCCTGATAAATACCAGAGCTACTAGGCAACTACACCATCACTCTCTTCGGTCCACTTTAAGATCTCCAGTCTTTGCCCCTGTAGGTTTGCTCAGTTATTCTCCAGTCAAATTCTGTATTAGCTGCCTCAGACATAATTTTCTTTCTTTTCTTTCCTTTTTTTTTTTTTTTTTTTTTTTAGCAGACTGCATTTTGATTCATTGTACACAAATGGGGTACAACTTTCTGTTTCTATGGTTGTACATGATGTAGATTCACACCATTCATGGACTCATACATGTACATAGGGTAATTATATCTGCCTCATTTCACTATCTTTCATACCCCCACCCCTCCCCACTCTCATTTCCCTCTATGTAATCTAAAGTTCCTCCATTCTTATTTTACCCCCCACCCCCTAAAGTCCATTATGTGTCATCATCCACTTATCAGGGAAAACATTTGGCCTCTGATTTTTTTGGGTTTGGCTTCACTTAGCATGACATTCTCCAATTCCATCCATTTACTTGTCTTGGTGGTGGATCTCTAGACAAATTTCTTCACAAATATCCTTCGTTTTGCCCTTTTCAATTTATACTCAATGCTTTGAACTTGTGCAACAGATTTCCCTTCTTCAAGTGGAAATTCAATAA
Source organism: Glaucomys volans (assembly GCA_020662805.1). NCBI lineage: Eukaryota > Metazoa > Chordata > Mammalia > Rodentia > Sciuridae > Glaucomys > Glaucomys volans. The sequence continues at coordinate 143,750 of JAJEJO010003831.1, forward strand.
ACTTTATGTGAAGTCTGTATGCCTGGTACACTTTGATATTTTGATATGTATCATATTCAAGTTAAAGAAATTTATTCTAGCATCCACTTATAATTTTAAAATGGTAATGAAATTATGATTAGTCTTCTGCTTGAAACCCTCCAAAACCCTATGAAACTGTCACAAAGTCTACTTTTTTCTCTCTGTTGTGTTAGATCAGAACATGCTTTATCATTTCAGACAAAAAATAAATTGATTCATTGATAAAATTAAAGCATGCCCAAAGTCAGCAGGAGTACAAAGTGCTGCCACTTGCGATAACAATGGGAGAAGTTACTCTTCAACTTTTCTCCTCCTGCTTCCTATTTCTCCTGAGTAGAGTTGTTATCCTGTTCTTTTTCCTGTCTTCTTGAGAGCCACACTCGAGGTCATTCCTTCACTCTCTTCATGGTTTTTACCTCATGCAAATAAGAACGGTGTTCATTTTCCTATATTCCAGTCCTTCCATACTTTAGAGGTGCTGAATTCTTAAGCTACTCAAAAAGTATAACCAGATAAGTCTATTAACTCCCCAGTTCTCCTCTGACCACCTTGCAACAGAGCCCCATCCAGGTACTGCCATTGTTTTCTATGTATTTCAGTTGTTAACATCAATTAAGCATAAGGTCCATCAGAAGCACAGTGCATTCATATTGATGTAATCCTTGGCCCAAAAAAGAAATAAAAAAGCACGATAGACAATGATTCTGCTTCTCTATTTTACCAAAAAGAAGGAGCCCTCATGGAATTCATGGAAAAAAGATTGATTGATGACAGGCGCTAACAGGTACAAGACACATGTTCCTCTTAAATCAAAACCCATGGCTGGTGTTCTTTTAACCAGGAGTTTAACATTGTCCAGTACATGAAGCGGTCCAACCCTTCTTGTTTCTTTTCTGATTGCTTAAAATATATTGACATTGATCACAAAAGTAATAAGAAGCTTCCATTGCAGTGTCTGTAAGCCCAAGTGTGTTCAAACTCTGTGCACTTGTAACCCCTGGGAGGTACAAGGGATGTGAGCAGACAACATTTTGGAAATCGAACTAATCCCAAGATTTGGGGGATTTGTTCGTGGTTGGTTGGTCCTCTCTGAGCCTACGATGAGGCAGCATATAAAGGGGTTGCACTTTGTGGAGGAACTTGTTCATCATGGCTATAAAAACACAAAAAGATGAGGAGGGACAAAATATACCCCCTTCCAGGACAGACACGTGTGTGACAGGGAGACTTCCCAACAGGCCCACCTCCCAGCAGCACAGAGGCTGGGGAGCAATGTCAAACACAGGCCTTGGGGGGATATCTATCAAACCTTAGCAGTACTTAATGTGAAGAGAACAAATGGATTGCATGCTCTCTCTTCTGTTACATACTTGATTCTCACTTTCAGAGGCTCTCACTGAACCCAAATGGTAAGACCTTCAAGATAATCTTAGTGACAACCAAAAGAACTGAGGTGAAAGCTGTCAGTGTGATCCACACAAGAACCCCCTTCAGAGAGTCTCGCTGCAGGCAGCCCGTGGCCTGGCACTGAGGCCTGTGCCTGGCTCAGGGAGGGCTTGGCAGGCACGGTAGGGGAGGCACCAGCAGACCTGCTTCTGTGAGCATGGTGGCACAGTGACGGGAATCACCAGAACCAGAGCAGACATGAAGAGACTCAGCAGCAGGCACACAGCCCCGTGGGCACAGCGCAGATGCCCTCAGAGTTCACAGCCCACGTGGAGGAGTTTGAGAAGTGCTAAAATTCCAGTGGAACAAATAAGGGCGAATTAAGGCAAATTTCTCTGCTACTGATTTTGAAAGACAGTCCTGCATTTATTAATTTTATTATCTTAGAAAATATTGCTTTATGGGCTTATGTTTACCCATTTTAAAAATATAAATGATAACAATAGTTACCTGGAAAAATCGTTGGGAGGATTCAATGAAAATATACAAGTATGTGTGTGCATATATATATGTACATTTTTATACATAATATATATCTATAATATATATCATACTATAAAAATCATAGTGTTATTATTACTATCACTACTTAATTCTTCCCCTCAGAATGCTAGTCCTAATGATGATGAATTATATGATCTATAAAAAACTTGACATCACAGTGGGTGAAGGAAATCATAATAGAGGAAGTTAAAACAATAGAAAGTGAACAAAAAAGTTGAGAAGCATAGAAATTGCTGTTCATATATAAATCCCAAGTAAATAATCAAAATAGACACAGATGTGCACCAGCCAACTGCTTATTTAAGACATCCTTTAGAGCTGGTTCAGGTAGGCAGGTTTGGGAATGTGATAAATGAATTAAACTGTGTCGGTTTCAAACTGTCACTATTAGAATCTAATTCAAATTTAAACAGCAATTTAAACAGTATAAAAGATTGCCCTCATCGGTCCTCCATAATCTTAACCTTTGCAGCTTCCCACGGAATAGATAGTAAATTGAATTAATTATTAGCCTTTCACCTTGGGGACCGAGGTAGAATTCAGCAGCTCAGAAGACAGCTAATGAGATTGGTAGCTCCTCTCAGTCTCCAGCGAGCCCTAATCCCCACACATACCCACCTGTCGTATTTTCCCACCGTTGCTTTTTAGTGAATAAAAGTCTAAGAAGTGAGAGTTGGCTGACAGCTACAATCCTCTTTATAAAGTGGTATAATTGTGCATACCAGTAAGGTTAGAGGAATGTCATGGGTAGAAGATTGTGGAGAAAAAAGAATAAAAGTAGTTTCCCCACAACAGGGTTGATGCTAATTGGTTTCCACCATTTCTGGAGTACATTTCTATGTCTATCATTTCCATCAAGGTGAGTACATTTCTATGTCTATCATTTCCATCAAGGTGAGTACATTTCTATGTCTATCCATTTCCATCAAGGTGAGCACTGAACACATATTCATTCCTTCCTGTATTTCATAAGCACTTGTGAGTGACAGCCATGTGTCAGTCTGTGTAGGCTTTGGGAACTCACCATCATAGTACTTATTGTCTGGTGGCACATAAAAATAGGATAATAGGCAATTTCATTACTGTGTAAAAAGAAGTAAAAGGAGAATGGCGAATGGCATGACCTGGACCAGGAAGAGTCAAACAGGTGTTTGTTGAAGAAGATGACCTCTAAGTTGGGCCCTGACAATGAATAGGCATTAATCCAGCCTAGGATAGGGAAGGAGGGCAGGATAGTAAACTCCAGGTTGTGCAGTCCTGGAAATTCAAGTACTTTAGTGGGACTGCAGCATAGCACATGAGAGATAGGTATCAAAAAAAGTTGAAAAGTAGTCTCAAAAAAAAAAGATATTTTAAAAAATTTGAGTTGTTTCCTAAGGGCAAGAACAATGTACATACTCATTTCAAGAGAGAGATCTCACCAAATTAGCATTTCAAAACCATCACCTTGCCTACCATGGGACTTGGTTGGGGAAGGGGGCTGATGTTGGTTCATTTCCTGCTTCCTGCAGTGACTAAATTGCCCTTTGTCTCCACCCAGGAGTCTCTTCTCTCTGACCCAGTGGTCTCTGACCCCCCAGCACACAGCCCTGAGAAACAGAGCAGGCTAACTTGCTGAATCACATAAGAAAATCTCAAGCACTTTGCAATTTTGAAACGGCCTTCTGCACGTCTTCATTATCTCCAGCTTACAAATCACTTTGTGTTGTGGATTTGGACATTTTTTATTATTATGCTGAGACTAGAAATGTGAAATTTAAAGGTACTGTGTGAAAAGAGTTTGGACATTTTTCAGAGTTACATATTCCTAAAAATGTCCAAGTCCTATGTTTTTGTATTTCTGTCAAGTTCATGCCTCTAGTTTTTCATCAATTAGTAACTATCATGTGATATTTGTATCCAAATTTTTAAAACCCTAAAACTTTTGCAGGGTTTCATTTTTCATACTTGGAGCCCCCAAATTTTAAAAAGTGTACGTAAATTCTGAGCTCAATGTTGCAGAGTGGAAATTGGAAAATTTGTAGAAATTTGTATTGGCCCAATTAAAGTGTTCTGTAATTAAAGATGACCAGCCCCAACAATGTAAGCAGTAAGGGAATTCTGGAAGTGGGGTGATGCCAGCAGGCAGCTGCCTAGAGGAGTCTGTACTTCCCCTACAACAAAGGACTAAAACAAGGAACTAAGACAGCTGCTTCACTGGAGTGTTGGAGTGCAGTGGAATGTTCCAGAGATGTTGCAGAGCACAGAGACACATGAAGGGAAGGGAACTGAGCACACAGCAGCTACTGTCCTGTCTTTGGAGAGCAATTCTGAGCAAGAGAGACTTGGGTCCCTAGGGAGAGGTAAGCATGAAGCCCCACAGTCCCCACTCAGGCCACAGATCCCGGGCGTTTGCTGCTGGAGAACCCTTCAGTCCTGAGGACCCTGAGTCCAGACTGGGAGCAGCCTGGTTATTGTGCCACTGCACTGGCCCCGAGCACAGCTCAGGTTCAGGCTCCCCGGCTGCTGCACATGCCAACGTGAGATCCTGCCCTGCTGCAAGCCTGGGAAGACCCTATTCCACAGAGCCAGACTTCCTCACCAGCCAAGAACCCAGCCCACTGTCCCACAGCCCCTGGAAGCACCTGGGTGGCTCATCCTGATCAGCTCAGTCTGCAGAGCCCCTAGAAGACACTCAGGCCACATCTACCCCCCCAGTTGCAGCTACTCACTCTGCAAGATGGATCAACATACAAAATTCATAAACATAATCCATCTCATCAACAAATAATTTGCTGTTTTATGCTCATATGAGATGATCATCTGTGCAGTTACAGGAAAAAGTCGAATAAAATTCAGTAAAAAAAAAAAAAAAAATCCCTCAGAAAATAATGTATAGTCGGAACGTGCCTCAATACTGTGAAGTCCATCCATGACATCGATCAGTGTTCACACAAGGGACTGTGGGGGCAGCTTCTATGCTGTCCGTCAAAGTCAAGGGATGGACTTGGTTGGGCTCTAGAAATTTCCTGGGAATCCCCAATAAAACTGGAGGGGATGAGGGCATGCTGTTCTTCTTCCCTCTGAGAGGATCCACTCTGTCCCTTGAGAGTGTCCCCTTTTCCACTTTCCTATTTTTTCTAATAAAATCAGGCCTGTTACTCTGAGTGACATGTCTAAAATCTTTCTGATCTTATCACAAGAATCAAGATGTGAAGGGGAGACGTGGTGCTTCCTCAGTTTCCTGAAAGTCCCATGCTCTGCAACAAGGGGCCCCAGGGACCCCACTCACACATCCTTGACTCTGGAATATAAGTCCAGTAGCCCACTCTGACCAGTGGGCCCACAGAGGACCAGGAAAGCTGATGATCAGCCTCTTCTGCCCAGCCATGAGAACAGAGCATCAAAGAAGCCTATCCTTTGTTTTTTTTTAATTGGTTCAAATAGTTACACATAACATTAGGATTTATTTTGACATAATTATAAAAACAGGGAGTATAGTTTTTTCCAGTAAGTCCCCAGTACTTATCCTTGCCCTCCCCCTCCTTCCTTGGCCTGTTCCCATTCCTCTATTCTATTGATCTATTTTTTTTACTTTTTAAAAAAATGTTATTGTCAAAATAATGAACCACAAATATGATGGTGGTTCTATAAAACTATAATGGAGCTAAAAAATTCCTATCGCCTAGTGACATTGGAGTTGTCACATCATAAAACAAGGTACTACTTATGTGCTTGTGTTAGTGGTGACATAAACAAACCTGTACTGCCAGTCATATAACAATGTATTCTGTATCGTACATCATAGTTGATAATAATAATGAACGACTATGTCACTGCTTTCCTTTTTATCATTAGTTTACAGTGTGTTCTTTTCAGTTATTAAAACATAAAGTTTATAGCTGAAATATAAAAAAAGTTAGTGTCTTGTGGACATACATAATGATGAGATTCCCTGTAGTATATCCATATATGTGCACTGGAAAGTGAGTTCAGATTCATTCCATTTCCTGAGTGACTTGACCCACCAAATCTGCAGGAAGAAACAAGGTGCACTTTCCTCCCACATTGACCCCAAAAGTAATGGAGCAACCCACTCCCAGAAGCCCAGTCCACTGAGGCCATAGGAAGTAGTTGGACAGAACTCCCTGGAAAGTTAGTGCCTGGAGGCCCCGTAAATTCCCATGTGCAGCCCTGAACACTGGCAGGTGCCCCATCTGGGCTCCCAGCAGCCCTCAGAAACTGACAGACCCACAAATAAACAAAATAAGCAAATAATTAGCTAGACTAGCCAAGAAAAGAGGAGAAGACTTAAGTAAATAAAATCAGAGATGAAAAGGAGACATTATAACTAATGTCATAAAATACGAAGGACCAGGAACAACTACATTCCAACAAACTGGGAAATCTAGAAGAAATGGATGAGTTTTGGGACACATAAAACCTCTCCAAGTTGAACTATGAGGGAATAGAAAATCTGAACAGACCAGTGAGAAGCAATGAGGTAGAACTGGTAATAAACCCTCTCAAGAAAGAAAAGCCAAGGACCAGAAGGCTCCATTACCAAATTGTACCAAACTGTTAAATAGAAATGAATGTCAATTCTTCTCAAACTCTTCCCAAGTATTGAATAGGAAGGAACCCCTCATTCTACCAAAATGAGACAAAAAAAAAAAACAGAACAAAATTATAGACCATTATTTCTGATTAGTGTAAATACAAAATTCTTCACAAAATACTACCAAATTGAACCCAATAGCACATAAACATAATTGTACTCTTAGGAAGGAACGATGTTTCCACATACACAAATCCATAAACATAACACATCTCAGCAATGAAATAATTAGCTGTTTTATGCTCATCTGATCATCTGTGCAGTTATATAAAAATAGTTTGATAAATTCAATATCCCATCAAAAAATAGGTATAGAAAGAACGCATCTGAAAAGGGTAAGATCTATATGTGACAAATCAGTAGCCTATATTACACTGAACAGAGAACTAAGATCATTTCCCTTAAGGAAAAGACAAGGATGTCCATTTTCACAATTCTCATTCAAGATAGTATTGGAAGTCTTACCCAGAACAATAAGACAAGAGAAGAAAGAAAAAATAAAAAGAGCAAACAAGAAAGAAGGTCGAGTTACTCTTGTTTACAGATATTTTAATTTTATATGTAGAAAAACCCAGACTCAAGCAAAAACTTTGAGAACCAACAACTCAGTAAGGTTGCAGGGTACAAAATCAACATATAAAATAGGATAGCTTTTTAATACACCTATAACAAAATTGCTAAGAAAGAAATCAAGAAAGCAATTCCATTCACAACAGCTATAAAAGCAAGAACAAAAATAGAACCTTCAGGACACTGACCTGGGCAAAAATTGTTTGGAAACAACTCCCCCAAATACAGGCAACAGAAGCAAAACTTGACAAATGGAATTATATCAAACTGACAGTGTTTGCAACAGAGGAAACGACAGGGTTAAGAGCCAACCTACAGATGGGGAGAAAACATTTGCAAACTGTTCACCCAACAAGGGACATGTTCCCAGAATATTTAACGAACTGATCTCAAACAACTCAGACAACAGAAAAACACACCAATAATCTGATTAGAAAATAGGCAAATGACCTGGACAGTATACAAATGACCCATGAGTACATGGAAGGAATACTCAACATCACCAATCTTCAGGGAAATGCAAATCCAAACAACATCAGGATACCAGCTCACCCCAGTTAGAATGGTCATTTCCAAAAAGACAAAAAAAAAAATAAATGTGAGCAAGGGTGTGGAGGAAGGGGACACTCATGGACTGTTGGAAGGAATGTGAATTAATGTCACCATTATGGAAAACATTGTGGAAGTTTCTCCAAAAAACAGGAATAGAACTACCATTTGATCCATCAATACTACTACTGGATACACAACCAAAGGTGTTTAAATTAGTATTTCAAAGAGATAACTACAGTAGTGTGTTTAGTGTAGCACTCTTCAACATGACAAGTATTTGCCATCAATCCAAAGAAGATTTATATATAATGTATATATACCTGTGTGTGTATATATATACATATATATGTATATATGTATATACACATGTTTGTGTGTGTACGCAATGAGATAGTCATAAAAATAATGAAATTCTGTCATTTGCAGTAATGTGATCAAACTGGAGGATATTATGTCAAGCAAAATAAGTCAGGCACAGATAAATAAATACTGCATGTTCTCACTTAAATGTAGAAGTTAGTGGGGGAAATCAAATAATGGTTAGTGGAGCCTAGGAAAGGCATGGGAGAGGGAAGCCTGAGAGCACGTTTTACAGATGCAGGGGTACAGTTGCCTGAAGAAATACTTTCCAATCTTGCAAAGCATAATGGATAATATAGCCAATGTACCAGGACTTCCAAATAGCTAGTAGGGAAATTTTGTAAGTCTTCAACACGAAGAAGGGATATGTCTGAAGTAATAGCTACACCAATTACCCTGATCTAATTAGTTGAAATTTTACACTGAACTCCATAAGTATGAACAGTTATTATGTGCCAATTAAAAAATAAAAAAAAAATTAAAGGTGGCAATTCATTTGTTGGCTAAAATTCTTCAAAAATTCTATCAATAAAGGTTTTTAGTATGTTCCAAGGTTTGGAAATATAATAATTAATAAGAAATCATCTCTATTCTCAAAACATCATATACATTGAAAAATTAGAATGAAAATAATAATATAATAAAAAATTGAATTTGAAATAATCTGAGCGAAAAAGTGTTTATGTTTCTTAAATATGTATTTGAGTTTTCTCTCTCCTCTTCATTAGTGTGGCTAAAGGTTTATCAATTTTGTTTGCTTTTTCAAAGAACCAACTTTTTGTTTTGTCAATTTTTTGAATTGTTTCTGTTGTTTCAATTTCATTGATTTCAGCTCTGATTTTAATTATTTCTTGTCTTCTATTACTTTTGATGTTGATCTGTTTTTCTTTTTCTAGAGCTTTGAGATGTAATGTTAGGTCATTCAGTTGTTGACTTTTTATTTTCTTAATGTATGAGTTCAATGCAATGAACCTTTCCCTTAGTACTGCTTTCAGAGTGTCCCAGAGATTTTGATATGTCGTGTCGTTGCTCTTGTTTACCTCTAACAATTTTTTTTTATTTCCTCCTTGAAGTCTTCTGTTATCATTGCATCATTCAACAGCATATTATTTAGTCTCCATGTGTAGGAGTAGTTTTTGATTTCTATTTTATCATTGATTTCTAATCGCATTCCATTATGGTCTGATAGAATACAAGGTAGTGTCTCTATTTTTTTGTATTTATTAATGGCTTCTTTGTGGCATAGTATACAGTCTATTTTGGAGAAAGATCCATGAGCTGCTGAGAAGAAAGTGTATTCACTTGATGATGAATGAAATACTTTAGGTCCTTATCATTGATTGTATTACTTAGTTCTATAGTTTCTTGGTTCAGTTTTTGTTTGGAGGACCAATCCAGTGGTGAGAGTGGTGAGATAAAATCACCCATTATTATTGTGTTTTGGTCTATTTGATTCTTAAAATTGAGAAGGGTTTGTTTGATGTACATAGGTGCTGCATTGCTTGGAGCATAAATATTTACAATCATTACGTCTTGCAGGTTTATGGTTCCCTGAATCAGTATGAAATGTCCTTCTTTATCCCTTCTGACTAACTTAGGTTTAAAGTTCACTTTATCTGATATGAGGATGGAGACCCCTGCTTCTTTATTGAGTCCATGTGCATGGTATGTTTTTCCTCATCCTTTCACCTTTAGTTTGTGGATGTCTTTTTTTATGAGATGGGTCTCTTGAAGGCAGCATATCATTGAGTCTGTCTTTTTATACCAATCTGCCAATCTTTGTCTTTTAATTGATGAGTTTAGGATGTTAACATTCAGGGTTATTATTGTGATATGATTTGTATTCCTGGTCATTTTGGTTTATTTTTGGTTTTTACCTTGACTTGGTTTTTCCTTTGACTGGCTTTCCTTTAGGGTAGTTCCTCCCTTTTCTGACTTGTGTTGTTGTTTCTCACTTTCTCCTCATGAAATATTTTGTCGAGAATGATCTTAGTGCAGGCTTTCTATTTGTGAATTCTTTCAGCTTTTGTTTATTTCACCATCAAATCTGAAGGTTAGTTTTTCTGGGTGTAAGATTCTTGGTTGGCATCCATGTTCTTTGAGAGCTTGAAATATATTGTTCCAGGCCCTTCCTGCCTTTAGGGTCTGGGCTGAGACATCTGCTGATATCCATATTTGTTTCCCCTTATCTGTAATCTCACACTTTTCTCTTGCAGCCTTTAAAATCTTATCTCTATGTTGCATGAGAGGCATTTTCATTATAATGTGTCTTGGTGTGGATCTGTTATAATTTTGTGCATTTGGTGTCCTGTAAGTCTCTTGTATTTGATTTTCCATTTCATTCTTCAGATTTGGGAAATTTTCTGATATTATTTCGTTGAACAGATTGTTCATTCCTTTGGTTTGTATCTCTGTGCCTTCCTCAATCCCAATAACTCTTAAATTTTGTCTTTTTATGTGGTTCCATAATTCTTGGAGGTTCTGTTCATGAGTTCTTACCATCTTCTCAGTTTGGTCAACTTTATTTTCAAGATGAAATATTTTGTCTTCATCGTCTGAGATTCTGTCTTCCGCAAGATCAATTCTGTTGGTGATATTTTCTACTGAGTTTTAATTTGGTTTATTGTTTTTTTCATTTCGAGTATTTTTGGTTTTTTTTCAAAATCTCTCTCTCTTTATTGAAGTTCTCTTTTGTTTCCTGCATTTGCTCTTTTAACTGTTTATTGGAGTGATCATGCATTGCCTGCATTTGCTCTCTTATCTCATCTTTTCCTTCAAGGATCATTTTATTCATGTAGATTCTAAACTCCCTTTCTGTCATTTCCACTGCCATGCTGTCATTGAACTCTGTCAAAACAGCATCTTGATTTGCTCGGGACACTTTCTTCCCCTGTTTTTTCATATTAGTTCTGTATATTCCCCTCTACTGGTGAAGAACTGAAATTCTTCAGCTTCCTCTCTGCGGGTTTACTATGACCCAGAGGGATTCCAATACCTTTCCTTTAAGGGGAAGATCGATGTCAGCATCACCCAATACAAATAATATGCAGTCCTACATCAAAAACTCCCTACAAAGGCATTAACAATTCGCAGTAAACAAATAGGACAAGATCAGTTATTATCTACCGTATATCCACTAGTTTGCAATGAGTTCATCATTAGCATGAGATAGGGGAGAAAGAGAGTGAAAGGAATCAGGTAAACAGAAGGAAAATAGGGAGGAAGAGAAAAAAATAGAAAGAAAATAGAATGAGAAAAGAGAAAGAGAAGAAAAAAAAAAGAAATAAAAAGTTAAAAATTACAAAAAAAAATTCAAAGAGTCACAGTCATTCACTACTACTGCCTCCCAGTCTTCAGTGTCTCCATTTGAGTGTGGTACCTGTCAATGGGCTTCCAGTTTCCTGTAGTCCCTCAAAAAGCAGGCTGCCCATCCCGGTGATGATGGCCACGCCCTCAGAGGTAATTCAGAATGTTTGCACCAGCCTCCAGAGAAGCTGGGGAGCCCTGGCACTGGAGGCTGAGTCTGAGCAGGGTGGTGGAGGTCCCCGAGTCTGCGAAGAGAAGGAGAGAAAAAACTTAAATAACTAGAATTCATGATAAAAATGGAAAGATCACAACAGACACCACTGAAATACATAACATAATTAGAAGCTAGTTTGAAAATCTATACTCCAACAAAATAGAAAAAACTGAAGACATTGAAAAATTCTTAGAGACATATGATCCAAACTGAATCAGGAAAACATACACAACTTAAACCGATTAATTTCAAGCACTGAAATAGAAGAAGCCATCAAAAACTTACCAACCAAGAAAAGCCCAGGACGAGATGGATTCTCAGCAGAATTCTACAAGACCTTTAAAGAAGAACTGATACTCCCAAAGCATTCCATGAAATAAAAAAGGTGGGAACCCTTCCACACTCATTCTATGAAGCTAGTATCACTCTGATACCAAAACCAGATAAGCACACATCAAAGAAAGAAAACTTTAGACCAATATCACTGATGAACATAGATGCAAAAATCCTTAACAAAATTCTGACAATGGGCTGAGGGTATGGCTCAGTGAGTAGAGTGTTTGCTGTGCAAACACAACACCCTGAGTTCTAATTCCCAGCACTGCAAAAAAAGAAAAAAAAAAAAAAAGAAGCTCTCAGAATTCTGGCAAATTACATACAAAAACATATTAAAAAGATCTCGCACCATGATCAAGTGGGGTCTATCCCAGGGATGCAAAGTTGGTTCAACATCTGGAAATCAATATGCATAATTCATCACATCAATAGATTCAAAGTTAAGAATCATATGATTATTTCAATAGATGCTGAGAAAGTGTTTGATAAAATACAGCATCCCTTCATGCTTAAAACAATCGAAAAAATAGGGAGAGTTGGAACATACCTCAACATTATGAAGGCTATCCATGCTAAGTCATGGCCAACCTCATGCTAAATGGAGAAAAACTGAAAGCATTCCCTCTAAAAACTCAAAACAGACAGGGATGTCCTCTTTCACCACTTCTGTTCAACATCATGCTTGAAATGCTAGCCAGAGCAATTAGACACATCAAAGAAATTAAAGGAATATGAATAGGAAAAGAAGAACTCAAGCTGTCACTATTTGCTGATGACATGATTCATATTTAGAGGACCCAAAAAACTCCAATAGAAAACTTCTAGAACTAATAAATGAATTCAGCAAAGTGGTCGGATATAAAATCAATATGCATAAATCTAATGACTTTCTTTTCATAAGTGATGAATCCTCTGAAAGACAAATTAGGAAAACTACTCCACTCACAATAGCCTAAAAAAAAAAATAAAATACTTGGGAATCAATCTAACAAAAGAGGTGAAATACCTCTGCAATGAAAACCAGAACACTAAAGAAAGAAATTGAAGAGAACCTTAGAAGATGGAAAGATCTCCCATGTTCTTGGATAAGCAGAATTAATATGTCAAAATGGACATACTACCAAAGGCACTATACAGATTCAAAGCAATTCCAATTAATATCCCAATGATGGACCTCATAGAAATAGAGCAAGGAGTCATGAAATTCATTTGGAGGATTAAGAGACCCAGAATAGCTAAAGCAATTCTTAGCAAGAAGAGCAAAGCAGGGGGTTTCACAATACCAGACCTCCAACTATACTACAGAGCAATAGTGACAAAAACAGCTTGGTATTGGCACCAAAATAGACAGGTAGACCAATGGTACAGAATAGAGGACACAGAGACAAACCCAAATAAGTACAGGTATCTCATACTTGACAAAGGGGGCAAAAACATGCAATGGAGAAAAGACTGCCTCTTCAACAAATGGTGCTGGGAAAACTGGCAATCCATATGTAGTAAAATGAAATCAAACCTCTATCTCTCACCCTGTGCCAAGGACTTAGGAATTAGACCAAAGACCCTGCACCAAATAGAAGACAATGTAGGCCTGAATCTTCATCATGTTGGCTTAGGACCAGACTTCCTTAACATGACTTCCAAAGCAAAAGAAATCAAAGCAAGAATCAATAAATGGAATGGATTCAAACTAAAAAGTTTTTTCTCAGCAAAGGATAGAATTAGTAATGTGAAAGAGAGCCTACAGAGTGGGAGAAAATCTTTTCCACACATACTTCAGATAAAGCACTGATCTCCAAAATTTATAAAGAACTTACAAAACTTTACACCAAAAATACAAAGAACCCAATCAATAAATGGGTCAAGAAACTGGCCAGACACTTTACAGAAGAAGATGTATAAGCGATCAATAAAAATATGAAAAAGTGCTCAACATCTCTAGTAATTAGAGAAATGCAAATTAAAACAACTCTAAGATTTCATCTTACTCCGATTACAATGTCTACTATCAAGAACACAAACAATAATAGATGTTGGCATGGCTGTGGGGAAAAAGGCACACTTTTGCATTGCTAGTGGGGTTGCAAATTGGTACAGCCGCTCTGGAAAGCAGTGTGGAGATTCCTCAGAAAACTTGGAATGGACCCACCTTTGACCCAGTTATCCCCCTCCTTGGTTTATACTCAGAAGACTTAAAATTAGCATACTACAGTAGCACAGCCATGTCCATATTTATAGCAGCTCAATTCACAATAGCTAGACTGTGGAACCAACCTAGATGCCCTTCAACAGATGAATGGATAAAGAAGATGTGGTATATGTACACAATGGAATACTACTCAGCCATAAAGAATAATAATATTATGGCATTTTTAGATAAATGGATAGAATTGGAGATTACCATGCTGAGCAAAATAAGCCAGTCCCAAAAAAACAAAGGGGGAATGTTTTCCCTTATAAACGGATGATGATATAGAATCTGGTTGGGGGCAGGGTGAGAGAGGAATGGGGGATCTTTAGATTATGTAGAGAGAAATGAGAGGGAGAGGTGGTGGGGGTGTGAAAAATGGTGGACTGAGACAGACATCATTATGGACATTACCCTATGGACATGTGTGATTAACAAGAGTGATATGAATGTACATCATGAGCAAACATAGAAATGAAAATTTGTACCCCACGTGTTACAATAAATCAAAATGAAGTCTGTAAAATTAAAAAGAAAAAAAGAAAAAATATATGTATTTGAAAACTAAACTCCACATTCCACCATTTGTTCTTAATTATAAAATTTAAATAATGCTATGGTCAAAATTTAATCCTCTTGTTTGTGTCAGTAACAAGAATGTCTTTAATGGGGAAGGGTTTTTAATTAACGTTGAATGGAAAAAGATCCGTTCTCTTTGTGCATGGATTTTGAGATATTAAATCTGTTATACTGGGTAAAGAAATTTGAGGAATTTAGACATTAGACATCATTTTTCTTCTAAGTTCTTTGACATTTTTCTAAGTACAATAGTTCAGAATATGATTTACTCATGATCAATTAATGATAGCAATAATTATAGTCCTCCTGGTTCTCCCCTTTGTGACACAAATACCTTGACTTTGCAAAGATAAGCCACACAGGAAGGCTGGTTCTTTGCTCTGGGTCTACTTATTTCTGCTAAAGAATCAAAAGAACAGGGAGCTCTGGAAACCCCGTGGCCCAGGACAGCTAGCCACAAGGTCCAGGGCAGGTGTGCCCACTCACAACCCAACTCCTGCACTGTCTCTCTAACACGAGGGCTTGCTTAGCTCTGGGCCTCTAGCACAGAGGCAAAGATAGAAGAAACCACAAATGAAGCACGTAGCATCTTTCTAGAAAGTAAATTTTCCTTGAATATTTGAAAACCAAATGTGCTGAACCGTGGCACTCTTCAACGTGCTGAAGCAAAATCCACGGTTCGCTGTTTTTACTTTGTCAGCCCAATCTGGTCATTTTTCGTACAGTTTTGAGAGCAGAAATCATTTGTGCAGCAATAAATTTTCTATTAAGCAATATGGGGGTCCAGTCATCTATAGACACACGGAGAACTTGACTCCACGACCCCCACAGGTCTCAAGATCTGAGGACGCTCAGTTTACTTATTCAAATGGCATGGTAATTGCACATAACCTACTCCCATCCTCCTGTGTGCCTCACATTCCCTCTTGATTCCTTACAATACCAAAAATAACATAAATGTTATGTACCACATTGTACTGTTTAGGGAATAATGACTAGGAAAATCATCTATACATGTTCAGTAGAGACATAATTTTTTAAAAAATGTTTTCAATCCACTATTCATTGAATGTCCTGAAGCAGAAATCTGCTATCCAGAGGACCAGCTGTATGAGTTTCCTCCCATCTGAAATACCTCACTATTGCAAAGAGGAAAAATAATGCTAATAGTCTGCTGAGGGGACCAGCACTCCTTCACCAGAGCATGCGTGTTAGAGCGCCACCTCCTGCAGCATGTTCAGACCTCTTACAGGACAGTTTTCTTAGAGCATTAGTTTGATACATGTTGCATTATAAATTTCATGTAATTGTACCTGATCAAATGTTGCCTGTCTCCTAGATGTGCAGTACCCACTCATGCATTCTGGAAAAGTGTTTTTAGAATTTTGTTTGGAAAATATTGATGTCAGCTCACTTAGTCCACTAAGATTTTATTTTAATGAAATCATGTATATGACTTATTTTATTGTTACCATAGCCCTTCGTACCATAAAAAACTTTGCTTTCCTATTGGAGAATAACTGATTCTAATTCCAATTCCAAGAGTATATCAAAATAGCTGGTATTTTCTTCTACAGATTTATAATAGTATTTAAAAATGTCAAAGGTTGTCAGACAAACAGCTGTGCGTTACATTGTGGTTCTGTGTGTTAATATGGTTATGGTATCTGAGTATCACTCACCCTAATGTTTTTAAATCCCATCTTCTCATTCAAAGGGTCAAGTGAGGTAAAGTAGGTTAAAAAAGTAAAAGCTTCTTTATCTCAAAAAAAAAATCAGGTCTAGAAAACTCCTTAATACAATTTTTTAGACCCTTACCTTCACTGTCTCCCTCATTTCACTTTCCAATTTCTCAGTGATCCTTTAAAATGTTCACTCAGTTGAAGAGCATACTGCAATGGTCATTTCCTGTGATTCATCTAGATATTGATAAGTCACATCACTTTAATGTCAATTTAAAGAAGAATGTCTAGAGTGGCTATTTTAATCCTGGAAAGAAATGTCTTACAAGTGAGTTCATTAACAACCCCTGGGGACGGTGCCTGGTCATACCATCACATCACCTGCCCTCCTGCTCTGGCAGTAGGATTCTACTGCCCCTGTTGTGTTTTAAAAATGGCAGACTCACCAGGTGTGGTGAAATACGCCTGTAATCACAGCAGGTCAGGAGGCTGAGGCAGGAGGATCTCAAGTTCAAAGTCTGCCTCAGCAAAAGCAAGATGCTAAGCAATTCAGTGAGACCTTGTCTCTAAATAAAATACAAAATAGGACTGGGGATGTGGCTCAGTCCAGTGCCCTTGAGTTCAATCCCCTGCACCAAAATAAAAAAAATTAAAAAAATTAATGGTAGGCTCATTTCAGACTCATTTCAGCAAATGTGGGATACCATCCCGGGTCTACAGTGGAAGTTAGGGACAGACTGTGGAAAACACGGGGAGGCAAAGCTAGAGGAAGAAAGGAAGAGTCCAGTACTCAGTGCTCGCTGCAATAATAAGAATTAGAAACAAATTCCCTTATACTTCCCATAACTCCCCAGAGGCTCTATGTTCAACACATCTGTTTGTACTGAGGTCTTATGTAAAATCTATACAAGCTTCTTTAATGTTTGGAGCATTAGTAACTTACAGGAAAGTGGAAGCAATTCATATTTCATGTAGATTTATTTTTAAGAGATATTAAGTGGAAGAAAGAACTTCAGTTAGTTATAAACTACCAAGGCATAAAAAATAAAATGTGAAAAACTGAGCAAACTGACTAGAAATTGAATCCAAACATATTTGGAAATGTCTGATAGGCCAGGTAATAAACTAACCTAAGCTATTTTTCAAGGTGGAAAAGTTATGAGGAATTAACATATTGATATGTAAGTGGGGTGTGGTTAAAAAATAATAATAATGCATGTCATCGGCTCAGGACTTTAGGTAAAATGCAACTAATAACTCACTTTGAAAGCTGGACATTCCCTTGAACTTGAGGATGCCTTGCTTTGGGATCTGTATGTACAAATCATTGCGATGAAACAGGACTAGTTTATCTACCAATTCCCCCAACCCCAAGAAAGACCCACGCATGTCCCGACTTCAGCAGTGAAGCTGGAATCTCAGTGGCGAAATGGAGCATTAGATAAGCGATTAACTTCTGTGCACTTTGGGAGGGCAGGCACGCAGGCACACTTCTGGAAAGCAGGCTACCAGCAGCAGCCGAGGGTTGTTATCTTGGCATGGACAGGTCCATTAACTGAATAATTAAAAGAGCACTTGGCCCTCATTTTCTGAACAAATTCCAGCTTGGTTAATTATAATGCACTTATTGCCATTTTAATCCTCTGTACAATTTCAATTGGACTCAAAAGTTTTCCTCGGCCCTCCATCCTAAAATAGTAGTCTGCTGAATAAAGGGCATTTTTCTTCTGCTCCTGCCTGTGCCCAGTGGTTTGGCACTTTTCCCATGAAGTAGAGTCTAGTTTCCAGTGAAAGCATTAACACAGAACCTAATCTGAGGAAAACTTCAGCCCAATGCAATGGCTCCCTAAGGGTTTTGGGAATCTGAAATATTAATATTATAATATACTCTCAAAAGGTTAC
>JAJEJO010003832.1:0-62671 GCA_020662805.1 Glaucomys volans
TGTGACATTTTCTTTCTCAGTGAATGTCAGCTAGTCTGTCTTGGGTTGTCATTGGTAGCTTCCAAAGTCACCACTTTGGCATATATGGGCCATTCATGGAAAGGCAGTAAAGACAAACTGTGTTCTTCATATGCCTCCTTTCCTTTCCTTTTTTGTCATTGCATGTATCTGACATACTCTTCTTTCATCTTTCTCTTTGTTAAGGCTCATGTCATCCAGTGGATAACCTTGAAATTATCCTAATCTCCTAGTTTGTAATCTGGTGCACCTGTCCAAAGTTCCATGTGTCCTGTGCTCACTGTATTCACAACCCCGTGAATTATGGTTTTTAGTTTATCACAGTGTTGCAGTGAAATGCAGTGACTGGTTTGCATGGTCTTTACTTGATCAGATCTCTAACAGTTAATACTGTCAACTGACAAATCATATGATATTGCATTCCAGGGAATGTTGGTTAGGATACCTAGGACTTCACTCTAATGCATTCATATTAATCATTGGCTATAGTTGGTTAATTGAATGAATAACTCACCAGTTAGGCATGTTGTATTTTATCATGTACTCAGATAGGAAATGTTAAGTAAGAGAATTAAATG
This sequence comes from Glaucomys volans, assembly GCA_020662805.1. Lineage (NCBI taxonomy): Eukaryota > Metazoa > Chordata > Mammalia > Rodentia > Sciuridae > Glaucomys > Glaucomys volans. Next base: position 597 of record JAJEJO010003832.1, read on the forward strand.
CTCTTAACCTTTGGGTTTTTACTTTCTTTGCTATTGTTTCTGGAGTAATTTCACATTGACACACAGTAAATTAAAGAAATATGTTCTCAGTGTTCAGTGATGCTCTAAAATCTGTAGATATTAAAAAGTGAGTTATGAAGCAAACAATATCATTTATGCATTCACTCATTTAATCACTCACTTAATAAACATTTAATATTCAACAGAATTGGCAAGACCATGTATGAAGAATCAAAGAAGAAAACTAGCAACCTCAGCTGTGAATACATAATAAATCATTTCAGTAAATAATCTGCCAGTTTATTTCAGTTGCTACTCATCACATTTGATTCTGATTGTCGATTTTACAAGGGATATGTCATGTACACTGCAATGCTTTTGATGAGAAAGTATTTTTCTTTACATACTAATTATTTAAGATGAATTGATTTGCCCAAAATAGTAACAACCAGAGTAAATTTCAAGCTCGTGTTATGAAGTAACACTAATAGATACTGAATTGTAAGTGATCAGTATCTCAAAGGGGGAATGTAAGATCTGAATTTTTTTTATAACTGTGTAATGAGCAATCAAGCATTCATACATTTATTTGTGATATTGTCATTTAAGCAAAAATCTTTTCAATGCAGCAATCACATCCCTATTCCTAAGGCTGCATATCATGGGATTAAACATTGGAGTCACTTTGGTGTAGAAAGGAGAGAGCAATTTGTCAGTTCCTGCAGAATGGTTGGATTTGGGCATAAGACAATTAATGGATGCTGATCCAAAAAAAAAAAAAAAACCACAACCAGTAGGTATGAGGAGCAAGTGGAGAATGCCTTAGCATGTCCTTGGGCTGTGGGCAATCTCAGAGTAGTAAAAACAATTTTGCTATAGGAGACAAGTATCAACATAAAAGGGAACAATGTACAAAAATGTAGCAAACAATGTACCCACAACATAGACACCTCATGTGCAGCTGTGTCCCCACAGGCTAGCTTGAGAATGGGGGGTATGTCACAGAAGAAGTGGTTGATTTGGTTAGAATGAAGAAATGCAGACAGAATGACTGCCATGTTTGCCCTATCTGGACTGGCATTCCCCCAAGCCAGGAGCCAGCTGCCAGTTGATGTCATTTTGTTGGGTTCATGACTAGAGGATAGTGCAGGGGGTTGAAGATGGTGACATAGGGGTCATAGGACATCACAGCCAGGAGGAAACTTTCTGCAGTTCACAATATAAGGAAGAAGCACAACTGGGTGGCACAACTCAAGAGGGAAATGTTTCTATTCTGAGTTCAAAGGCTGACCAGCATCCTAGGGAGAGTGACTGAAACATAACAGATTTCCAGTGAAGAAAAATGTGCCAGGAAAAAATGCATGGGTTAGTGCAGTGCAGGGTCAAGTCTGGTTATTTTGACTATGAGGCTGTTCCCAATGAGGACAACCATGTAAATGATGGAGAACACCCAGATAGAAACCCCTGGAGGTTTGGAAGTTCAGAAAATCCCAGCAGGACATACTGTACCACTGTGGAGACATTGTCTTCTGCCTCTACCTCTTCATGCTTCATCTGTGGGAAAGATTCAATCAAATTAGAAAATTAAGTTCATTTTCCTTTGATTTTCTTATGTGTACACTAAAGATGGCATGATTTCAAATACTCCAATTACTTTTCATATAAAAGTGTATGACTTCCATACAATCTGAAATTTTGGTGAAGATATATGCATTCTTTATTCCTAAGTGTATCTGCAAGATGTTTTTAATATTTTGTTTTTCTGCTGAGAGTTGTTAAACATTCCACCTGTTTCTGTGATGAGGCACGTCACTTTAATTTTCATTTGAAAATTTAAAAAATATAAGTCTGAATCTAGGCTTAAGTGAAGCAATAATTGTCCTCTTTCAGTTGATGTTTTTCTGGTCTCCCAACTTTGTGTTGAGTATAATTATCACTTTAATATTAACTTAAATTTATGAGAAACCCCTCTTTAAGATATCTGTAATAATTTTAGGGAAGAGTATATTGAATCACTAACATTGATTTTTGTACATTTCCAAAGATGATTTTAGCTTTGATATTCTGTAGAGTCCATCATAAAATTAATATTAACAGTTCACCAAATATAATGCAATACTACATGAACTTTAAAAGTCTGTATTCATTTAAATACAAGAATATGAAACAAGAAGTCTCAGATTTTCTTCAGATTGTGTAGTCCAATTGCTGTTGAGATGATTACTGAGTATCTTGAGATGGAGTTGGGCCCTTTAAGATGGTTTTCCTACCCAGGGAAGCTCAATAGCCAGGAGGCAGGCTTTTTAGCATCAGTGGTCTACAAACCAGTCCTAGATAAAGTACGCACCTCTATATTCTGAAGCAGATCTATTTCATACATTAAGCACAAGTCTTTTTCTTGATATTTTCTGAAATCTTTCATGTCATCAGAAATGGCTACTCTACAGAGTCCATTAGCTCAATTCCATCTATAATGTTGCTTGTATATGTGGGTTTGTGCATGAATGAGTTTGCATGCTTTATTCATTTACATTATGAATAAATTCATTTTTATTTCTTGACCTGTTTTATACTTTATTTTGATATTTTACACAATATTTTATTTGTGATGTAGAGCAGTTTTCCAAAAAGTTTGATTTTCTGACTTCTGGGATAAATTACAAATGAATTAAATAATTGAAGTATGCCCCAGATTAAAGTACAGGATTCTTGGGTTTCTGGGTATTCCTCTTATGTGTGTGTAAATGTGTTTGTGTGTTTGGTGCTTGGTATGTAGGGATTATTTTATTTCCATTCAGTCTTGGGGAGAAGTCCATCATCTCATTTATTCACTAAATAATTTCCATATTTGTAATAAATAATTTAAACACAAAGGGACTAAATGCAAAAGGATATGTACCTCTAATCATATTCTAAAATTATTAAATGTGCACAGTGGTCAAGATTCCAGCTTCAAAAACAGATGAAAAGGAAGAAAGAACAACAGTCCATGCTAGACTTTGGCACCCTGTGAACTTTCTATTTCTAAACATAGGAATGTTCAATATGAATTTCTTTTTCCATATATAGATTCCATCAAATATTGAAGTCCTTAAGGTACTTCAAACATCTTACATAATTGTATAATTACTCTAAATGAAATTTGTTGCTACAATGTAAAATGCTGCAACTAAGACTACAGGAGAGACACAACTTACAAGGATATAAAACTCTACCATGAAGTAGTTTTTCCTGCTGCACCAATATGAAATTTTTTGAACATTTATTTTTCTATTAAATTAAGCCTAGAATTTAATTCATGGACAATTCTAGGAAACATTGATTGAATCATCACTTCATTGTGGACTACCATGTGATGTGTGCCCACATTTGATAGGTAACCCTAACCTTGAGGAATTGCCATTGTCTTCTTTCTCTTTGCTACATCAGCTCACTCTTTTTCATGGTTTTGCATACTGTCATCTCCATTGGCTTTTATTTCTCTCTGTTCAAGTAAAGTAACATATTTTTTTATAAAGTAAATTATAACCAAGCTTCCAAAATATAATGAGCAAGAAAAAGCAATATGAACAGAACTTGTGCTTCCTCTAAACCTACTGAATTTTTACCTTTATTTCCTTTCTTTTTCCTGGGTAGGAAAGTATTAAATTTCCATTTGTAAAATGGCCTAGCAATTTTATGAATATTCAATGTATTTCTCCACAAATAACTATATGTAAATGAAAACAAAATATTATAATCCCAGCTACTTAGAAGGGAGGATGAAATAAATGTTTGAGACCAGGTTGGGCAACTTCACAAGACCTTATCTCAAAATAGAAAGGATTAAAGACCTGGGGATGAAGCTCATTGTTAGCATGCCCCTGGATTCAATACCCAACACCAGAAGAGAGAAATATTATACTTACTCTAAACTATTCAAATTGTCTGATACTCTAAACACAATTTGGCAGAGAAGTTCCTCAAATTGCCCAACATTCTTGTTGGTTTCTCTAACTTTTGGAAACTTTAGAAACATCTATTTATATTACTAAGAGAGAAAACTACTAGTAACTCAGCTAGATGTAGCCATGTTTGTTTTGGTTGTGATACTTCATGCTTATATAATGGTTATTCCCTTTGAAACAATGATCTTCTGTGGTGTAAATGGTGTGGAGTTAAATGAGAGCTTCTATCATACATAATACTTATATCAAGAGCAAGTGTTTGAGATCAAACTAAAGATAACAAATCAAAGTAGATACCAGTGTGCACAATCAGAAGGATGTCCTTCTGCCATAAATCTCTAGTGACGAAAAATAAAAACATGCTAATATTTCTCCAGCATTTTTAGATTTATTTATCATGTATTTTTACTCATTACAAGCAGGAATCCTTTTAATGGTAGTAAGATGCAAAGACATTTTAATACTGTATATTCAATATTTTGCTCACCCAGTATATATAATTGAATTTTCACAAGATACAATGTCCAGATCCTATTGATATAAAATAGTTAAATACATGCTTATCACACAATTATTTAGCAAATATTGGAATATAAGATGATAATGATAATAATCTTTCATGCTGCCTCCTTTCATTGGAAAGGATTTTCTACTTTGCTCTCAGTTCACCTAATACTAGAAAAAGCCAGAAGAGTACAAATGCAATCTGAAAGAGTAACTTGAAATTGAAAAAGTAACCAACAACAAAGGATTCCTTTGAAATTTTAAATATTTCTTATTGTTCATGTTAATAAAATTAAAAGTAGACAGAAAAATAAATTCTATATTTGTCAAAGTAGTCCACACTTATCTATTTTATAATTAGGTTAATTATAATGCTTACCTATATCGATTGATAAAAGACAGAAAATAATAAAGGACTTTGTCCTTTCCATAGTTTGGAAATTTAACTTTGTAACAGAGGGTAAGCCTCTTCTAATATATATTCGACTCTCAGAAAAGAAAAAAAGAAAACAACAACAAGAGTGCTCCTGGAGTAGGAAATAGTGTCTGTCCTGGGGATAAATCCTTTCCCTGGAAACTTTCTGATTGAGGAAAGCATCTTCCTTCTATTCAAAGAGTTTGGTATAACAAACTATAAATGCATGACTATTCTACTCCTCTTTCCTCAGTCTCTCCTCCTTCTTTGTACTTAGAAAGAAATATAAACACTGAAAACATTAGAAACTTATAGCTGCATATTAGTTATGATATATTCTAACAAAACAGCAAATGTTCAGAGCCTTCTGTTATAAAGAAGTTTATGTGTCATTAAATGTTCTCAGTAGGGTTGAGGGTCTTCAGACAGTCCTGCCATCTTCACCGTGAATCTGCCTGCTATGTTAGACCTCATCATCCCCCAGATAAAGAGAGAAGCAGAAGGGGAATGAATAGCAGTGTTCACTGTTCCTTTTCAGTTGCACAAACTAGAATCCTCATGCACACTTCCCAGGAAGAATCCCATTCTAAAATTTAGTTACTTTATCAACCTGGACAGGAGGCTATAAAGTGTTTAACATCTAGCTAGATTGCCATGTGACCAAATGTGATTTGCTGTTTTTAGCATTAAATGCCTTCAATTGTCAAAACTTAGAATTTTTAAAAGTTATTGCTTGGATTTATGGTCAAGGGACTCTTCATATTGAGTGTGAATTAATAAGACAGTTTTCTATAACTTGCCCAGGCATCTACACACAACCACTTAGACACACTCACAAGTTCATGGGACACAATAGTAGATCCAGTCATAGGAACCTGGAATATTATTATACAAATGTAAAGATTAATGATTAGAAAAATGGAAAATACACTTTAGGAACATATGCCTTCTTCATTTCCAAGCATTGAAGGTTACACTGATTTAAGAGCTATGCATTTAGTTACCTATTTTGAATGATTTTATTGGTGGTCAATTTAATTTTAGCCATTAAAATATACATGCAACACTTGTTGTTGTTTTAAAATTCATTTGAGTCTCATGCATTGTTTAATTAGGCCATGTGTTTCTCACACTGTTAAGTTATGGAGAGCTTCACATTTTTATGTACATTTCCTTTGATAGATGTATGATTTGCCAATATTTTCCTGAGTCTGTGATCTGTATTTTTATTTTCACCAGAATTCTAACACAGAGCAAAATGTTTAATATTTATTTTAGTTGACCTAATTTATTTATTTTTTTTAACTTTTACAGACTTCATTTTGATTCTTTGTACACAAATGGGGTACAACTTCTCATTTCTATGGTTGTTCATGATGTAGATTCATACCATTCATGTAATCAAACATATACATAGGATAATGATGTCTGTCTCATTCCACCAATATTAATGATGTTTAATTAATAAAGACTTTATTTTGTGGTTTGTGCTTTTAGTAACATAAATATATGTCTATCCATGGTTGTACATATTTTCTCATATATTTTTATCCAACAACTCTATTTTTTATAAATTCTACAGCCAAATCAATAATGCACTTTGAGTTTAATTTCTTGACACAAGAATGTTAGGTTTAGGTTTTTGCGTGTATAGACGTTCAAATTTCTTCAAGAAAAGCCTTTGGATCTTTCTCAAGAAACTATATACAACTATAACGTACCAATACAATGTTTAAGAAAATTAAGCCAACCTAAATAAAAAGAGTGAAAATTCACTGTGGTTGGCACAAGGCATTTCCTACTACCCACTTTCAGTTCCAGGAAATAGAAGATGTATCAGGCCTCTCTATGCCAGAGAGATTAGCTCCTCTCTGGTTTATACAGTAGAAGGTTTGTGTAACTTCAAGCAGCATGTAGTAATGGAATTTCCAGGATTCTTATTATAAATGATGTCAACTTCCGTAGCAATTCATGAATTGGGTTGTTCAAGATTATAGCTATGTCAGGATGACCATAAACCATAGACTTTGGGACAGTAGCCAACAATTTAACAGGAGTCTCTGTGGAATGAGAAAATGAAAGTGGGTACTGTTGAAATCCACTTATTGTAGTGATCTGAATGACTGGGTGCAACTGCACGCAGCACATGCTCAAGGCTGTCCCAAGAGGGATCCTGTTGAATGTGATCGTGTAAATGCAGGGAGTACAATCCATCAAAAACTTGCAAATTTCCTGAATTTTTAATACATTTTCAAACTTTCCAAGCCAGCCACAAATTTATCAATAAATAAATGCTGGAATTCTTCCTGGCTAGGGTATTAAAATACAATAAGTGTCTTTGGCTGGTCACTATGCTATACTGAACGGTGGGGCATGCTTAGGAATTCAGACATTGGAATGTAAGCAATAAAATAATAATAATAATAAGAAGAAGAAGAAGATTTTATCAGTAGTTCGTAACATAAACTGATTCCACAAAAAATTATTCCAGGCAAGAGACTAAACAAACAAATGGCAACAATAACCATTCCTACACGTACTAGAATCAGGATTTGGTATAGTATGACACATAAATTGTTCAGTTTTAATCAGAATTTATGATATATGTAGCAAAAAAGAAGGTTTGATCTATACAATGAAATAAAATCAATATCAACAACAAGTTGCTAGGAGCCCTGCTTTATGAGGAATATTAAAGTCTTTGAGTTGAAAGGGAGTGACACCATAGATCAAGTCAAAACTACAAAAACCAAAGCTAGCCTTTGTGAAGGTAATTATACCACTAATTATAAGACATAATGTTTGCATACTTTTTCTATTTTCCCTTTTGATAACTTAAAGTAGTAATTTAAAAACAATAATGATAATCTGTGATTTGGCATATATTACCACTGATTGTGAAAAAATTAAAATTACTATAAAAATAATCTGAACAATTTTGTAGGAAACAATTAACTTGGACATGTCAACTCCTAAAATGACATTAAACGCCAAATGACATGTTGTAAGATGAAATCAAATATATACATAGGCTTATAATGAGTTATTGAATTAAAAATAGACAAATCACTGTACAAAAAGCCAAAAACTGGAAGGCTTCACTAATACTGTATCTAATACTTCACTAATACTTTTTTACTCTCAGTTTTTTGTGTCATCAATTTAATGGTTTTATAACTGCTTTATAGTCATAAGCAATAATTGGGTTTATTTTAACATAATCACACTTGAATAGATTTATTTTGATCCATTTCATTCCCCAGTGCCTCCTCTTTCCCTACCCTTCTCCTTTCTGTGTTTGACTTAACTCCATTTTACTGTTCTTCTTTCTATATATTTTTAATATACCTAAAGGTGGAAACTTAGAAAAAGAAAGATAATCAAACCAAAAAATTGTTTTTATTAAGTTCAGTAATACATATGTTCATATATATTAGATGATTGGCAAGATAAAAGTAGACAAATCACAGATATTAAATATGAGGTACAATGGAAATTTCACATCAGAACTCATAGATATTATTAAAACAGTAATAAAAACACTTCTAATAACTTTAAAACTACAAATATGCCAGTTAGATGAAAATAATTCCTTAAAATCCACAAACTGTCATCTTTTCTCAAGATGAAATAGATCACTGCATAATTCACCTAAATTGCAGGAAAAGTGAATTTTTATTTAAAAGACCAAGAATCAAATTGAAGTGGTTTTTAAAGGTCTTCAACAAGACCTGATGTTGCAAGTAATTTACATGAGAAAAAGTCAAAATTCTCAGGGTGCTTTCTCCTGCTACATTATATTTTTTCTGCTACATTTTTTTTCTAATTCTACAATTATGACCTCATGAAAATTGACTTAACAAAGCAAACTATGGGCCTAGGTTACCTGTTTCTATGTGACACTCAGGAATCACCCTAAAACTGACCTCTGCAATGTTGTAGCCCCTTCCTGGGACATAACTCAAGGGCAATGGTGAGGGAATGGGTTCCTAGGGGAAGGACTCTGAGCAGCACTTCTGGTTATTCATTTAGCCTGGAAGGAAAATGGCCAAGTGTGTACTATGCATGGGTTAAAGGTAATGGTTTGAGTGAACAGTCTGAGATTTGGAAGAAATTAAGTTAAAAACTGATCATTAAGAGGTCTTTATTAAAGATATATAAATAAAATTCTCTGATCAATAAAAGTGAAGACATTGTGAAAAATGTGAATGTTTATCAAAGGTTGACCTCAGCTGAGGAGGTTTTGGATAAACAAACGGGTAGGGAAACCCTTTCTGTGGTTACCACCCAGCCTCCTTACCCAGGTACCATTAGCATTGTCCAGTGGAATGCTTTGCCAAGTGACCATGCAGACAAAGGGACAGGCTACGCATGGATCTAGCAGCATTAACTTCCAATCATCATCCTCAATCTGATTAGAGCCACTGATGAACATTCAATCCGTCAGGAGCAGGGGTTAACCCCAAATTCCTGGTATGATGTCATTTCTTGGGGTGGCCCTCCCAACTCTCTAGTAGCAGGCTGAATTCATTGGATATATTTCACCATGAAAAGAGCAGCACTATGGTCTCAATAGAATAGACATTGCTTCTTCCAAAACTCTCTTCTCTCAAACAGTATTCTATTCTATATTTCAAAGGAGGAACAGTAAGAATGAAAAACTCCTCAATTTCTGTTTCACCCCATTCTGAATGACAATAGCTTGTGATTTGTCCAATTTCTGCCTGAGAATTGTTTTTTTCCTGAAATTATTCTTACTATGTTTTTCTTTCTTTTATCATTCCTCTATTACCAATCACTTATGTTACATTTTATTAGCTTCTGATAGAGCCTTTATCTGAGATTACTGTTGATTTATTCATACTTTTCTTGGTTCTCAGCTGACGTAGACATTTTTCTTGGGTATGTAATTTGAGTTGTTAACACATATTCTGGATGTCTTTTGCTAGACAGAAAGTAGGACCGCATTTTCTCTCCACTTTGTGTTAGGCATCTCCATATAAATGTGATAAGAATGAATATTCACTTAAAGGAAAAAGCTTTTAAGAACAGGCGCAAGCTTTACAACATTTGGTTTAATCATAAATCCTGGTGACAGGTCACAGTTTCTCAGAAATATGTTACCTTTGTATGCAGCAGTAATAAGTTTACTTACATCAATGTGAATGAGAAAATATCACAAAAAAACTATTAGATTTTCCTCATCCACAATGCATATTGATTTATCACTTCCTTATTTACTACAAAAATAGCACAATTTAATAGTAATAAGTTCTAAACTCTCAGTGAAATAAAAGCAACTTGAGAGAAAAATTTATTCTGAGATAGCTATAATGAACATTAGTAATTATATTTAATTCATCATTTTCAGTGTTTACAGTGTAAGAGTGAGATATATCTGAGATTTTATAGCAGCTATATGATTTCATAAAATATATAATCATCTTTCCTAATGCAACTCTATCTTCTACATCCCCAAGATTTTCTATTTTGAAAAAGAACAATTTCTCAATATTCATTAAAAAATACTTGTCAGTTATTCGCAGAGTTCTTCCTTCTTCTATTTTCTCAGATTATATGTTCATATATTAGTAATATTTAATACAATATGATATGATTACCTTATAGGAATATCAATTTTATAGGGCATTTAAACCATGCATAATATTCACCAGGATCATTTATAAAACTACATTCTCTTTCTTCTAACAAGTGGTTTCTCTGAATTGTGACTTGATGGGTGAAAATATATGTTTCTATATGTGTGTCAGTGTGTGTGTTCTTCATGTAATGTCCATTATCTATCTGTTTTAAAAATGGTTGTCACAAATCCATGGATGTGAATGACATGATTTTCAATAAGTGGTACAACAGAGTCTGTAATATTAGTAGTACCATTACAATAAGAGTTATTAATAGTAAGTTGAGAATAGGTGTTGCATAGACATACAAAAATAAACAATTATCAATGCAATATTTTAAAATTTGGTGACAAATATTTCACCCATATAGAAGACGACAGAAGCATCTCTCAACATAAAAAATAATGAAAATAGTATTGAAGAGATGCATAAGAAACAGAGCTAAAAATATATACCACTTGAAATTTTATTACAAATGGAGGAAAAAAGAAAGTTCTGCAAATATATGCCTTAGTCAAGTAAACTAAATAAAAATTTTTTTAAATGCCATTATGACATCTTTGTTCCTCAGGCTATATATCATCGGGTTAAACATGGGAGTCACAATAGTATAGAAAAGAGAAAGCACTTTGTCAGTTTCTGCTGAATGACTAGACTCAGGTCTTAAATATGTAATAATGGTTGATCCAAAGAATAACAGCACCACTGTAAGATGAGATGAGCAGGTGGAGAAGGCTTTGGCCCTGCTTGTGGCTGATGGCAGTTGAAGGACTGTAGAGATGATTTTGCTGTAGGATATAAGTATTAACAGAAATGGGGCTGAAACAAACAGCAGAGCAGCCACATAGATCATGAGCTCATTAGTGAAGGTTTCCCCACAAGCCAGCTTAAGTACTGGGGAGATGTCACAGAAGAAGTGGTTGATTACTTTGGAAGCACAAAATGGCAGAGAGAAAACTTGGAAAGTCTGCCCTATCTGGAAAGGAATCGCACTGATCCAGGAGGCAGTCACCAACTGGATGCAGACCTTGTGGTTCATGACCAGAGGATACTGCAGAGGGTTACAAATGGCCACATAGCGGTCATAGGCCATCACTGCCAGAAGGAAACATTCTGCAGCTCCCAGGACAAGAAAGCAGCACATCTGTGTAGCACAGGCAACCAAAGAGATTTTCCTGCTCTGGGTCCCCAGATTCATGAGCATTCTGGGGAGGGTAACTGAAACATAACAGATCTCCAAAAAGGAAAAATTGCCAAGGAAAAAATACATGGGGGTGTGGAGGGCAGGTTCCACTTTGGTTATTACCAATATAGTTCCATTGCCCAGCAGGATAATCATGTAGATGACAAAGAACATTCCAAACAGAAACCACTGGAGATGGGGAACATCAGCAAACCCCCAAAGGACAAATTCTATCCATGCAGTTAGGTTTCCTTCTGGTGGTTTTTTCTGGTGTTTCATCTGTGGAAAGCAAAAACTGAACATGTGCTTCAGTGTACTTCGGGGACAGGTGGCTGCTCTCTGAATCTGGTCATCCAGATCAAAACTCAAGGCCACTGTCATTGTTCACCCTGTAAGAATATGACTCCATACACATTCCACCTTTTCCTACATTAGATCCTATGCATGATCACTGCACACATTCACCTGAATTTCTTTAGAATCTCTTCATTGTGTCCATAGCCCAGCATAATCCAAACTGTACACAATTCAAGTAAAATTTGCAAATCCTGAAGATAAATCCCCAGGTCTGCCATGGTATCTCATTTAATTCATTAAACTTATTAATTAGTTATATTCCTCTCGCATTTCTCTGTGAAATTTCTCAAGCATGCTTCAAAAGTATAATAGATTATCTTCTCCCACACTTTTAAAATTTTTATTTCTTTTTGTTTTGAGTAGTGCTGGCACCCAAACCCAGGTCCATTGAGCTATACTCCCAGCCTTATCTATTAAAAAAGTTAATGATTATGCAGCATATTAAAATTGTACATAACAGAGGGATACCATGTCATGTTTTGATACATCAATGCAATGCATAATATTTAAATCATATTGCATGTTTATTTCCATAAATATTATTTCTTCATTGTGAAACTTTCATGATCTTTCCTTGTAGCTTCTTAAAATATTGAGTATATTTTATGTGGCTATTTCAACTCTCCATATCCTCCCATGAGTTGATTTGAAGGTAAATGCCTTTATTACGTATTTCATAATCATAGGAAGTTGGAAAAGTAGAGAATACTTTATGACAAAAGGAAAAATATATCTTCAATTGGGTTATTAAGTGGGAATATTGGAGGTTTTTACTTCGTATGGGAACAGGGATCCAGATAGAATCAATTAAGAAAGTTACCTGTGGAAACCAGGGTGGTCAGTGAGGTATGTGATAGTGAGTGTGTGTGTGTGGTGCATGTGAAAAAATGTCACCAGCCACAGACTTGAACTCCATGTGTAGGGTGGTCCACCACAGTCAACTAACACAAAACAAACAAACAAACAAAAACCCAATCAAACCAAAAAATTCTACAAACTTTTCTATTTTCATGTTTTTAGAAACTAACATATTGAGACTCAATAACAATAATGTCATCATTTTCCCATAATCATCATGATTACAAGTTAATGCAAAGTTCTTTTATTGAACTTGTGTTTGAACCCTAACTCCAGAATTTATTATATGTGATATAAGGAAAAGCTAATTAATATTTCTAAGGTAGGTAACTTATTGGTGATAATTAAATGAGGTAACATTGGCAAAATATGAGACATCCATTTTAAGGTGACTGTCATTTCGTTATGTTTCTAAACATATAATTATGTACACTATAGAAATTGGGCATTAGACTAATATGTCATTAGCATGTCACCCCAGGGTGATGTCACATTGCTTAGAAAATTTTATTTTTTAGAGTTATCTCATATTAATTTCAAGGTTCTTTATCTCATTCTTTCTTTTCCTTTGGGTCAGGATGATTGAAAGTTGATGTTGACACTGTAGACAAAATATTTAAGAAATATTCATTCTCAGGGGCTATTTAAGTATGTGTACAGTTCTTTTATTTTTATTTTTTATTTAATTTTTTATTTTTTTATTTTTACAGACTGCATTTTGATTCATTGTATGCAAATGAGGTACAACTTTTCATTTCTGTGGTTGTGCATGATATAGATTCATACCATTCATGTAATCATTCATGTGTGTACAATTCTTAAGTGAATGCTACTTTAGATATTGTGCCCACGGAGTTCTCTGCTTCTTGTTCTTTACTAATCCCAACCTTGCCTATTATTTCTCCAAACCTGCAGCTTTGGACCTTGTCACCCAAACACAGTATAAGGGTAGTCATGGAAGTGGGACAGAGTCCTACCAAGATGAACTGGAATTGAATTATAGCTCCTCTTCCTGCTGACTGTGAGATTCATGCAAATCACTCTATTCTCTGCGCCACAGGTTCTTATAACAGCAACAACAAAAAACCAAAAAACAAAACAAAACAAAACAAAAAACAGGGTAAGGGTTGCACCAGGATTTAGGATTAGCTTGTAAATGACTGATCTTAATGTATGTAAAGCAGCTTTAAGACGGTATGGCATTTATACAACTCTATAAATGCTACTTAATTTGTTAATATTATTTTAAGTTTATTCACTATATAAATTTACTTATTCTTGTTAATATTCTTTTAGATTTATTCACTGTTTCAGGCAACATGGAAAAAATATTCTCTAAAATGTTTTTCCTTTGCATGACCTGTTTATTTGAGGAACAGAGAGAGATCTTAGTGCAATCTCTCTTAGAGCAAAATTTATGAAATTCCCAAACCATCAAGATGAAATATTCGGGAGTTCTCTGCCATATTTTTGTTTATATTCTTATCTTTATTCTCTGTGACATTTCATTTACATTTTTATCTCCAGTCTGTTTTTCTACTACCAAAAACACAAATCACTTCTTAACCCACATGGTAAAATTTGGCCTAATCTTTTCTATATGCCTTTTATTTTATTGTTACTTAATGATCTGAGAGGTGAGGACTATAACTATTTATTACTTCATATTAGTACTGATCCTAAAAAATGTTTGTCCATCTTGTATGGTGCTCAGCATTTTATTTAGAAATGATTCAAAGTAAGAGATGCTACTTAAATTATCATTCTAAGAGAAAGAAAATGACAAGAATTCAATCTTTATGTATTGTTAAGGTGAATGGCAATTTTTAATAAAAATAAATTTATTATTACGATAACTTTCAGTGATAAAAAACAACAATGCTATACAACCCCAACATTTTGTTATTAAGTAATTAGTACCTCAATGAAAAAAATATTATTTGACTTGGAACAAGGTAAAAAGAGCACAAAATTGCTCAATGTACTCAAATATAATTATATAACCCTCCTTTTTTGTAAAGGTTTATCCTTTTTAAATGAAGGTAATAAACTTTTTGTAAATATTCATATTTTTTTAACCAAAGGTAATAAAACTAAAATGCTCTAAGTTTTCTATTTTAAATTCAAGTCTCTATTTTCTGGAAAAATCCAAAGGTTTAAAGTGATATGTAATACCGTTCAAGTTCAACTCTTGCAAGCTACCTGAGCTTCATCTTTGCATGTATATTTCCTGTACATTAACAAATTAAACCCTAAATTAAAGTTACAGAAAAATTAGATCCTATAAGTATTTTATTTCACAAATAATTAATTTTAAAAATTATTTTATATTTCCATACCACTACATATCTTGTATTCCTCAATGATTATAAGTTAGCTTCATGGACTCTGTAACTTTGAATCATATTAAAATATTACCGGGCTAGGGATATAGCTCAGTTGGTAGAGTGCTTGCCTCATAAGCACAAGGTCCTGGGTTCAATTCCTAGCACGGCAAAAAAAAAAAAAAAAAAAAATATTACCTACACTAAATTCATATATATAAAACTTATTTGCTTAAAGTGTGAGCTTGAAATGAAATTTTCCTATGTTCTCTATGCCTTAAAACATATCACATAGTACACTTTTCTTATTTCAGACTAACTCCATATCAGTGTTTCATGATTACTTCATTGCAAGTTATATTTAATAGAATAACAATTATATATGAGCTGCTTTAATGAAACATACGTTTTTCCACGGTGTTCTAAACACCAATTTTAAGTTTGTATTATGAATTAAAGCTTGCTATCAGGATAAAATAGTCCATATTTACCTTTCTTGAATGGGCCAATTTTTTTTCTCAGTGTAGAAGGCTTAACTATTGATATTTAAATTGCCTAAAGTGAGACCACTTATATCATCATAGATATTCCATCTGCTTTTAAGATATTTGTTCTTTATAAAGTGCTCCTTAAATATCAACATTCCTGTCCCCAAGGACTTCTTCCACTTACACACTTAAAGTTCTAATTAAGAGCAGCTCTTAGGTATCTGCTTATTCGCTTTTTTTTAAACTTTGTCCAGATAACTCTCACTCTATTCAGAATACACTCTCTTTAGGGTCCCTATGGAACAGAGTGCATGGTAGATTTTATTTCTCAGTATAAATTGGGCATTGAGCAATACTGTCTTTAACCATCCTAGATTGACAAATGTCCATTTATTAATTCTCCAAGGAAGAGCGCTTGCTCACACTCTCTTTCTCTCTCTTTCTTCTTTCTCTCCTCCCTGTGTGTGTGTGTATGTGTGTATGTGTTTGTGTGTGTGTGTATGTGTGTGTGTGTGTGTGTGTGTGTGTGTGTTTTGTGTGTAGTACTGAGGACTGAAACCGGGACCTCACGTATACTAGGTGAGCACTCCACCACTGGACAGATCTCTAGCTATAAACAGTATTTTTTTTTTTTTTTTTTTTTTTTTTTTATTGAACACAAATGGAGTACAGCTATTGTTTCACTGGTTGTACACAAAGTAGAGTCACACCATCTGTGCGTTCATGTATAAACAGTATTTTAAATACCAAGGAAAAGTCTAAAATACAAATAAAAAAATGAATTGAACAAATTAAATTCTCAGAAAGGTTGGGCAAACTCATTCTTTTAACAAAGGAAAGGATATCTGACCTCATTCATAAAAGAAGAATTTCAAAGATATAGTTGAAAATAAATCAAGAAATTCTACATATTCTACCTACGGTTAGAAATTTGACATAATTTGCAAAACTAAGTGCCTTTACTTTCTGAATAAATCAATAAATTGTGTACAATTAAGTAAACTAAGTGTGAGCCATCATTGGGTCTCTGTCTCTGACTTAGCCTTAATTTTTATATTGTAATCTATTATTTGCTCTTCCACATCTATTGGATGTCTCTTATTATGAGTTTGGTAAATTACTCAGAAATTTTTGTTCTTCTGTATGGGGGATTTAACTCAGAGTACTTAACCTCTGAACTACATCCCTAACCCTTTTTATTTTTAATTTTGAGAGAGGTTCTTACAAATTGCTTGCTAAGTTCTTGGGGCTGGCTTTGAACTTGTGATTCCTCTGCCTCAGCCTTCTGAGTTGCTGGGATTACAGATAGATGTGCACCACCATGCCTAACTCTATTAAGATTTTTCATAGCTTGCTGCAGAAAATCTGGGTTACTGTGACCTTGTATTTCTTAACTAGAAGTAGAAATTAATTTTTAAATGGTGAAATATTTAAATTATGAATATGAAATGGTGAAATATTTTAAATTATGTCCGTTTCAGAGAGGAGGAAGAAAATGTTGAGCAAGGTCACCCATTTTGGAACACATTTTTGGGGAAGCAAAAGATAATTCACACTTTTAATTGGTTTTAGGCAAAATATGTTGTTTTCACTTCATCATTATAATAACATGTTCATTAAACAAAGCACAAAATAGTACAAAAAGTAGAAATATATATATGTACATATGTGTATATATTCAGATATATGGTAGACATTTCTGCATACTATTATACACTTACCCAAAATGCTACATTCTTAGTACAGGATTATTTTTTCTCTGCAAGCTTATTTATTTATATTCCTGGGTTTGTCAATTTCCATTTCCTGTGGCTTTCCTTTTCATGAAATTATCACAATTGCTTCAAATTCTGATTCGATAAATACTTACAGCTATGAATCATATTAAAACGAGTGGTCTGGAGATAACTCATGCTTTGCAGTCATACATGTTTCTGCTGAATAAACACAGGTAGGTATAATCTCCAGGTGAGGGCAAGCTGTTTGCTGAATTGGTTTCATCCAATGTAACACGCCGGAAATGGAGGGGAGTTGCCATTGCTCCACTTCTTTCATTCATGTTGTGTACTGTGCTACCCTTTGCAAACTTCGGTTGTGCTGATGGTTGTGTCATGCATTTCACTAGAGTTTGATTTTCCTTTTGCTTATTACTATTGGATAATTTTTTTCTTTTCACCCTGGGCATTTGTGAAATGCTCCTTTCTCTTTACTCCTTGAAATTTCTTCTCAAATATTCTCTTGAATTTTATGTTTTAATTTTTTCATTTGGATTAATTCTTTATGTATATTAGATTTAAGTATTTTTAGTTGCAAAATTTCTTTGACTTCTTTGGAGAAGGAGTATGTCTTTTATTTTTATTTTTTGCTCAAATACTCATCATGCAGACTAACAGGTCTCATTCTGGCATATTTTTTACATGCATACAATTTGATCAGTTGCACTCCCCACCAACACTTTTTCATCATTACAGTTTGATTTATCAGTGTTTTCCACTACGGCTAATGGCTGTGTTAATAGAATTTTCTCATACTAAAACCATGGAAGATTATATGAATTGCTTTTGAAAGCACATTATGTTTTATTTCATATTTAGGTGTAAAGTATTTGAAATTATTTTATATCATAAAAGTTGTGCAGTAAATATTAAGGAATATCCTTTTTTTCAAATTAGAATTCAATTAAATCAGAAAGATTTATTATAGTCTGTCATATTCAAGTCTGTCCATATGCTGGGCATGTGTTGAGATCTCCATGTGTGATGGTGAACTTGCATATCACTAGGTCATATCCCATTGTCAGAGTCTCTGCAGCATTGAAATAGCGTTTGCTGGTAAATGAATGGAGTTAGAGAATATCATGCTAAGCAAACTAAACACACCCAAAAAACCAAAGGCTGAATATTTTCTCTGGTAGGTGGATGCAAGTCCACAATAAGTAGGGGGGAATAGGGAAGAATAGTTCCTTTATATTAGATAGAGGGGAGTGAAGGGAGGAGAAGGGGTATGGGGTTAGGAAGCAGAGTAGAATGAAACAGACACTGTGAACTCATGTATATATATGACTGCATGACTGATGTGATCCTACAGTATGCATAATCAGAATAATGATAGATTACACTCAATTTATGTATGAATAAATGAATGAATGAATAAATGCATTCTACTGTCATGTACACCAATTAGAACAAATAAAAAAAAAATTTTAAAAAGTCTTGATGTTGGATAGACTGACTCCTCCTGCTTTCCTCTTCTTCAACATTACCTGAGCAATTATTGAACATCTTCCCCTCCAAAACAATTTTCAAATCACTCTGATATGTTAGACACCCCCCAATATACACACAGGTGTGCACACACACACCACACACACACACACACACACACACACACGCACATATGCACATGTGATTTTATTCTATTTCTTTGATTTTGTAGTTCACACTGGAGGAAACATATTTTTTCGATATTCAATTTTCTGTTACATCAGTTTATCACATAAAGATTTATTTACTTCCTCTAATTTTTCTCAAATAATTTTGTAATTCACTGGATTGATGTCCTGAAAATTTCATGTGACTTATTCGCAACTCCTTGCTGTTTATGATCGTATGGCACCTAATATAGTAGTCCCTCAGTATCTGTGATAGATCACTTCCAAGACTCCATTGGACACAGAAGTCAGTGGATGCTAAAGTCCCTCTGTAAAATGGTATTGGATGTACACAAACACTCTAACTTTAAATCACCTCTGGAATACTTAAACAATATTAAATGCAATATGATATAAATGGTATTTATATTGTTGTTATACAGAATTTTTCAGAGATTAATGAAACAAGAAATGTATCTATAGACATTCAGTACAGACGCATGTTTGGTATTTCAAATGTTTTAAACCTCAGTGTTATAGAGATATAAAACTACTGGTTATGGAGGGCTAATTGTCTCTTAATATCATATTATATTGTCTTCTTTTAAATGGAAATAAATTAATTTTGCTATTGACTTCATATGCATGACTCTATCCTTCTTTTTTTTCCTTTTGCAGTGCCAGGGAATGAACCCAGGGTCTGTGCTTGTGAGGCAAGCACTCTAACAACTGAGCTATGTCCCCAGCCCACAACCCTATCCTTCTTAATGGCAGTTGCAGAACACTGACATGAATCTTTTTACAACAACTTCCTCTCAAATTCAGGAATGTTCTAAAACTGGCCAAAACAACATAACTGCTAGTAAAAGATTTTAGCATATGTTTGAAAATAAACCATTTTGTGAGTGGAATAAATGACTAGGAAATGGTAATTTTCATGTTTGAAAATTATTTTAGGTCTAATATTACTAATAAGAAAATCAGTTCTAGGAAATCAAACATTTGAGAAAAAAATTAAAAGTGTAGCTACTTTGTGACTAAACAAATGCCTTAACTTCTGAGGTCACATTTTATTATCCCTGATTTTCTAATATTGACAATTCTTGCTTTGTAGCCTCTCAAAAAAACTTGTCACAGCTTAGCTCTATTGTTCAAAGAAATTCTCCATCAAATTTCACAGATTCCATTGAAAAATATTTACTTACCTTTTTATTTTGCATATTTTTTCATTTTTTTTCTGATTTCTGCATCTTTATTTGTTACACCTACACAAGGCACTATTCTAAGATGGCCCAAAGGCTTATCCTTCCTCCTAAATATTCAGTCTTAATTGTTTAAGCAGGCATGTACGCCATCCTGTAAAATTATTTTTTCTCTTATAATCAAGGTGTAATATCAGCTGTCTTTAGGGAGATTATTCCCATGGACCTGATTGAATCACATAAATCCTTTTTGAGAATGGACAGAACCAGAGAAAAAGTCAGAGTTTCAAGGTGAGAGAAATGTAAGAGGGCAGACAAACTAAAGAAGACAGGTGTGTGTCACCTTAGCATGCTGTGTGGTCACTTGCTTTGCACCATTGGGAAACCACTTCAATTACTTAAAAAGCCTTGAATTTGGTCATTACTGCCAGGCTGATTTATACCTGATTGACCAAAGTTCTATCTTTATGTCTGTATGACATAAAAATATAGGTGTACCTATATTTTTACTCTTAAAATAAAAGCAGTGAACTTCATGATATTCAGTGTGAGCTCTAACACCACTCTAGTGACAACAGTCATTGTATTGGTGTTTGGCAATGGCCCTAATGTGTTTGACACCCTGACTTGGGGACATGACCAAGAGAGGTGAGACCCCACCTCAACTCCCCTTCCCAGTCTCCAAAGTCCACATTCCCAGCGCAGTTCACTTAATGTCAAGCAAAATGTGCAGCCTAGAGTGTGGGACAATAGGAATGCAGGGGATTTCCTGGAGCCCAGCAGGTCTCCATTGCTTGCCTGTATCTTCTCTCTGAATCACTGAGCTACGTATTTGCCATTTTGAGTACACTGTAGTCTGGTTAATCCTTTCAAACAAACCACAAAAAACAATGCAACTGCATTCATTTTCCTGTAGGTTTAATAATGACCCCCATATAGAGAGGAAATTTTTTTTATTAATAATATGGTCACTTTAAGAGAGATGTTTTTTCTTACTCAGATTAATGAAAGGCTCTCCATTCTTTCCTGTTACAAAGTGGGAATTTTCACATATGACCTACTCTAAAGCATGGCCTTGAGGGACAGGTAATACTACAAAGCATAGATGCACTCCAAGGTCTTACTATAGGTGCACAGTGCCTCCCCTTTGACTAAAATTCGGCCTTACATTGTTAAGAAAAAGAAAAGCAAAGCTGTTAAAAAATCATTCAGAGCCAGACACAGTGGCACATGCCTGTAATCCTATCTACTTGGGAGACTAAAGGAGGAGGATCAAAACTTCAAGGCCAGGTTCCACAACAGAGGGAGACCCTGTCTCAAAGTAAAAAAGAAAATAAAAATAAATAGGGCAGTGGTAGTGCTGAGTGCTCTTGGGTTCAATCCCCTGTACAACCACAACATAATTCTTGAACAAATATATACCTGTAATAATTCTTAGGCAAATATTGTTTCTATAAATTGAGATTTCGTAGATCTAGTTGTAACATAAAAGACAGGTAATTTATTTTTCACAAAAATCATACCAAATCATTACCCCAGATGGGTGCATGAATACAAAAGTGTGACCAGACAGGATACAGGATTCATTTAAGATAATTGAAATAAAAGAAATTTAATGATTGAACCATTTACATGCTATATTGTTTTCTTTTGTCTGCCTTAACAAATTACCTTAAATGGATGACTTAAAGCAACACAAAATGAGTCTCTCACAGTTCTCTAGACCAGTGTCCCAAATCACAGTATTGTTGGGACTTGCTTGCTCTGGTTGTTAGTGCAGGTCATCCAGCCTCCTTCAGTCTTTGGAGGCTCTTGTCTTCCTTGATTCATGGCCGAATCACTCCAGTGGTGCTTCCACCTTCACATAATGTTCTTCTGATTCTCTGTGTCTGTTTTCAAAACTTCTTCTGACTTCTAATTTGATGAGAGCTCTGATCACTGGATTTGCTTCCTAACATGAGGACCTCTTTGCAAAATCCTTATCTAAGTACATCTGCAAAGACGCTTTTATCACATAAGGTCACATCTGAAGTTTCTGAATAGAGATATATTTTGAGAAAACAGTACCCAACCCACTCAAAATGGGTGTTGATAGTGAAAATTCTACAAACTTCTAATACTAAGTAGTTATCAGCAAAGCCAGACTAGAAGCTACAACATAAGGGACTGAGGTTAACAGAGAACACTGAAATCTGGGCAGTACAGGAGGGAACATACTCAGGATTTGTACAGTTATAGGGATATGGTCTGCCATCAGAGCTGTGGGTGGAATTTCACTGGCAAATACAAACACATTATTGGATTAATCTGGAGGATTGAGAAGATTAAAGAAAACTTGTTCCAGAACATGACCCTAAACACTGGTGTATGACACAGTTAAGGATCTTTCATGCTGCTCAGGAAGACTCTGGACTTCATAGTTAGCCATGAGAGGAAAGATTCATACTCAAAATAGATCTTACAATTGAATTAATTTGTTCTCTTATTATACCAAAGCCCTCACCTACATGCTATAAAACAAAGATTCCTTGATATAATGTGGATCTTTACTAAATATTAACTACCATTATTGGAGAATATAGCAATAAAACTCATTTGTTTGTAGCAAGATTATAAACCCATCAATAAATTATTTCTGAGTTTTTGAGTCTTTTCCTCATATTAATACCTTAACTAGGAGTTTTCTCAGTGATACCATGATGTCTTTGTTCCTCAGAGTGTATATGATGGGATTCAAAGCTGGGATCAAAATGGTGTAGAAGAGAGAAATCAGTTTGCTGATTCTTTCAGATTGATGTGGTTTGGGTTGCAAGTAAGTGATACTAGCTGTTCCATAGAACAAGACCACAACCATCAGGTGAGAAGAGCAGGTGGAGAAGGCTTTAGCCCTCCCTGTGGCTGATGATAATTTCAGAATACTGGAGATGATTTTGCCATAGGAGGCCATGGTCAACAGAAATGGAATCATGACAAACACCACTGCAACTACATAGACCGCCATCTCATTCACAAAAGTGTCACCACAAGCAAGCTTGAGGACTGGAGGGATGTCACAGAAGAAGTGGTTAATTCTGTGAGATCCACAAAAGGGCAAGGAGAAAATCTGGTATGTTTGCCCAATCACAGCTGGAGCTGCACTGACCCAGGAGCCGGCCACCAGCTGCACGCAGACCTTGTGACTCATGACTACAGGGTAGTGCAGAGGGTTGCAAATGGCCACGTAGCGGTCATAGGCCATCACTGTCAAGAGCAGGCACTCGGTGACTCCGAGCAAGAGGACGAAACACATTTGTGTAGCACAGGCATACAAGGAGATGTTTCCTCTCTGTGTACAAAGGTCCATGAGCATTCTTGGCACAGTGGCGGTTACATAACAGATTTCCAACACTGAAAAGTTGCTAAGAAAAAAATACATAGGAGTCTGCAGAGCAGGGTCAGTTTTTGTCACTAGTATTATAATGCTATTGCACATCAGAATAGTCAAATATAGGAATAAGAATATTCCAAACAGCATCCACTGTAGATGGGGAATATCAGAAAATCCCAAGAGAATGAATTCCATCAATAGAGTGATATTTGGTTTTTCTGTTCTAAATGGCTCTTCACCTGCAGACATGGCGAATTTAACCTGGTTAATTTGTTACTATTTTGAACTACATCGACCTCTGATGTTACCTGGAGTTAGGTTCATAAATACACTTTTATAACCTCAGAAATCATTTTTACCATTACCTATTATTGATTCTACTTGTCAAACTTGAAATTTCAGAGATCAAGTGATATTAATTTAAAATGGGTTCAAGAAATAAAATCAAACATATATTTTTCAGAAATAGATTTTCATCATTTTATCCTTTAAAGGAAAATAATTTTACAGGGTTTTGTATTGATTTTCTTGAGTTTATTTTGTTATCTCTTTATTGGTAATTCTAAGACCATTGTTAAAACCAAAGTATTTTCCTTCATTTTTTTCTTAATTATTACTCAAAATGAATTTTAAGTCTTTCTGAAGCTCCAAAAAATGATTTTTCAGAAATTAATTATTGTGATAACATAAACAGAGGCATTATTATTGCTCTCATTTATGTGCCTGTCCATGGCTTATTCTAAATATTGGAAGCTTAATTCCAGCATACTGTCCATTTACTTTCCCTAATAAAAATCCAATACCATGAATTAAAAATCTCAGTGATGGGTGATGCTCTGGGTTTGGTACCTAGCACTACACAAGAAAATAAATAAATTTAATCATCCTTTGAGTTAATCAATAAATACGACCAATTAAACACACTTTGATTTTGTATTTCTTTTCTTACCTGTGTGAGTCTCTCCATTGTCATGTAATTGTCTTGTAAACAAATACAGCACCATTTCTTTATTTCCCTAAATTCTGCTTGCTTTGATGCCAAGTATGATTTGCTATGGCTATTCAAGGGAATCAAAAATAAAACACAAATGAAACTGTTCATATTAGGATCATTCCTATGATGTACTCAGCACTGCAGGACCATTTCCACTGCATTTTCCCAGTTTGTGTTTTCCAACTTCCCAGATGAATATTATACATTCCTTACCTTCTGAAATCTATTACACCTGTACACCATTGAGCCCCATCAAGCTATGTTTTTGAATTAGTATATTGATAGGTAAACATGATCAGATGCTATTCCCTCATTTCTGTTAGTACTAGTTTTCAATATTATCTTAAATAAACATGGCTATTATAAACACCATTGTCATTATTAGACATGCATCTTATTTTATTTAATTATAAAATTAAGAAAGTTAAAATATGAGTTATTTGAATTAATTACATCATTTTCATACACAGGTCTCAAAATTTCATCATTGTGTTTATTACATTATTCTTGACCTTCAAATTTAAAATATCTTTAAATAAATTGCTATTACCAGCAAACTACACCATACCTCTATTAATGTTCATGAAGCAGTCTCTGAGTGTCAATGTATTTTAATCTAGAAACTTTTTAAGCTCTTTTTCTTCTGAGGAAGTCACTATTATTCTACAATATTTTTGCTTGATGCAAACCTGGATTACTCTTAAATAGCAATGGTCACACTCCTGGGGGAACATCTTTCATGTATTGATTTAATTTCTAGGGGACTGCTTTTGTTTGGCAGTCATTCAAGTTCATTTTTCAAGGACTGTTTTCTGGATAGGCTCTCCTTCTCCTCAGCCTCTCACTGGCATAGACCTTTCCCCATGAGGAAGGAAACTACCAGCAGTGAAATACTAATTACTTGTTTAGTATTACTTTTCAGAGAAAGTCTCTCTAACTGCTGCATTTAGGGGAATCAGTGGGGAATGTGGATTTGCCTCCTATTCTTTGCTTATTCCCTACCATCCCTTTGTGTCCAGACCCATAGCAAAATGTGCCACGTGTTTTCCTACATACACACTCTTCTTGGAGTCTCCAAGATTTGGGGGTCAGAGACCTTTCCAGAAATGGAATTCTTTCACAGTAAATTAACTTTTGTGGAAATTAAAGCAAAGTGTCCTTTCAATCCTTTTGTTCATTTATCACTGGGTGTCTGCTCATTGGATGTCAAATGTTCTTGATGCACTAGGATTGCAAATACTTCAGTGGAAATATGTGCGAGCAATATTTTGTTAATGCTATCTCTTGAAAAAAATAGATTTTAAGATGGCTCAATATGTATATATTTACTAGTTCTGTGTTTGAGCTTTCTTTAAGAATTATATTTCACCGTCGTATCACAAATATTTTCTCTTCTGCTTTCTTCTAGATCATTTTATCATGTACATTTCACTTCTATGTCTGTGATCCATTTTGTATTGATAAATGTATGTGATATGAGGAAAAGTTTGAGGCTTATCTTTCCTTGTGTAGATAATCCCTTGATTTCTCCTGAAATAGTCATTGAAAATATTTTTCATTGCCTATGTGTTATCCCAACATCCTTATCAAAATTCAACTTACAACACATGTATGCATATAATTTCTTTCTGTATTGACCACTGGTGTATAAATTTACTATTTCACAATTGTTACTATTTTCACAATTGTTACTATTTCACAATTGTTACTATTTGCTACTGTGTTATTTGTTCATAAGATTGATTTTTCCCTCTTTCATCCTTTGCATTTTCATAAACATATTAGAATAAATTTACCAATTTCTAGAGAATGCATGCAGATTCCTTCCACTAGGATTCACATAAATATATAGGTCAAATCAGGAGGAAATACAGTTTAATAATTTTCAGAGCAATAGCATGAGTTTATTGAAGAGATAGGAAGAGGGAAAGGGGACACTCATAAGGAAGAAAGTGGGTCCCTCAGAAAGGAGAAAGTTGGTGAACCTCTCCTGCCCTCTTTTTTTAATTGGTTTTATGAATGTCTTTTTTAAAATTTTTTATTGTTATTTTTAGATATACATGACAATAGAGTGCATTTTGACATATTAAACATGCATGGAGTATAGCTTATTCTAATCAGGATCCCATTCTCAAGGCTGTACATGATGCAGAGTTTCACTTGTCAGGTATTCATATATGAATATAGGAAAGTTAAACCTGATTCATTCTACTGTCTTCCTATGTCTTCTATTTTACTGCATAGTTCTAGGAAATTTCCAGAGAGTTCTGCCCAGTTCTACCTCTTAACTTTTGACTGACAGCAAGATATCAGACTTTAAAATCTCCATTACAACTGTACTTCACATTGGCCCATGCTGACCAATTCTAATTGGAACCTGTTCTTACAGATTTTTATGGAGGAATTATTCTACTCTCCCTGAATTCCAGGATCTGATGTGTGCAAGGGTCACTGTAGATCCCTCTTCAGAGTAACTTATGTTCCTCATATCTACATTTCGGTCTTGTATTTCTCCTGCAGATAACAGGTCGTTTGCTGGGGAATATAACATGGCCTATTGATTTAAGCCAGGCAGGAGTGCAGGTAAATTGCCTTTGAAAAGAAAGCATGTGGGGATCAGCACAATGGGCCCAGTTTATAGAATTATTTCCTTACCTTCACATTCCCACCACTCCTGTTTGTCTTTTACTTATCGGAAGTGTATTGTAAGCTATCCAGAAAAGTGAAATATCTCAAAACCATACCATTTCAATGTAATTAATATTCTCCCACAGGAATTTTAGGTAACACAGAATGAGCAACCTACTGTGTGTTCCCATGTCTCTCTTTGCACCTTATGTAATCATATACAATTGCATAAGCTCACTTGTGCAAAAGATTATATTCAATGGGTATATTTTTCACGTGCTTTAATACTTTATAATTATCTTTGAATTCTTATTCTTATCTGTCAGTATATTTTTTAGAAATATTTTTACATGTATTAGTTGCAGATACCTATCCAAGATTTTTTATCAGTTAATAAGGACTCCAAATTATAGCCTATTGGTAAGAATCGTTTAAAACATAATCTCAAACTAAGTTCATGAATAAAATATACATTATGTTTAACCAACTTTTTATCATTGAGACAAAAATTCCTGACATGAACAACTTAGAGAAGGGAGTTTATTTGGGGTCCTGGTTTCAGAGACTCAGTCCTCTAAGAGCTGACTCCATTGCTCTGGGTCCAGGTGAGGCAGCACATCATGGGGGAAGGGCTTGTTAGAGGGTTACCACTTAGCTCCTCCTCAGTCAGGAAGCACAAAGAGGGAGAAAGAGGGGCTGCAGGGAAGATGAACCTTCCAGGGCACACTCCCAGCTGCCTACAGTTACCACCCTGTCAGTCCATTCAAATTAGTCAGGACTGATAAGGTTACAGATCTCACAATCCAAACATTTCTCCTCTGAATATGTCTATATTAACAGCTACTTTGGGGGGACACCTTCTGACCACACCATAACACATTATCTTTGAAAATTTTTGTTGTGTTACATTTAATAATTAAACTTACTAATTACTAGAATTGCTTTGTGAGTAATTATGTAAAGTATGAATCATGTTCTCTATTTTATTGTACAATTATATTCACTTTAGGATAAGACATTGCTAATGGGATAATTTAATAAAAATCACCTTTTCGACACTATTGTGCAGAGCTAATATTTAACACATTCAATTGTTTCCCTGTGTTTTGGGTGTTTTCATGCGTTGAGCTCTTTGTCATGTCATTTGTTCCTTTATCAGCTGTAAAATTATATCGCATGGTTTAAGTTTCTGCAACATTATAATACCATGTGATGTCCACTTAAAAACGTCTCTCTGTCTCTGTCTCTGTCTCTGTCTCTGTCTCTCTCTGTCTCTGTTCTTTCTCACAGACCAAAAAATTATTCTCTTTATTTAAATTTGTGATTCATTTGAGAATGCTTACATATTTTATTGATATTCTCATCATATGCATATGCTATTGGTATGAATTTACTTCCTTCCTTCCAAATTTCTCTCAAACTATTTTATTATTTATTGGGTAGGTTCCCTGAAATTTTCGGAAATTAATTTTCATTATTGGACCATTTCCATTCTATTTCAGATAGTATTTATCATGTCAGGTTTGATTTGCTTGTTTTATATATTTTAATATGTGGAATTAGTGTTTTCTGGAATACTGCATACTTAATTTTGTTATTTGTGGTTTCAGCAATATATGTAGGTGTGTATATATGTATATATTATTTATGTGTATATATGTATGTATACAAACAAAAAATAATCTCATATTTTAAATGAGTATTCTTAACTTCTGAGATCATATTTTGTTTTTCACTAGTTATGACCATATTTTCTTCATAGTCTCTCAATAAAACTTGGAAGTTTACTTAAGCATTCTTTTCAGAGAACCTCTCTGACAAATATTTAATAATTTAATTTTTAAATTATTTTATTTTTGCTTTACTATATTCTATCATTTTGTTCTTTTGTATTATAGAAGTATTAAATATGATTCTAAGATTGACAGATGTATATATACATCTCCTTTTTATACAAATACCAATGTAAAATCATTTTGCATGTATAATTTAAGTCTAACATCAGTTGAGATTATTAATGGAAGACTATTTACACGGATCTGCTCAAATCTAGGTACAGTGTTCAAAGTCAGAAGATTCAGGGTAAGAGAAATGGGAGACACCAGAAGACATGTAATGTAGTTGACTTCTAGTAGCCAATACTTGGCCCTCAGTAGAAATCCAGCCAGAAAATTGTACCTCAGTCTAAATCCCCAGGGATCTGGATTCTACCATAAAGCTAACTGAGCCAGAAACAAATAGTTTTCCCCATACCTTCCAGACAAGAACTTGTCTCAGCTACAGTGTTCATTCCAGCTTTTGAGATCCCAGGCAGCCCAGAAACAATCTAATCTGTAGCAGGTTTATAAACTGCAGAAAATGTGAAAACAAATTTGTTTTATATATTGCTAAATTTGTGGTAGTGTGCAATGCAACATTAGAAGAATTATTGCAGTACCATAAACAGTATTGAACATGGTCATTACCATTGTTTCTATAGATTTGATCTTCACTCTGTACTGGGAAAGCTCTTTCCTTTTCTATGTTTATGCCTACATGACAAATTTTACTCACTTAATAATAGTGGCATTTGAGATATTCTGTGTAAATTCTAAAATAAACCTATTGACCTCAGTCACTCTCTTTATTGTTATTGACCACCTGGATTAGTTAAATGACCAAGAGAAATTAGTGTCCACCTCAACTCCTCTTTCTCAACATTGTAGATGTCCAGATGTCCTGTGTAGTCCATCTGACTTTATGCAAGAGTACATTCTGGCAATGTGGAACCAAAGGAATCTTAGGAATATCCTCGTGCTGACATTCTCTCAGACTTCAGACACTAACTTGCATTATTTCTTTATTTCACTGAACTTTCCTCCTTGCCTTTAAATAACCCCTTTATGAGTGTACTCTTTGCAGTCAAATAGTCAAATGTCAGAAAACAATGGAAGTGTTTTCCTTTCTGGTTTAATATTGACACTTACATAGAAAAATTAGTTTGATAAATGATATGGCAATATTTAGAGAAATACCTTTTCTTAATTTGGTGGAGATATATATATATCTTGGAGATATATATATATATATATATATATATATATATATCCTACTACATATATATTTCCTTTCTTTAATAGAGAAATTCTAAAGCATTGTCATGAGTGCCTGAGCATTAGGTGTAGACCTATCCCTCTGTGTCAACAACATGTATAACTCACAATGCCTTCTCTTCACTACCAACTGTGATTTTCATTATTAAATAAGAAATATGAAAGATTTTATTTTGTTTCTGAAGCAAATAAATGCATAATTGTACTAAGACCTGGACATATTCATTTTTCAAGTTGAGATTGCATTGTTTCATTTTGTAATGTAAAACAAAAGTGTCTTGGTTTTTAATAAAAAGAAAAAAAAGTCAAATCATTGCTCCAAATGTGAACAAAAATTGCAGCCAGGGTTGAAAGATGACAAATCAGCTGTGTCTTGGCAGTGCACAACATAATCTCCACAGGTTTCTAACAAGAGGACATTAAGGAATGGGCTATTCACACATCATACTGATTTCCTAGATCTTGGTCAACAAATTATACCAAACTGGGTGTTGAAAATAACACAAAACATGTCTCTCACAATTGTTAAAACCAGAGTCAAAAATCACAGTGTTACAGGCCTGCCCTCACTTACCCTGAAGGCTGGAGTAGAGAGTTCCTCCTCTTCCAGATTCTGGTGGCCCTTCTCTGCCTTGGTTGATGACTGAATCCCTCCAATCTCTCCCTCTTCCTTCACATGATGATTTTCTCTCTTCCTTCATGAAGGTTCTCTAAATATTTTCTGCTGTCCTTCTCATATCAGGACACTGACAACTGGATTTTGTGCCCATCCTAAACTTGGTGATCTCATTTTAATAGCCTTACTTACTTATATCTGCAAATCACTTTTTTGAAATAGAGTGATATTTGCACATTCCAGATGTAGATGGCTTGAGGCAACAAGAACCAGGCCATTCTACATGCACAGCTGTATTTATGGAGAAAACTCTCAGGGAAGAGATATTATCAAGGCAGGACCAGAGCTACAATGGGAGGAACTGAGGTTACTAGGGCAGATAAGATCTGGACAGTGCAGGAGTAAACATGCTAAGAAGGTGTAGTTTTAAATGAATATGGACAGAGGCCAATGAAAATGGGATAATGCAAAAATGAATAAATTTTTTAAAAAGCGTGATTCCATGCTTCCACCATCTTAGCTATTTCTGCCATTTTCCCCCCATTGGCCAAATCCAACAGTGGTTTCAGAAAACAGCAACATACCCATGTGGAAGAAAGTGAGTATTAACCAAAACAATCCTAGAACATGCCCATAATCCCTACTTGTATGACATACACATTGTGCTTCTCATGCAGTCTCTTAACTCCGTACTTAACCATAGGAGGAAATAAGGAAATATTGGTCTTCATATTAGTATTTGCAATTATTTATGCTCTGATTACATAGAAGACCTTACCTAAACTCTATAATCAAAGGCCCTTGTCATAATATAGAATTTATCATAATGTTCATTATCAGTTTTGAAGAGCTTAAGAACAGAAGGATTTTTTGTAGTTGCATAAGAAAGTAATGGAAAATCATGGGTTTCAAGCCTTGCCTTATGTTAATAACTTAGTCAGTAGTTTTCTCAGTGCCATGATGATATCCTTGTTCCTCAGAGTGTATATGATGGGATTCAATGTTGGGGTCAAAATGGTGTAGAAGAGAGACAGCAGTTTTCCTGTTCCCTCAGACTGATTTGACATAGGTCGTAAGTAAGTGATACTAGCTGTTCCATAGAACAAGACCACAACTCCCAGGTGAGAAGAGCAGGTGGAGAAGGCTTTAGCCCTCCCTCTGGCTGATGACAATTTCAGAATGTTGGAGATGATTTTGCCATAAGAGACAGAGATCAAGAGAAACGGAACCATAGAAAATACCATGGAAGAAATGTAGATTGCTATGTTATTCAAGGATGTGTCACCACAAGCAAGCTGGAGGACTGGAGGGATGTCACAGAAGAAGTGATCGATTCTGTTAGACCCACAAAAGGGCGAAGAGAAAATTAGATATGTTAGTCCAATTGCAGCTTGAATTGCAGTAACCCAGGAGGCAGCCACCAGTTGCATGCAGACCTTGTGTCTCATGACTATAGGGTAGAGTAGAGGGTTACAAATGGCCACATAGCGGTCATAAGCCATTGCTGTCAGGAGGAGGCACTCTGATCCTCCAAGCAAGAGGACAAAACACATTTGGGTAGAGCAGGCATACAAGGAAATATTTCCTCTTTTTGTACATAAGTCCATGAGCATTCTTGGGATAGTAACAGTTACATAACAGATTTCCACAAAGGAAAAATTGCTAAGGAAGAAATACATGGGGGTTTGAAGAGCAGAGTCAGTTTGTGTTATTAGTATTATAATGCTGTTGCAATTCAGAATAGTCAAATATAGGAATAAGAATATTCCAAAAAGAAGCCACTGGAGATGGGGTACATCAGAAAATCCCAAGAGAATGAATTCCATCATCATAGTCGTATTTGGTTTTTCTGTTCTAGTTTGCTCTCCATCTAGGCACAGTAAATTGTGTGTGATTAATTAATTCACATTTTGAAATACACTGATATTTTATCTTACCTGACTTAGATACATAAAGACAAATAGTACTTATCTCTTAAAATATTTCAACTACTACCTTGCTTTTTTCCCATGAGATGAGATTTGCAACTTCCGAACGACTTGATGTGCACTTAAAATCAATTCAAGAAATGAAATCTAATATATTTGATTAGACTTTATTTCAAAGTGAGAAGTGTGCATCATCATGTAGAGATATATGGAGAAATAGAATCTTATCATTGCATCTTTAAGAGAAGAATTATGTTACAGGCCTTTCCTATAGTTTTGTTTGGGTATGCAGTTTTTTCTTTTTATCAGTAGTAATACTCTATCTTCTTTCAATTCAGCTTTTCTCTTTAAACTCTCCATTAAGTCTTTTTCATAATGAGTTTAGCTCCTCCCTTTCTTATTTAGGAGAATCAATTTTCCTAAATCAAATTTTTTAAATGAGGAAATAAAGAGATGCATTATTTTTCTGAATCATCTCCCTTCACTTCTGCTAATATTGAAACAGTAACCCAGCTTGATATTCATTTCCTTTCCCCATGAACACTTACTATGCAGTGTGTCAAATATGTGAATTAACCTTTAGCAATAAACAAGAACAATCCTTCACACTGTTTCTACATATTTCCTTCCTTATCTATGTAAGTTTCTCCTTTTTCATGTGATGCCCTTGTAATCAAATGAAGCTCTTTTCCCTATTTTTCCTTCACCAGGTTGTAAAAGTACAACTTTGAATAAACCTGTCTATGATTTAGTCAGGTAAAGCAAGTGGTCAGAACACATGAGTGGGAATAAAACAAGAGAAAATGAAAACAATTTCTCCATATTAATACCTCTTCTATGAAGAAGCCAGCTCTGCTTGCCAATTCTCAACAAATTCTTAGTTCTTGTGCTCCAGCTTCCCAAAACACATATTTACATATTTTCCTAACTTCATAAACAGTGAACACTGCACTCCATCTAACCCCATCAGTTCATGCTTCAGAAAAAATATATAGATAACAAAGTAGTCAGATCCTCTTCTCAAGTTCCATAATTCCATTACTGTTAGTTTCAAGATTATTTGAAATAAAGTGCTTTATTATTTGTCATTAATGTTTTCTGATATTTATTATTTTTTTATAGTTAGAAAAAATTAAAGGGCAAGAGAGTTACATTAGGAAATTATTTCATTTTCAGATAAAGATCTCAGAATTTCATGATTTTCTTCTTTGTCAATTTAATCTTGATCCTCAAATTTAGAACTACCATTAAATAATCCAATAGCACAATTTCAGCTCACCTTTATAGAGTTGCATGAAGTAATAATCTGTGTGATGATAAGTGACTTTTAATCTATCTATTTAAGATCTTCACTTTCTAACAGTGTGACTAATCCTGCAATATTTTTGCTTGTTTCAAACATCAGCTGTTCTTTATAGAAATGTCCATGCTCACACTGGGGATCACCTTCTCGTGTAACAGTTTTATTTCTAGTAGCCTGCTTCTCTTCCTAATGAGTTTCTCATGAGAACTCTGAGTTAATCAAATCTGTGTACTTACATCATTTGATTATTGTGTATCATTGTCTCTGGCTTATTTTGTGTTCTTTATCACTGTTTTTCTCACTTTGCTTATAATCTATATTGTTGATACTTTTGTACTTTTATTTTCATTAGTTCATGCTGAAATGTTAGTCATGACGTATAATTCTATGCATACATACTTTAATCAATTTGATCATATGTAAATCTGTATATAATCTATAGGCAGGAGAGAATGCTCTGCAGTAATAGAATTTATTTCTATAACATCAAATTCAATAAAATTTCCCATACAGAATCAAACTTTCTGTTAATCTCACACAGTTAAAAATTTAACTTTAGATGTTATATTCTTTACTGCAAAAGCTTTGTTTCATTTTTGTTGTTGTTGTTTCTGTCTTATTACATTTTCTCTCATTGAGCCTTGGTTTTACTTTAGGTATTTGCTTATAGTTAGAAAGATTTATCAATGCCATTTCCAATGAATTAATTAGCCCATTCATTTATGGTCCTGTTTCTATTGATGAAATCCCTTCCTGTTTATATATGTCACATTGTTTTGTTTTGTGACATGTCTAATAATTTTAGATAGGGTGCTAGTTATTATTACAGTTATTCTGTTCTGCATGCACCTTTTAGTTCAGTTGTTAAAGATTGTTTTTGAATATTCTTGATGCTGAAAAAAATAGCCATGTTTGGATCTTACAAATATTGCCATTATATTTTTTCTCCCTATCTTTTGTGTTTTCAAGTGGTGGGTGGGTTTGTTGCATGTCTGTGTGTGTGTTTGGGGGTGTGCTGTTTGAACATGGGCATTACATCATATAGAATTACACAGGAGGTTGTTAATGTGAATCAATTCATGTTGACATGAGTGTGTCTATCTTTATATTTTCCATATAAAAATTTAGTACCTCTTTATTTTTATTACATTTGGTTTTCCTTTATGATAATTTTCTCCATGTAATTGCATAAATTAATTTGAACTAAGCATAAAAGCTAAATTTCCTGAAATTTTACCTCTTCATTATAATGAAATCCTCCTACAGGAAGTTTTGGTAGCCATTATGAACAATGAATAGCCCAATGTGCACTAATATATATTTTCTTTTGTACCAGGGATTTAATC
Organism: Glaucomys volans; assembly: GCA_020662805.1. Classification (NCBI taxonomy): domain Eukaryota; kingdom Metazoa; phylum Chordata; class Mammalia; order Rodentia; family Sciuridae; genus Glaucomys; species Glaucomys volans. Next base: position 36,161 of record JAJEJO010003832.1, read on the forward strand.
CAGAGGTGCTTAATCATTGATCCATATCTCCAGCCCTTTTTATTTCTTTATTTTATTTCTTTCTTTATTTTTTATTTATTTATTTATTCATTTTGGTGGTGCTGGGGATTGAACTCAGGGCCTTGTGCATGCTAGGCCAGCACTCTGCCAACTGAGCTATATCACCAGCCCCCCTTTTTATTTTTTATATACTTATTTTTATTTTGAGACAGAGTCTTGCTGACTTGCTTAGGGCCTTGCTAAATTGCTGAGGTTGACTTTGAACTTGCTATCATCCCTCCTCTGCCTGGTGAGCTGCTGGGATAACAAGTGTGGCAACTGTGCCTGGCTATCTTTCTCTTCTTTACTCCTCAATTAGACTGCATAAATATACATGCACAAGATCATAAATATTAGTACAATTTTCATGTTTTTAATATATTTCATTTTGTAATCATACTTGATTTATAAATTACTCTTTTGGGGGTTGAGGGGAGTACTGAGGATAGAACCGTGGGGCATTTAGCCACTGAGTCACATTCTCAGCCCTATATTTATTTATTTATTTATTTATTTATTTATTTATTTATTTATTTATTTATTTTTTTAATCTTGATACAGGATCTCACTAGATTGCTTAGGGCTTCTCTAAGTTGCTGAGGTTGGCTTTGAACTTGTGATTCTTCTTCCTCAGTCTCCCAAACTGCTGGGGTTATAGGCATGTGCCATCACACCTGGCTATCAATTCTGATTTGTTTTTGTTTTTTTTTTTTCTTTTTTGGTGGTGCTGGGGATTGAACCCAGGGCTTTGTGCATGCGAGGAAAGCACTCTGCCAACTGAGCTATATCCCCAGCCCCCTCAATTCTGTTTTTAACAGTATATTTTCTTAGGACTAATATTATGTATATCAACAGTGTATACATATACACCCAACACTTTTTGAGTTAGTAGGGGTTGCCAAATTATTATCCATGTGCCATAGATATTTAGTAAAATTATTTTTCTCATACTAGTGTTTTGAAGATTATATGCATTGTGTTTGAAAATACATAGTTTATTGCATTTTGTATTTAGGAATAGAAACTACCTGGAAAACCTTGTATAGATTATGTAGTCAATTTCTCTTTTTTTAAAAAATAAAATTAAAATGCAAAATTTTCACCACTGTCCACAAATGCTCTTTTCCATATTTAAGTACATTTTCTTGATTCCCATTAGAAAAAGATCATTTCAGAGTTTTGTTTTTAATTGTAGTATTTGCCAGCCCATTAAATGAAACAAAATCCCTTCCTTATTGCCATCAATGTGTGTGCTATCTATGTGGATTAGCGACTATAGAACCCTTCCTCTGCTGTGTGTTTTTCTCTCTTCTCCTACTGAATTTTACATTCTTTCTTTCTTTTTAATTTAATAATATGTAAGTCTGTTTATACCTTAGACTGCCATCACCTGGACATTATAACAAAAGCATGCAACACAACCCAGTCCAATTCAGTCTTCAGCACTTCCTCCCTTTTCTCACTCTCCACCCATCACACCACAAATCACTTTTCAATTAATTTACACTTTACTTGTCTTTGTTTTAGTTTTAATCAGTGTCCTGTCGACACACACAATGCCAAGACATACTGTGCCATATGTATGCAGGCACAAATGGAAGTTGTGTCAAATTCATTCTGTTGCTCTTCCCTTTTCCTGGCCTTCTTCCTCCTCCTCAATTCCTTTTCCTACTCCACTGGTCTTCTTTCTCTATTTTGATAAAGTACCCTGTCCCTATTTTTTTTTCTTTCTCTTTTTTGTATCCCCACTTGTTTCAGATTAAATTCCACATACAAGATAAAACATTCAAACTTTGACTTTGGGGTACTGGCTTATTTCACTTAGCAAGATAATCTTCAGTTTCATCCATTTACCAGCAAAAGCTGAATATATTCCATTGTGTTCATAGACCATATTTTCTTTATCCATTCACCTGCTGAAGGTTACCTAGGTTGATTCCACAGCTTGGCTATGTGAATTGTGCTGCTATGAATTTCGAGGTGACTGCATCGTGGTAGTATGCCAATTTTAAATCTTTTAGATAGATTTCATGGAGTGGGATAGCTGGGTCATATGGTGGTTCCATTCCTCGTTTTTGGAGGAATCACCCTAATTTTTTCTGGAATGGTTGAACTAATTAACAGTCCCACCAACAATGTTTTAGTGTACCTTTTCCCTCACATTCTCAACAACATTTATTATTATTTGTATTCTGGATGATTGTCAATCTGACTGGAGTGAGATGAAATCTCAATGCATTTTTTTGTTTTTTGTTTTTTTAGTTCATCGTATACATCGTACACAGTTCAACGTATAACTCTCGTTTTTCTGGTTGTACACAAAGTAGAATCATACAATTTGCATATTCATACATATACATAGGGTAATGATGTTCATCTCATTCTATTATCCTTCCTTCAACATAGTTTTGATTTGCATTTTCCTGATTGTTAAGGATGTTGAACATTTTTCATGTATTTTTTAGCCATTTATATTTCTTTTGAGAAATGTCTGCTTAGTTCTTTTGCCCTTTCATTGATTGGGTTATTTGGGGGGCTTTTGATGTGAAATTTTTGGAGTTCTTTCCATATTCTGGATATTAATGCCCTATGTGAGAAGCAGGTGACAAAGATCTTCTCCTGTTTGGTAGGGTCTCTCTTCATGCTCTTGTTTCCTTTGCAGTGCAGAAGATTTTAATTTGATGCTATCCATCTAATTGATATTTTATTTTATTTCTTGTGCTTTGAGAGTCTTGTTAAGGAAGTTTGTTCCTGAGCCAACATGTTGCAGAGGTGGCCTACATTTTATTCTAGCAGATGCAGGATTTCCAGTATGGTTCCTAGGTCTTTGTTCCAACTCAGTTGAGTTTTGTGCAGGGTGAGAGATAGGGGTTAAATTTCATTCTGCTACATGTGGATTTCCATTTCTCCCAGCACTTTTTGTTAAAAAGACTATCTTTTCTCCATCACTTTTGGAACATTTTGGCTCAAAAGTTATCAAATAATTATGTGGATATGTCTCTGTTTCCACTCTATTCCATTGGCCTTCTTGACTGTTTTGTTGCCTGTACCATGCTGTTCTTGTTACTATAGCTCTGTAGTATAGTTTGAAATCTAGTATTGCAATACCTCCTGCTTCACTTTTCTTGCTAAGGATCACTTGGGGTATTCTGTGTCTCTTATTACTCTGAATAAATTTCAGAACTGCTATGAAAGTAAATAAATATATAAAGTGATGTTTTAAATTATACCTCTGCAAGGAGCTAAAATAAAAAAAAAATTAATAAAAAGATTACACCTCTGGATTTGATTTACTACATAGCAATAAAATATTGGAATAGAGTACTTCAATATTGTTAACAAGCCAAATGTTTGTTTACCTTTCTTCCATTATTCCACTCTGTGTGTGCACTATGTTATAGCCACAATTGCCTCTGTCAGTGTTTTAAATATTCTCTCCTCTGAAATTATTGCTTTATTAAATTTGTGATTTTTAGAGGATGTTGTCAGTGGGGTCATGCCTATGTGGACAACAAGAGAAGTAACCAAAATATGTGTTCATTATGATTATATGAAAAAGAGTAGAGCAGGCATTATAACATGAAGGAGAAATAAACCTAACAACAAAACAAATAAAAATCCTAGCAAACAAAATCTCACTCAGGTTGCATATTTCTTCTTTCTTTTTAATAGATGAATCATCTAAATGACTTGTCCATCTTTCAATGGAATTTCAAGTCTTTTTGTTCCTTAATTTTAGCTTTTGTTTATTCACACAGCATAAAAATTTAAGTGTCTTTTCAAGTATCTTTTCAAGTTGGAAAATATTGAATATAATTCAATTACACTAGCATTCCGACAATTTCAATTTTAATTTACCTTAATATTTTTAACCAACAAATGAAAAACTTAAATCATTTTGAAAGAATGAATCCATTCTTTAACAAGATGGACTAATCCTTTATATATATTGTATTTCTAATCAACAAAGATGTATGCAGAATTTATTTTTTGTATTAGAAAAGAACAAAGTAAAAAACTCTGTGGATGTCACCAATTATGACTGTCACATAAAAAATATGTCAACAAAGAGAGAATCAGGATCTCAGGTACAGAGAAGCAGAAATGTCGAGAAATGGAGAAATGTGGAGAAAGTTCTGTACTTGTCCAGGTAACCTGCTATTCTTTTTCTAAAGACAATCTCCATTCTTGCTGAGTTTAGAATTTTAGGGAATGAAAAAACTTAAGAGACTTATTATCAGTCCCCTCCTACTGTACAGTATTGTTGAGTTCATGGTTTAAACCTTTCTTCAAGCTTTCTCTAAATCATCAAGAGGCAAAGTCACTGTGTTAGAGGGTGGATTATCTAAAACATATGTCCATAGCTGTTCAATAAATATTCTCCAATGGTTTCTCACTCCCAGTCTTTTTCAGAGGTTAATAACATTATGCAAAATAATAACTTAACAACAAGGAGGGAGAAAACACACTATTGATTGTACAGAACAATTTGTATTGAATGCATTCAATACTAAATCACCAATTTTCTCAAGACCATCATGACATCTTTGTTCCTCAGACTATATGTCACAGGTATCAATATTGGGGTTATTTTAGTACAGGAAACGTAAAGAAATTTGTCCTTCTGGAAGAATTTTTTAATTTTGGTCACAAACATATTATGATTGCAGATCCAAAGAGTAACAGCACAACTGTGACATGAGATGGGCCGGCGGAGAAGGACCTGACTCTTGTTGCTGATGACAACTTGCTGCAGGAGACGAGTATCAGCAGACAAGGGATCATGAACAGCATTATTACAGCAATTTTCAAGACCAATATCTCGCTCAGAAATATTTCTGCCAGGCCAGCTTGATTACTGGTGGGCTGTCACAGAAGCAGTTATTGATTCGTTTGAATTCACAAAATGGCAGAGAGAAAAAATCTGGCTGGCTTTCAGCTGCATAAGATCATATGGTTCATAACTAGGGGATATTTTCCCAGTAGTATATCCTACATCAAGATTTTAAGTGTGTATTTTGGCCTGCCTTATCTCTCTGTCTTTCCTTTTTCCTTTGGTGCATTATAGTTTTACATAATAGTTGGGTTAAATTCAACTTAATCAAACATGAATGGAATTTAATTTAATTTATTCCAGCCCCCAGTGCCTGCCTTTCTCCCTTCCTCCTTCCCTCTATTTCTATTCTTCTGCTCTACTGACCTACTTTCCACTCACTTATGTATTTTTGGCTGGTGCTTTATAGATACACATAAAGGTGGAATTCAAATTGGTATATTTATACGTACACAAAGTATAATTTCATCAAACTCATTCTGCATTTCTTCCTTTTCTGTCCCTCATTCTTCCCCCTAAATCTCCTGCTCTACTGATCTTCCTTCTATCTTTATGATATCCAATCCTTACACCTCCCATTTTTCTTCACTTTGCTCTAGCTTCCAATATGGTGCTTCTGTTGATGGACACCATCTACAGGTGAATGGGTAAAGAAAAGTTTGCGCTTCCAGAGCCTCTGACTAAAGCCATATTCCCCAGCAGACACCCTGTGGAATTCAGGTGGCTCCATCCCTACTAGGTCTCCTCAGAGAGTGAGAATGCTCCTGACAGCGCACCCCCACTGAGCTCTCTCCCTGACATTTATTGCACAATATTCAGAGGCCCTTTGCCTTTCTTGATATTTCTCTTGATTCTGTTCTGTGTCAGACTTGGAATATAACAGTGCTAGGCTTTGCTCATCATTAAATTCTTGTTATGGTTTAGGTATGAGATGTGTCCCCAAAATTCCTGTTAATACAGGCATATTCAGAGGTAAAATTATTAGATTATAAGAGCTGTAACCAAATCAGTCCATTCCCCCTTCTCTTCCTCTCTGCTTTCTGATTGCTCCATGAATAGAGCAACTTTCTTGGGTTAGGTTCATCTCACATGATGTGCTGCCTCACCTTGGAGCCAGAGCAAGGGGATCAATCACCACCTACACCCCCAAAAAATCCTTTCTTTCCTCTTAAGTTGTTTTTGATGGGTATTTTGGTAACAGTGAAACAAAGCTGATTATAACAACATGCATGCTTTATTAAGTGTGATTTATTTTCTGCTAACATTATCCTCGGTAAAGAATTGATGTTTTTATCAACAACAACATAGATGCTTTGTTAAATTACATCTCTAGTCTGTGCTAAATATAAATACTTTAAATTTGCATATAAAAACACAGTAACAACTCTGCAAAGCTATTCACTTTCAACCTACTTTCTTCATTTTTAGAAAATAGTTTTTCGACATAACCGAGTCTTCTGTTCTCATGCGCATACCACATTCTGAATTGAATCCAATGGCCATTTGATGCAGGTTTTCTCGCTCTTCCTCTCTCTCTGTCTCTGATTTTATATGGTTTTAACACAAACATCTCATGCTTGCCTCAGTTCCTAATTTATTTTATTTTACGTTATTATTTTTAGGACCTCACTAAGTGGCTGAGACTGGCTTATTTATTCACTTATTTATTTTTTTATTTATACATGACAATAGAATCCATTTTGATATTATTATACAAGCATGGAACACATCTTTTTCTAGTTAGATCCTCATTCTTGTGAATGTTTATGATGGTGGGATTCACTGTGAAATTTTTATATATGTGCATAGGGAAATTATGTCAGATTCATTCCACTGTCTTTCCTTTTCCTATCCCTTCTTATTTTTCCTATCCCCTATTTTTCAAACAAAATATTGCCTTTTGACCATAAATTAATATTGTAATATATCATTTCACTTAAATAACATTGAGCTCAATGTGAGAACTGAGTGATGTTTTTATAAATTAAATTGATTATTATATTTTAAACTATTGAGCAATATAAACATCAGTTAGTTATTGTAACTCTTTTTTGATGCTACTAATAATCTTGAGTGCTTATGTGTAAATAGTTATATAGTTGTGTAATTTACATTTCTGAGAAATACTATCCACATTGTTCTATTATTTATAGTGTTAGCAATGTTATGCAAAAATAGTATCATTTAAATAAATCACTTCTGTCCCTGTCATAATATTTTCTCTTTCAATTTTATTAATGACTGGCAAAAAAGTACATGGGGGTCTGCAGAGTAGGCTCTACCCTCGTTATTAAAATGACAATGCCATTCACCAGCAGGGTAATCAGATAGATGACTGAGAATTTTCCAAAGAGAAACCAGTGCAATCTGGGAATCTCAGAAAAGCCCAAGAGAACAAATTCCAGTACTGAAGTAAGATTACTTTCTGTGATTGTCACTTTGCTATCTCTCTGTGGATTTATATATCTCAGGGGCATTGTGTCTTTAATAAGTAGCTTATCACATTGGTTGTTATTATAATTTCTCAGTTTCTCTTTGTCACTTTTTATTCTTTTGGTCTAGAATATTTGAGGTTAAGCCAGAAACAGTGAATTCATCTGTAGAAAAAAGTCAATCCAACCCATTAAATGGTCAAACAATGGATTTACTAGATTTGCATTCTTATTTTTTCCAATAAGATGCATATAGCCATACAGTTTTTTAACTCAAAATATCAGAATGAACAATACAGATGAGTTTTCGTTCTAGTGTCTCCTATCTCATTTTTCAACCCAAAGATTTGCTCAAACAATCTTACTTTTTAGAAAGGTGTCATTCTATTTTCAAATATTGCTCCTTCGTAAAATTTCAAGTATTTCCTTGAAGTGTTTTTATTAATTTTGCTCTTTATATAAATGTAAAATTTCAATTCTTCATACTTAAACAGAATTTGTGTTTTTCATTCAGTTGTCTCTCAGAGTATAAATTTCCACATTTCTATTTTTTATTCTTTTTTTAAATTTTAATTTTTATTTTTATTTTTACAGACTTCACTTTGTTACATTGTACACATGTGGGGTACAAATTTTCATTTCTATTGTTGTGCATGATGTACATTCATTCATGTTAATCACACATGTACATAGGGTAATGATGTCTGTCTCATTCCACCATTCTTCACACCCCCACCCCCTCCCCCTCTCATTTCCCTCTATATAATCTAAAGATCCTCCATTCTTCTTTCACCTCCCACCACTCCCAATCAGATTCTATATCATCATCCACTTATCAGGTAGCTTTTTTCATTTCTTTAATGGAATGTGTAAGCCATTGAGACAAATGAAACTTTTTCACAAATTCTCCTATCATTATTATGCTAATAATTGTGTTTAATAATTGTTCATTTATAATCTCAAGATGCATGAACCATTTAACAACATTTTAAATTTTTTTCTTTTTCCACAATTGAATATGTATGTATCTCTTTTCTAGGATGAGAATCCAAGCTGTCATACAAAGGACTCATTAAAACACCTCTAATCTGCTTTTCCTAAATTCCTTGTATGATAAAAAGAGATCTATTGTCAGGTCAGATTTGAACTGCTGCAGGGGAGGGAAGCAAGAAGACCTGGCAACCTACTGCAAGGGGGCTGAAGTAGTCAGATGCAAATAAAAAAGACCTGTTGATCCTTACTTCCACCTGATCCACCTATTCCTGGGCAGGACATCTAGCCTATTCTGGCCCTATTAAAAACCCTGGGTAGCAATAGCCATGGGTGATTTTCCTCTGGCTCTACACCTTGACTTTCACCCTGGAGGGCTGGGAATTTCCCCTGGGAGCACAAACTCCAATAAAGTTTGGTTTGGCTACTTTTGTCTGACTCCAGTTTGGCTACCGGCCCTCAAGCTTACATTTGGTGCTGAAATCGCAGTAAGCTTACACTATGATTAAATTCAAGTTTTCCTTTTTCTGTAGGCTAGAGCATCTTTGAAAAAACATTCAAGAAAACTGTACATCCTGTAGTTTAGTTTTCAATAGGGAACACAAAAAGGAAATAAGTACATCTGCTTAAAGATATTACCAACCTTCCTTCCTATGCCATTATTGTTATTCCAATTTTTAAAGCATTTAAAGGACTAACACCTTGCACATTGTAAGTCTATTTAAGTTAGGTTTCTTCAGTGTATGGTTTGAATATTAGATGCAGTCTCTTTTTATATGATTTCTCATTGTCTTGCAGTCTTGAATGGACTTCTTGATGTGGAAGTGAAAAGGTTTCCTGTATTAGAGGAAATAAGCCCTAATGCTCACGTGCTGTTCATGTTTGCTAGTCACTTTGGTCAAAGCCAAATCACATGGCTAAATGAGGAGTCCATATGTGAAAGAAAAAGAAAAAAACATGGGCACAAGGAGCAACAATTTTTGAAACCATTACTATATATGGGTAATATGAACCCTTAATTGCACAATTACATAAATGCCATATGTATGTATCATATTTATTAAGACATTTTTCAATATAAACATCCATTTTTCCACATTTTTAAGAAAATAGTACTGTGATAAACATTATAAACTTATAAGTTAGTCATTCCTTTTTGTATCATTATGCACACACTTATTTGTATGAGATAATTGTTTTGCAATATCTGTAGAACCTATTATGTTTTGTTTTACTAGCAGATATTAACGTAGAGTGTGGAAACCATTAACTTAGAAAGTACTATATATCATATCATCTTGCCTAGTCTCATTCTTCTATTTACTCATTTATAGTGAGGAGAAAAACTATTTTAAAAGAGTAACATTGGTGATTAACACAAATGTCATAACTGAGGAAATAAGGTTCATTAAAGAGGAATTACATTATTAGTTTATTAATAAACTATGGCAAGATTGAATTGGTTTCAAATTAAGTTTGTATACAATTAGTAATATAAGACGTTAATATTCGCTACATTAATTGTCTCACAATGATAACAATTTGGGAAGAAATTTTCTCAGTGCCTCTGTAACATCTTTGTTGCGTAGACTGTAGATGATTGGATTGAACATTGGGGTCAAAATGGTGTAGAAAAGAGAGAGCATCTTGTCTGTTCCTTCATACTGATTGGATTTGGTGTTTAAATAGGAAACACTGGCTGATCCATAGAATAAAAATACTACCATCAGATGGGAAGAACAAGTGGAAAAGGCTTTGGTCCTTCCAGTGTTTGATGGCAGCTTCAGGATGGTTGAGATAATTCTGCCATAGGACCCAAGGATCAACAGAAAGGGGACAGTGACAAATAGCACAGCAAACACATAGACCACCATCTCATTGACAAAGATGTCCCCGCAGGCCAGCTTGAGCATTGGGGGAATGTCACAGAAGAAGTGGTTGATTTGGTTAGAGTCACAGAAGGGCAGAGAGAAAATCTGGCAGGTTTGCCCCACCTGGACTGGCATTCCAATGACCCAGGAGCCAGCTACCAGCTGGACACAGACCTTGTGGCTCATGACAAGAGGGTAGTGCAGAGGATTACAAATGGCCACATAGCGGTCATAGGCCATCACTGCCAGGAGGAAACATTCTGTGGCTCCCAGTATGAGGAAGAAGCACATTTGTGTAGCACAGGCAAAAATGGAAATATTTCCCTTCTGGGTCCAAAGATCCATAAGCATTCTGGGAAGAGTGACAGACACATAACAGATTTCCAGGAAAGAAAAATTGCTGATAAAAAAGTACATGGGGGTCTGCAGAGTGGGCTCTACCCTTGTTATTAGGATGATGATGCCATTCCCCAGCAGGATAATCAGATAGATGACTAAGAATGTTCCAAAGAGAAACCAGTGCAATCTGGGAATCTCAGAAAAGCCCAAGAGAACAAATTCCACCACTGAAGTAAGATTTGTTTCTGTGATTTTCACATTTTCTTTCTGTGGGTTTATAGTTCTTGACTGCATTTTCTTCATTTCAGATTGGATAAGCATGTGAGTTTTGATCTTTATAATTTCTTAGTTTCTTTCTGAAGCCTACATTCTGTGATTCTGGGAAATTTGATGTGAAATGAAAAATAATTAACATACCTAATGAAAATGAAAATTAATGTGATTAATAAAATGTTTTTTAATAAGAGCTGATAATGTTAGATTGGCTGTCTAATGATAGCACACAATAAGATCCACAGAGATGTATGTTTTTATTCACTTTACAATATCAGAAAAGATAATTCACATGAGCTTTGTTTTCTAGTCACATTGTAAAATTCTTCTCCAGCCTCCCTTTTTCATCTTTTCATTTTTAATCCAAGGATTTGTCCTACTTCTGAATTTAGAAAAATTTTTTTCTCTTTCCAAATACTGTTTATCCTCCTAGTCTCAAATATATCTAGGAAGTCTTTGTTTTTAATCTCAGTCTCTCACACTATTATATTCAAATAGAAGTTCATTTTTCCATTGTATGTCATGGGTGGATTAGGTTCTGCATTTTCCCCTGCACTTATGGGACTGTACCCAGTCCATTTCTGAATATATAGCAAGGTCATTAGATCCGCAATCTCTTGCCTGATCTTTCTAATTACCGTCTCCCATATGGTAATAACTACGTCTCATTGTTACTAATCAACAACTTCAAGACGTACAATTCACTTAATTCAACATATTTTTATATTATTTAAATACCCTCATAATTATTACTTTACAATGTTAGGATTCAGCATTCAGCATTCAAATCTCTTTATAACTACTTCTAGATTTCTCTCTCATTACAACCACTTTCCAATAACATTTCCTCCATCACAAAATTTAATCCTTACCTTTTCCTTCTTCTGACCATGGGCTGGGCCATCTGAGATAAACTTACTCAGGAAGAATGCATATTTCTTTGTTCTCACAGTTCGTTTTGCATGACACTAAAGAGGAAAAGTGCAAATAACTATTAAGGATCCTATCTATATTCTACCACCTTTTAGTGCAATTTGGGTAAATAGTATTTTCTGTCCTAAGATCTACCTCACTCAATGGACACCAGCTGCCATCCCTATTAACTGCTTATCCTAACTTATTTTCTTAAATAGGATGTAAGAAGCAATTGATATAAATTTAGATTATTCTCATTAAAAAATCCTCCTTCCTGCATTTAGCTAAACAAGTTTTCTGTTTTTTATTGTCTTTCAGATCCATTCAGATAAAGTTCTCCACTGGAATTTCCTCTGAAACATCCTCATGTGGTCATTTCACCGAAATTTAGCCTTTCCCTGAGGAACATCGACAGTGATCTATTCTTATCGCACCTACATGAATTCTGTCAGTCTGTCGTGGCTTCTGATGTACTAGCACTAAAGCTTTGGGAGTATAGTGTGTTTAATGTGTAGCAGGTGACTCCTTCTGGGAATGCATTTCAAGCTTTCCAGAGCTGTGTAAACCTGAGCTAGCTAGCACATGCCAATCAGTGTTTAAAAATTTCAGATATGTTGCTTCTCCTCAATTCCATTTCTGGTTCTTGGTGATATCTACTTTCCTCACTTCTTGAATTGCCCTAGCAGTCTGAGCCCACAGCACTTCATTCTGCACAGAATAGCAGGTGAATATTTGAAAGATGTAAATTCATCATTAGACATCTCTGTAGAAGGATTTCCATGGATTCTCCTTGTACTTGAAATAAGATATAAACTCCTTTTCACTGATTACAAACTGGTGTATAATTTGGTGCCTGGAAATCTTTTTAACTTCATCTGTTAAATTTGTCTGCTGGTTTGCATTTTGTCAATATTAAGTTCTATCTCCTAAGAATGGAAACTTAAGGGTAGTCTCCTTTTATTTCTTCTGACCATAAGGTTCATTGTGTGAATATTCTGGATTTATTTCAAATGTCACTTCATCAAAGACCAACACAATTATGTTGCCAAGATTATATTATTACTATTGAATTGTATTAATACCAGTTAGTAAATTATTAATCATATACTTATTGTCTATTGATTTAAAATTATGTGTTTATACCCCGACTTTTCATTTTATCTGAGAAATGAGATTCAAAAAGTTCACATAATTTTTGCAGGTTTTCACAGATTTTGGATTCCAACTCCACTTGTTTTCTCCTACACACCCTTGGTTTGATATTTCAAAATAATTAGCTGTATAGAGCTCATTCTTATTTTTTTAAAAGAATAGGTGATTTTTCATGTATTTTACTGGTTATTTGGAAGAAAAGGATATGAAAATTCTTCAAGATCTCTATTACCATTTGTATTAGTCAGGTTTGTGTCACTGTGGTCAAAATACCCCCACATAACAACTTATAGGAGGAAAATTTATTTGGGCTCAGGGTTCTAGAGGTTTAGTCCAGGGTGAGTGCTATCTATTGTTCTGGGCTGAAGGTGAAGCAAAACATCATGGTGGAAGGGCCTGGGTGAAGAATACTGGTCCATTCTTGGTAGCCAGCAAGCACAGGGAGGGAGGAAGAAGAGGTCACAGGGAAGTTGGTCCCTTCCAGGGCATGCCCCCAGTGACCCATCTCCTCTAGCCATGCCCCACTGCCTAGAGTTACCACCCACTTAGTCCATTCAATCTGGCATGGCCTGATCATGTTGTAGCTCTCACAATCCAATCATTTCACCTCCTAATATCCCTGCATTAACAAAGGAGCTTGTGGGAACACCACATATCTAAACCATAGCACCATTTATCAGGTTGATTCTATGCCATGCACTCTACCACTGAGCTGTATCCCAAGTCCTTTCTAATTTGTATTTGAGACAGCTTCACTAAGTTGCTGAGGCTGACATTGAACTTGTGATCCTTCTGCCTTAACCTCCCATGTGCATCCCTGCATCTGGCTGTTATATTTAGAACTGATTTTCTTTCTCATTCTCCTGAAAACAAAACATTGTCTTAAATTAACATGGACTTTTGAACATTTTCTGTGTTCTTGCCAGCTTGAAATATTTTCTTCTTCCTGTCTTATTTTCACACTATTTCCTAAAAATGTCTTCATTACTACTTCCCTTTATTTTATCAAAGGCTTTTAGATCTGTAAAGTAGAAATTAGTATTTGCTGTTTAACTCACATAAGACAATTCAGATTATCTGCAGGTATCATAACTCCTCCCTTGTCTTTACCTTGGGGAGAAAAATAATTAGTGCATCTGTGCTTGGGAATGATTGAGAAGCAGATAGGTGTTCTACATACACACCGCTCTGAGGACGAAAACATCAAGAGTACCTGGAGCAAACTGCAAATCCCAACTCTCTTAGCATCAGGCTAATTGGGTTCCTTAACAGCTCTTCCGATCAGCCTAGCCCATACCGCACTCTGCGCTACGAAATCTGACAACATGTTCACTTACTGGCCCTTGGAGTTCTCATTCACATGCTCACAAATCTTCTCTGCCCTTGACATTGCATTGTGTGACCCAGTTATGTTTTTGAATAATATAAGCACAACTCTGCTCTATTATGTACTCTGTGGTTTTGAATTAGGTTGAAAGAGAAATTACCATAGGAATTGGTTATTTTTTATAAACTAAGAGAGGTAATTAAAAATACAGTGAGAATCTAGAAGAATAAACATGCATTTTCAATGAGAAAAATGCATTCTTGTTTATTGGTTAAATACAGATGTTTTTGCTAAAACCCATTTGGAATTTTACTCATTTTTAATCCTGTAATATTCTGCTATCTTTCTGTCTTTTAAGCCCAAATTAAATATTCCCATGGTCCACATCAAACAATATATAGAAAATTCAACAAATGTACTTATATATTGTGTCCAACTCCTTCCATGTTATGGTCTCATTTGATTAAAATCACAAAAGCAATGACTGGCCATGGGTTAAATACATTAAATTGTCAATTGTAAGTTGCAGGAATTTATAATGTGAAAGAAAGAATTGAACTATGTTTTCCTTAACAGACTGAGATTCCACAAGGAAATGGGTTTTTGTAGGACTTATTTTATTTATAATGACAACATTTCCTTTATTATCAACATTCCATAACATAATCAAGTTATATAAAATGTAACATTCTTTAATTTTAGTTTTCATATTTTTAAAATGAAAAATTTTAACATAATTGTAATTATTAAGAACAGATAAATTATTTAGGAATTTACATATTTCAGATTCTTGAAACATATTAGTTAAAATATTTAAGTCAGAAAGTAAAATAACTATGGGACAATTAAATGGTGAATTCATTTTAAGACCAAGTTATATTCATGATTTCAGATGTTTGCTATTATTTATTGAATTGTGATCCTCAAGTTAATAGTCCTGAAAGATAGAATATCAACATATTAGCAGTTTACCTTTTCAGTTTTGTTAAAGTTGCTTTCTTCTCTTTGACATGTTTGTATTTTGTAAATATTTAAATATATTGAGGTCTGCATCACTTTTAAAGAGGAGCTCCACTTGCCTTTGAAATGGTTGGTGCTCTTTATTGAAGAAATAGATATTCCAGTGGGAATATCTCATCTCCCTTGTTGCACATAAATTGCTAGCTGACTCCCCAAGTTTAAGGGTAATTTAGTATGTTTTTCAAACCATTTGCTCCATAACGGACCAGACATTCCTG
Organism: Glaucomys volans; assembly: GCA_020662805.1. Taxonomy (NCBI): domain Eukaryota; kingdom Metazoa; phylum Chordata; class Mammalia; order Rodentia; family Sciuridae; genus Glaucomys; species Glaucomys volans. The sequence continues at coordinate 51,571 of JAJEJO010003832.1, forward strand.
ACATCTCTCCATGGAATATAATTTTACAAAATATTTTTTTGCAAATATAGTTAGCACATGCATGTCCTAGAAGAGACATTCCTCATTGTCTGATGTGACCTAAAGGAAAATATTGACATAATTTTTCTTCTGAATTTATTGCTTATCTCATTTTCTATAATTTTTGTGGATAGTACTTTTTAGCAAATGATGGCTCTTTATGACATAATCTGAACATGCTCAGCTTTTATTCTCACCTTTGACGGGCACTCTAGTTTTGTAGCAGTGGACATTTATGGTTGTGGGATAATGGCTATGAAGACAAAAGCAATTTGATCTTAAAGAAACTAACCTACTTTATTCAGAGTAGGTATTCTCTCAGATAGCAGGGGAGTCTCTCAAATAAAAAAAAAAAAACCTTGTTCATTAACGAAGCTTTTATAAAAGAGCTAAAACCAAGTATCATCTATAAAATTTTAAAATACTTCTATCTCATTGCAAACTTTGATAATTTAGCATTTCTCAGTTTCCACTCTTCTATGTTATTCTTATGGAGAGAACCACACCAAGCATGAAGTTAGAGTTTCTAGCCTCCATTGACTTCTTTACTTTCTATTAGGTCTTGTTTCCATATCAGTAGGTGATTGTTTCTGCAAGGGGGTTATTTTCCATGCCTGCACCCTGCTCACCTTTGCTATGTTAGGAGAATAATTCTCCAAATTTCATCTCACTTCCTTCCCTTAGCCATAGGATAATGCTCCCTTTCAGCTCTTTCATTACACTGGAATATGGGAATGATAGGTGTTTTTAAATTTCTTACTCCTAATAGCAGAGACAAAGCACCCCCTACCTCCACTCCCAGGGAGGTGGAACTGGATATCAGTTGATGAAAGGATGCTTGGTGTTTCTAACTCTAGATAATGTTCCCCTTCCTTCCCCACTGATTTCAAGCATACTTAGCAGACAGCAGTGCCAGTGGGAACTTTGTGACTGAATTTTGGCCTCTATGACTGTAATAATATTACTTGCTGTGCATGGAAAAATGACATCTAAACGTACATCATATGTATAGTGAGAACTGTGATCTTCTGACACAAGCTCTCTAGCCAGAATAAAAGAAGTCATACCATATTTTCTTTTCCACACACACAATAACATTCCAACAGCTGGAGAGATCCCACAAAGGGATTCTGCTGAAGCTGGGAAATGTTATTATTACCCACTGAAGACACATTTATTTGTGGAAAGACTAAGGAAACAAGATATGATGTCAGTAGTGCATGAAAGCACCAAAGAACCAAAGATTTGTTTTAGATGCTGTTTTTGCATTAATTCTTTCTTTCAATAGTTTCCTTTGATGGTTGTCACTTTGGTTTTACTTTTGATTATTATCAGCTTTATATTCAATGTATAGCAATGGCTTCCTTAATCTAATTTATATGTACAACAAGATTCCTTCTTTTTTTCTATTTCTTGCTTTTTTTCCAACAATAGAGTGATAAGTTTAATATTTCCATGCAGTAGTTCCTGCAAGCTTTGATATTGTTGGCAGTAACATGAGAAATGCCACAATTCTTTTAAATCTTGGTGGCAGTCTTTAAGCTCACCTTCTCTGGGGTTGTACCAAGTGCTGCAAAGCCCCAGTCATGAATTCACTAGTGATCAGTAACCACAGATGAATCACCACAGATCTCTGGCATGAAGTCTGCTTCTGCAGTGGGGTCTCATGGAAACAAATCACTGGGGTGATTTCCCCAGCATACTCAACCAAACACCCTGAGATTGCTGTGGGTCTCAAAACCAGCTTGGTGTGAAGTATTGAGCACTCTGGGGTTAAGAAAGTAGGAAAAAATCTGTAGGGTAGGAGAGACAGAAGAAACTTTGCTATATAAATGTATAGCCAATTTCATTAATGGTGCCACCATCTATTATCTTTCCAACATCACATAACCAAAAAAAAAAAAAAAACTTAAAAACTATGTGTAAAATATGTAGCCTTTTTATTCCTCTTACCAGCAGATATATTATGTCCACATTTTCTGTTTATTAAAGGTTTGTTCAACATCACCACATACTGTGTGCTTATACTTTTCAGTGTTAGTGTCTACCTTTTAATGTGAATTAAGGTCATTATGATACACTACCATTTTCTATTTATTTCTTCTTTTTTGTTTTTGTTTTGCTTGTCTCATCTCTTCTGTTAATTTTTAAGCTAATTCAATTATTTTCTGTTTTATTCTTTTGTTGCCTTTTTACATACAACACTATAATTTTGTGAAGATTTCAGTGCTAAAAAGTATTACTAAGTATGTATGCTTAGCTCTCCATCCTTTACAATTGATGCTTTTCCTCCATCTCCTCCTTTTGATCCTCCATATCTCTCATCTCACACTTCAAAAAGGTAATAATCTTGTAACAGTATAATTCCCTTTTCCCATATTTCATCCTTTGGAGGTGGTATCATTTTATATGTGTTAATATTATAAATGTCTACTTATGCTATTATTTAAGTAGTTATTTCATATTGATATGAATTTTTCTTTATCTTCATTCCAATAAAATTGAGAGGAATATGTGGGTTGACATTTTCTACTGTTAAAAGAAAAACTTTGGTCAAAATAAATTTTAGAGTGTTTGAATGGACAAAGAATGATTTATGAGTCAAAAGACACTCAAAACCCAAAGAGGTTCTGAGAGCTCCTCTCTAGTGCCATGGCAGTGAGACTTCAAAGTTTAACAGAGAAGGAAGGTAAAGAAATTAATTGATTATAACTAATCATTTGCCTTACTTGGGTATGTTTCAATTAAAGGTTGTTAATGTATAAGGAATTGGTCGTTGGCTAGTTATAAAATCTTCCCAGCTAAAAGTTAGCATGATCAGAAAATTGACTTTGTGATTATGCCTTTTCAGGATGGTGGGCAGATTAGTAATTTGGGCCTCCTGAGTCTTGCTGCCTGGTACTTAAACTTTTGTTCAGTCAGATTAATTTGAAAATTAGTGGCAATATAACTTGAATCTATTCCAATCACATGACAATGGTGATAGGATGTATGTGATTGTATGTGAAGAGAACATTATGTAACACTGTAAAAACCATGGTGGTAGATTGTCCATGTTGGCTTGAAGAAGCAAACTTCAGAGCAGGCTGCGCTCACTGAGAAACCCATGTCCCGAGGACCAGAAAGCAGCCCCTGGAAACTGAGAAATGCCTGTAGTCAACGTTTAGAAAGAATTTGAAAACTTCATTCATGCAATTGAAAGAAATTGAATTCTAATCACCCAGGTGAATCTTCATCTAGAAGGACTTGATGAGAATACAGCCCCAGCCAACACCTTGACTGTAGTCTGTGACACCCAAAGCAGAAGACTGAGCTAAGCAATGTCCAGACTCCTGGCTCTCAGGATCCGAGATGAGAGATGTCTGTGTGTATGTGTGTGCTCTCAGCTAATAAGATTGTGGCAATTTGTTATGTAGCAATAGAAAAACCATCTCTCAGGAATCACAATATTTTATAACTTTTATCCAATGTCTGAACTATTTTTCTTCTGGAATTTTATTTTGTTCATTGTGGGAATCTTATTCCAGTGCTGGTAATTCTCCATGAGTAAAAGAGGATTTCCTTAGCCCATGTTTCTGCTTTCATATATTTCTTTTAAGGGGTGAGTTTATAATATTACTTAACTATAAAGATCTTTAACCAAGTGCAATGATTACTCACATACTGTATGTTGATTTGATATGTGGTATCTTCTACATGCTTATGTGCAAGACAATGTAGGAACATTCAGGAGTGACATGAATAGATTATAGCAGTTGTGACTCAGAAATAATAAGAATGAAGGTTTGAGGGGACCTCCGTCATTAGAAAGACCTTGTCCATCACAGTCTCAGTGATGGACAAAAGTAAAATTTATTTGAAAAGAGACCATGGGGGCACCGTACTTAGACAAGGGGACCAAAAAACTTGTTCTCCTGTGCTCAGCCACCTTGAGACTTAGGTAGTGCTCAAAATGGCAGCAGAACTTTACCTTGACCATGTGGTACTGGTTCCACAGGAATGCAGGATGTGGAGTTAATTGGTCCTGGAAGCCTCCATTGAGATTTCAAAGGAAAGTCTGGTAGGTCAGGCAAGTCACACTTCCAGGGGCTTTCCCAGAGACGGTGATATGTGAAGATGTAAAAAGGAAGCTGAAGCTGCAGTGGAGACCCTAAGATTAAGAGATACCAGCAACTTGGGATGTCTGCTGAGGAAAGCTGCAGGAATTGAGCAGAAACAAGTTGAGAGAGACCATGTGGGCTGCAACCACCAAGGCCACAGGGGCGAAGCTACACATGTTATCATGGAGAAAACGCCATGATAACATGGGCCCTAGGCATTGGCTGAGGAGCTCCAAGAGTTTTGCTTTGAATCTCAGATGAAATTTTGGATTAGGAATTTGGGGAAGCACTGGAACTGTCCAGATTAAGGGCTCTTGAAAGTGGACTAAATGTGTTTTGCATTGCGAGATGGGTACAATTTTGGGGGCCAGGTACAGGACGTCATGATTTTGGATATTTGGTGTCCCAAAAAACATATGTGTGAGACAATGTGAGAACACTCAGAGGTATAATGATTAGATTATAAGAGTTGTGATCTAATCAGCGGGTTAATGTCCTTATGTGGATTGACTGAGGTCAATACACAGGGTGTGGCTGAAGGAGGTAGGTTACTGGAGTCACGCCTGGAGGGTATTTATATTGTCCCTAATAAGGTGAGCTCTTGCTCTATTTCCTGACTGTTAAATCTTGAAATGTTTTCTTGTACCATGATATTCTACCTCTTTTTAGGCCCAAAGCTATGGAGTCAGCGATTTTGGACTTAAACTCTGGAATGTTGAGTCAGAATAAACTTTTCCTCTTCTATACTCTTTGTGTCAGAACTTTTGGTCACTGAAATGAAAAAGCTGACTAAACCATTGTATTGCAAAGCATCCTATATTTATGTTAGTACAAAAAATTATCTCTTTTGTCTTCTAGATACTTACACATTAGTTCAGATATTATGTAAACACTGGGTAGATTATACCTCTTTTATTTATAGGTTTCTAGACATTACACAAATCCACAAATATTTGCAAGTTGATGAGACATTTTAAATTCAGGGTTTTTTTTTTGAGGAGGGGGTACTGGGTGTTGAACTCAGGATACTCCACCAATGAGCTACACCCCTAATCTGTTTTATTTTTATTTCAAGACAGGATTTCACTAAGCAGTCAAAGGTGTCCTGGATCTTAAGATTCTCCTGGAGTTTCAGCCTCCTGAGTTGCTGGGATTACAGGAGTGTGGTACCATGCAGGACTCAATCTCTTTCTAAAGTGATTTACATATTTTAGTAATCCCTTGTTTTATTCAGCTATTTCTCTGCTATGACTAAAAAGTTCTGACCAGCACAATTGTAGAGGAGAAAAAATTTATTTGAGGGCTCATGGTTTCAGAGATCGTTGTCTATGGAAGGCCAGCTCTTTTCCCCAGAGCTTGAAGTGAGGTTGAACATCATGGCAGAAGAGTGTGGCAGAGGGAAGCAGCTTGCATCATCAGGAAGCAGAGAGAGAGAGTCTCCACGCTCCAGATGCAAAATACCTACCCCAAAGCCATGCCCCAATTCCAATCTCCTCCAGCCACAACCTACTGCTTCAATTCATCCCATCGGAGGATTAATTCACTGATCGTGTTAAGGCTCTTACAACCCAATCCTTTCCCCTCTGAATCTTCCTGCATTGTCTCACATGTGAGCTTTTGGAGGACACCTCACATCTGAACAATAACATCTCTCATTAAAAATTCCAGGAAAAAGTCACTATGAATCAAATAGGTGATTGTAAATAATTTATCAGAGGTGTCTAAAGCCCATAAAAAGTCAGAGTAGAGAGTATCTCTCAGGTTCTAGAGACTATTATGAGGTTTGTAGGTAAGGGGAAAAAGTAAAGGAATTGTGGCATAATTAAAAGTAGGTTTTATGCTAAACATTCTATTAATTGCATTCTAAGTCCTTGTTTCATTTTTTCTCTCATCTCAATTTTCATGTGTTTGGACTGACTACTTATTTTCTTGGGAATAAGAAACTTATGGCAAATTTGACCACATTGGTTTTGTTTCTGGTTTGTTTGTTTGTTTGTTTGTTTTGCCTTTTATTAGCATGTATCCTTTTCATTTCTTTGGTGTTTGTTTTGTTGTTTTGTTTTGGGTAAGCCTCAATCAGATAAGATTGCCTTACATTTTGAAATGGTTATATTCTCAGTAGAGATACTAGTACTTACATAATATTGGAACACAAAAACAAACATTTATTTTGTGTGATTTAAGAAAAAACTTTTGTGAACACTCTGCTGGATGAAGTCTGTGCCAAGTATTTTAGCAGTCTAAATAACCACTCATCAGTCTGTCTACACTTGCTATCTAAATATTGTTTGTCACCTAAGATCAGGTGTGTGCACTCATCCTCAGGCATCCATGTGACTGTGCATAAGTTAGACCACAGATTTTGGTTGACCATTATCCTTGTCCATCATAATTCCCAGCATAAATGAAGTGCTTATAAGATGTTGAATTAATGCTAATGAAATTAATTAAGGCAGAAAATATCCTCAGAAACACCATGCTCTCAAAAATGGAAAGAGAAATGAAGCTCCAATTTAAGCAAAATACAACACACTTTTGTTTTTAAGTGCTGGGGATTGAACTCAAGGTCTCATGCATGCTAAGCACATGCTCCAGAACTAAACTACATGACTTCTTTTTGGGAAAAAAAAAATTAATCCAAGGTTAGATAACTAGAAAAAAAACCGTTGTTGATATACAAATGTCAAGCAACAATACAAAATTTTCTTTTGGATTTCAATTTACATTATTTTGTGGAAATAATGTAGTTGCTCATGACTTTCCTGATCAATATCCTTTTTGGACAATAACTTTGAGAAAGTCATAGAGAATGAAAGACAAGTATGTACTGATTTCAAGACTTACTGTGAAGATGCATTTCCTAAGTGGTGTGTAGTAGTAGTGGAAGAATGGACAAATAGATCAATGGAATAGAATTTAAATCCCAGAAATAGGTACACAAAAATAGTGTTGAAAATGTAGTCTGATCTTTGAAAAAGAAGTAAAAACAGTAAAATGGAGCAAAGATAGTCTTCTCACCAAACCTTATTGCAAGAACTGTGCATTCACGCATTAAGAAAAAGAATGTATGCACTCTTAATATCCTTACAAAAACTAACTCAAATGTGTGTTGGACTAAAATGCAAAACTATAAAAATCTTAGAAGATAACATAGAAAAAGTCAAGATGACCTAGGGTTTGCCAATCAAAATCAAAATTTTTGTACTTAAAGTTTTGTTTTTAGGTACAAAAAGGCTAAATGGAAGATGCATGAAAGAAAATGAAAAATTATACTTTATTAATATTAAATTTTGACTCTGAATAGGACATATTAAGAACACATGAACCTATGTCACATATGGGAAGATATTTTCAAAAAAACACTTGATATACTGTTTTTCAAAATGTGTAAAGTACCCTTTAAACCCAACACTCAGAAATAAAGCTGATTGAAAACTGTCAAAGGACTTTAGCAAGCACTTCAAAGGAGAAGTCATAAAGACGGCAGGTAAGCAGATGAAAGATGCTCCACATTGCAAAATCATTGGCGAAATGTAAGTTAAAACAACAGAGATCCCATTACGTATCTATAATAATGGCCAAAATCAAGAACATTGGCAATACCAAGTGCTGATGGGAATGTGAACCAACAGGAGCGCTCATGCAGATTGTGGGGATGCAAAATGTTACCTTACCACACACTTAAGATAGAATCCATCAGTCATGCTCTTTGTTGTTTACCCACAGTAACTGAAAACTTTTGTCCTAAAAGAATCCTAAGCATGAATGTTTACAGCATACTAGCCCATTTATTCATAACTGTCAAAACATGGACTCAATAATGAAACTCCTCTGCAAATGAAGGGATAAATACATTGTGGTGCATACGGACAATATACTATTGTACAGAAATAAGAAGAAATGAGTGATCAAGTTATTAAAAAGACACTAAAGAAATATATATTCCTGAGTGAAATAAAGTAATGTGGGAAAACTGTGTTGTATGAGTCCAACTACATGACATTCTGTAAAAGAGAAAATGAGATATTAAAATAAAAGAAAAAATAAAATAAATATAAGAAGGATTGAACAGTCAATGTACAGAGAATTTTGAAAGTATTTAATGATTTGATGATGAAATACATTTTTCCAAACAAACAAAAAAAAAAAAAAAACAAAAAATAAACCCTGCATAGCTCCCAGAATGAAACACACTGTGAGTTACATACTTTTGGTGACAACGATGTACCCACTTAGGCTCACAACTGTGAGAAATATACTGCTCTGGTGATGCTTTTGATAGTGGGGCATGCTGTACTGTATAGGGGCAGATACTGTTTGGGAAATCTCTGCTCCTTTTCCTCAATTTTACTGTTGACCTTAACTGTTGTCCAACATAAAGCATTTTTTTAAGTAAATATTGTCATTAATGCCACTAGTAAAGAAAATGTGTTTGAGGCATGTAGGACTTTATATACATGCTTTATTTTCATCATTTGTCTCATTTTCTCTTATTAGTAAAATCAGAAACTTATACATGGATGTTTAAAAGAGGAAGTGCTTTTTAAACATGTGACATACTTTCTACAATTTTTGTGAATTTTTAATTTAATGATGTAAATTGCTTCTTTTGAATACATTCCTACAAAACAAAATTAGGAGAAAACATTATTTGTCATATTTAAGCAGTAAATAGCATGTGTTTTTTCTCTCTATGAATAGGCACATGCTTTGCTCACGTTTTCATTTGTTCAATAAATACCTTTCAGCCTTGACTTTACGGCAGGGAATTTTAGGTGGGAAGGCAAAGCACTGGAATGTCAGCAAAGTTTCCTTTCCTCCTGTGTTTATTTAAATTCCAGTAAAGACAAGTGATAGTGAGCAACATGAGAAAGACATAACATGCTGTGTCTAGTGATGACGTTTAAGATGCCTGTAAAGGGTAATTGGAAGTTTGGGGAAGAGCTCACTGATTAAATGACACCTGAATGGAATGTGGAAAGAGTGACTGCCTGCGGGAAGAATGGCACAGGCAGAGGGGCAGGTAGAGGGCCTGAGAGGCTCCAGCAGCAGGAGGCCAGGGTGGCAGCTGGAGATGGGACTAAAGATGTTCAACAGAAAAACAATAAAATATTCGATGCCTCTCATTTCCTGAAGACAAAATCCCTTCCACTAAGACACAGCTTATTTTTCAAAACAGATATTTCAAATTTTTTTCTTTGGTACCTAAGATTGCACCCAGGGGCGCTTAACCACTGAGCCAAATCCCTAGCCCATTTTTATTTATTATTTAATTTTTTGTTTTGTTTCATTTTTAATTTGGAGACAGAGCTCCTCTGAGTTGCTTTCTCACTAAGCTGCAGAGACTGGCTTTGAACTCGCAGCCCTTCTGCCTCACCCTCCCAGGCCACTGGGATTATAGATATGTGCCACCAGGCCCAGCCATATTTCAGAATTTAGATACTTATTGTTGCAAATGTCCTAGTCTAGTCAAGTGCTACAGCAAAATACCTTAGACCTGGGCACTTGTAAACAGCAGTAATCTATTTTTTTTTCACAGATGAGAGACTAGGAAGCCAGTATTTACTTTCTTTATTTTCTTAATTTTTTTCCTTCCTTTCTGTCTCTTTCTTTCTTCCTCCCCCCTCACTCTCTCATCTCTCTCTCTTTCCTCCTTCCCTCCCTCCCTCCCTCCCTCTCTTCCTTTCATCAATACATGAGAGTGTCCACCTCTGAGGACATCATGTGTATATAGGCATGCACTCAAATTAGTTGCCCTGCTTTGTCCCTAGACTTTCCTGTGACTGAAATCGATCTCAAAGCAATCACCTCAGAGTTAGGAAGCAGTCTATAGGTTGGCCTGTTGTGAAGTTTTTAAAAAATTGTGGTGCCTTGGTGATTGCTGAATACAACAGAGATAAGGCAATGTAAGCACAGAGTAAGAGAGAGAGAGTTCCAGAACTACAAGTAGTGAGTAAAGAAAAAGGCCAACAAACTACGTGATCTGTAGACTACCACCAAAGTGGATCATCATTAAAGGTGGAAGCTATGCATGAGAAAGGGGGAAGAAACTATTTTAAAGGGACAGAAAAATGACCCATCCCTAAATCTGTGGATTATGAGAGGTGTGGTTACATTTTGAATGTTAATGAACAAGGATCTGATTCTCCAGGAGGGCTGCCAAAATTGTGTGCTCTATGCTGTTTTGCACTGCGTGTCTTCCCGTTGTACACCTGTGAAGGACTCAGTCAGTCAAGCAGGAATCAAGATGAAGGTGCACATTCTCATCAGGGGGAGAAAATGCTGCATCTGGTTTAACTAACCCTCCTGGTACCTTCTAAGGCTCTTGTGTCCCTGCTGCTTTCCAATGAGCAAACAGGTGTGTTCACCTGTATTGGGACAGTTTTCCATTCACAGTGAAAGGAGGCAGGGCACTCTGAAATAGCCTGGCTCCTTCCGTGTCTCAAGAGAAAGGCACCTACATGGTGCAGACTTGATCTTGACATGATTCAGACATTCCAAAACCATGCTGTCCCACAGAGGCAGTCTTCCACAATTCCTGCAGTATTTACCGGCTCCCGTGCTCACACAGTGGTGAATCTTTTTCCTTAATAAATGAGAAGATACTATGCTTCTCAGTAAAGCCCCTTCTTTCTTGTGTGAGTTACCTGTAAAGTCAGTTTGTCTAGTTTGTTTCAGCTGTGCGTTTAAAAAGCCTGCCTCTGCCAGGTGCTGTGGCTCATACCTGTAATCCCAGTGGCCCGAGAAGCTGAGGTAGGAGGATCGAGAGTTCAAAGCCAGTCTCAGCAATGCCTGAGGTACCAAGCAACTCAGTGAGACTCTGTCTCTATAAAATACAAAATAGGGCTGGGGATGTGGCTCAGTGAATAAGTGATCCTGAGTTCAATCCCCAGTACCCCCACCCCAAGAAAAGTAAATGAAACCAAATATTGGTAGGTAGTATCACTACATTTAATTTTGTT